>CM054179.1:25470116-25810116 GCA_028829895.1 Sinotaia quadrata | reverse complement strand
GTGTTATGTGAAAAATAATCCATCACATAACAAGAACAGAATTTGCTAGTGTGTAGAGAATTACTCTCTGAGATAACAGAACAGAATGTGCTTGGTAGTGTGACGCCAGTGCACCTAGTTAATGGTTATTATTATTATTATTAATTAATTAATCATCCATAACTAATTATAAGTGATGAGAATGTTAATAATTCTCCAGAAGATCCACTCGTCTCTCTCACTTGGTGGATATGTGGGCACTGTATATAACATGTTCTCTTCAACAACAAACATTTACAGTCACAATATTTCCGTAGGTAGAAAAATTTTTACTAAAAAGACAAATCCATCTTTAATCTATATATTTAGCCAGCCCCCATCCACCCACTGTATTTCCAACATATGGTTATTAATATGTGTAAGAAGGTCAATAAATTTAACAATAAACAAATCAAATATATAACATGTGAATATAATTCAAAGAGTGTTTACATTTACATCACTTTATAACAATGTTCGATTAATGCTGGACAATCATTCAGTTTATCCTAGCATAGACATAAACCATCAATAACATAAATATATAATCAGGTTCATGGAAATCATCTCAGAAATGAGTGTAGAGTTTCAGAGAAATTAAACTCAATATACATAACCTGTTCAAAGATGGCAGCTGTCGCCAGCATGTGTTTCACAATCATGCGGTTTCCAACAAGTCACTGCCTTTCATATCTAGGCAAGGTCCCACGTGTCCCTCATAGAAGCACGTTACACAACTGTTCCAGAATCTTTGACATGCTCTCCAAGCATGCCATAGAGAATCATCCTGAATTTCACATGCTATCAGCACATCAGCACATCATGTTCTCGAAGTTCGTGTGCATTTACTTAACACACCACGAGGAATGTTCAAAATGAGTTCTGTGAATTCTTGAGACCAAACTCAGGCCACAAATCTCTGCCATATTGTTCTCAAAGAGAATCCACAGGAATCAACTTAGAGCAAGATGTTTTACTGATAAGTTGATGACAACGCTGGATGCACACACCAACGTATTCAAGTAGAGCACAGTAGTCATTGTAGTGTGAAGTGACAACCAAAAGTCAATTAAGGCAGCACTAAATTCCAGGCATATTTCATCTCTAAAATCCTTTCTCTCTTACAAACATTCTCAACTTAGAAATCCTGCAACAATTTCGTTAGCCCGGTACACATACAGCACAAGAAATATAGCATCAATCAAAATTCATAAAGTACAATGTAATCAAATTAGTGAACATAGAAATAATGGCTCAATTACATAAAGCATTCTCCATTAAAAATCATTGATCATTAGCAAACATGTACAAAATATTTCTGTCCATTCTTCCTTTATCAGTCAGTTAACTTACCATAAGCTAACGATCGCCTTTATGACTGGACTCGAGTTATGTTCAAATTCTAAGTTATAGAATCGAGTACTTCTTCAACAAAGAAACTTCCAGGCCATTGGAAAAAAATAATATGAACAAGTGTGAAACTATTTAGTCAGAAAAACTACTAATCCAGTTGGAACTGGTTTGGATTGCATCAGCAGTTTTCTAGCATAATTATTGTCAACTTGAGTTGTTTACTCCAACTCTGTCACAAAAAATACCATCATAAGGAGTGACTGGGTCACTTTTGACAATTTAACAATTTATATAACAATTAAGTCAAGAAATAGGGATAGGTAAATTTATCTGCCACAGGTAGCAACATAAATGAATATTTATTATGTATAATTTGTCCTTTATAACAGAATAATGAATATATTGGTTATACAAAGAAAGTGTGTAAATATTTAATCATCTGTGACTAAGAAAAGATTTTTGTGATTGATAGACCAACCTTTTTCCAGCTAGATGACATGATCATAGTGATTATTGAATTTTAATAAATGGAATAAGAGAATTTAGCATTTTGCAAAAGTGTTCGGTGTTACATATTAGAATTTTTTGCAGTGAGTACTTTTAGCCAAGCAATTGTGATGGCCCCAAATTAATACCATGGACACCAAAATACCTAACAACAAACAGTCTAAGAAATAAGCCCATAAGTCAGAATTCATCAGGGCACTTTACTGTGTTAGTTATGCATAACATGGAATTTTCAGATTTGTTTCATTATTGACAGTAAACATTTAGATTAAAAAAAAAAAATTTGACAAGCTTAATTTATTATATTCTATTTAAAATAAATTATTCTCATGGAACTCTTCTGAAGTATTAACAATTCATAAGATGACTGCCTCAACCAATTCAAAACACACCTATGATTCAAATGCCTGCATCAACCCATGACTATTATTTCATGTGATGATTGTCTTAACTCATTTAAAACTAAATTAATGTTTCACATGATGACTGTCTCAAACCAATTAAAACATGACTAATGTTTCAAATGATGTCTGTCTCAACCCATTCAACAAATGTTTCATATGATGTCTATCTCAGCACATTAAAAACATGATTAATATTTTACATCTGTGTCAACTTTTTCAAAACACCAGTTTTATGTCTGTCCTAACCCATTTCAAACATGATTAATGTTTCATGTGATGCCTTTCTCAACCAACTCAAAACATGATTAATATTTCAATATCTGTCTTACCCATTCCATACATTATTAATGTGTCTGCCTCAGCCCATACAAAACATAATGAACGTTTTATAAGGTGTCTTTTTCTACCCATTCAAAACACGATTGTTTCATTTGATGTCTGTTTCAACCCATTCAAAACACTATTAATTATTCATTTGATGTCTGCCTCAATCCATTCACAATATGATTATGTTTCATGTGCCTGCCTCAACTCATTCAAAACGTGATTAATAATTCATATGATGCCTATCTCAACCATTCAGAATATATGGTTTTGAGAGGTTTAAGGGAAATGAATATCCAAATAAACAAACATTGTGACCTTTCATGGTTATCTTTATCAAATTCCCAACTTTCGAAGAAAAATGGTCTGGCTGTATATTATAGTATTTATCTATCTGTCTGCCCATCCATCCATCCATCCATCTCCCAACATATAACTTGCATGCACACAGTAAAGAGATTTACTGTCTGATTTAAATGAATGAATATTTAAGCTATAATAAATAAATATGTATTTCACTCATGCAAATAGGATGTTTTGCCCATAACTTGTGATTTGCCTGCATAATGTGTTCAACTTAATAAACATATTCAACATGAAAAAATCAAAACTTCTAAAACACCATTTCCTGAATATATATTTAACTTTTATTTGATAGCAAATGGCTCTGTAATGCTTAAAACTACCAATTCACTTAAAGGTACAGAGATTTAACTAAATTTTAATGACAGTTTCCTAAGGTATAGTATTTAGCCAGATTAAAACTAATATAAGTCTGATTATAATTGTGCATACAGAACCTGCATATTTATAGTACATGGATAAAGAGTACACTTATAGTCTAATTATAACTGTATATAGAACTCATGTAACTAGGGTTTATATGGATCAAGAATGTATATATAATATATATTATATGGACTAATTAAATTGTTATAACAACATTTTTGTGGGTAAAATTTATGAAATGTAAATGAAGTTTACTGCTGAAATCAATTAAACAATAAAAGCAGGCCAACACATTTCACTGATTCATAACATTACCAGACAAACAGAATAGTGTCCCACACTATTTCAATCTAATGTGACTCATAGGTGCTAGCAAGATTTTCAGACCATCTGGATCAACATGATTTGTAGAAATATATGTCAGTGATAACTATGTGAGTCCGTGGGGTAGAAGAGAAAAAGAACTCTAAAAGAGATGTCTATTTCAATATTTTTTTCTTCATCACCAAACATTTGAAAAATAGCACCAGTTTACAGAGTTTCATAAAATTCTACACTAGAGATGAACTTTGTGATTTGGATTAATACAAACTTTCATTGTAAATATCTTCAAATAAACACACATACACTTTAACTTGATGAAATAAACTATTTACAATTGTTACCAAAATGTTGAAATGATTTGATAAAAAAATATATATGTATATATTTAAACCTTTCTTACAATTAATACATGGATATCACACATTTATGGCAGTAGAGCAGCTTTGAATTAGTCAACATTTTGTGTTTTTTTTAAAAAAAAGTTAAATAAACATACAAACAAATCTTATATAACTAAAATTAAATAATGCTAAATAAAGAATGTATTTTTCCAACTGGTATGTGATGTACACATAAAGGAATACGAGGAACAAAATATTTTCTTGTATTTCTTCACTATAAGTTAATGACATGAAGAAACATGATAAACAAGGCATCAATATGAATGGTAAATGCCAGCTTTAAACAAGCACAAGTCAGGAATTAGCATTATTGAAGATAAAATCTTTTATGAAGTTCCACTATGCTATGGTCTTGAAAATCATCCAATGGTGATGCAATTTAAAATGCATTAAAAATTGAAAGCTAACTGTAAAGTTCTATAAGAAATTTAAAAGAACATTAGAAAAAAGGATAAAAATCATTTATATAAACTATAGCCCAAAAGGAAAAAGATAAACAAACAAATTAAAGAATATATATATTTAAAAACAAAACAAGAAGTACTACTACAAAATTATATCTGTTATTTTAAATAAAATTGGAATTTTGGACTCAGCAATTGAAAACAAATGTAAATGAATTAAACCAAACATTTTCTTTAATAACAAAAAATAAATAAAAATCCTGTATAAGAACTTTGTCATATGATGTAAGATTTTATTAATTTATCAGCAAAGAAAACTGGCTTTGCCTCCAACATCATGAGTTAAAATTAAATCTGTATAAATTATAAGTAATAATGAGAATACATTGCTGCTAGATAACAAAGTTAAAAATATGCAAGTATGTTAACAGTTGACAAAAAAAAAATTAAAAAAAAATGGCCAAGCAGTAAATATAATTCAGCAATTTATTTAACAGGAACCATTATTCTCTTCAAAGAATAACTGGCAATTCAAGGTCATTCACAAAGCTCATTGTAACAATTAAATGCTCCAATAAGAATGGTCTATCAAAATCAGCAATTAACAGATATAGTTCATAGCATGTTCTTACAAATAAATCTGTAAACCAAACATACATATTCCATAAGAAATTTTAAAAAAAAAATTGAAAGATAGGGGGAAGCAATCTCAAAATTCATATGAACAACTATCTTCTCCATTTAATACCTTCTGCTTCTAACCAACAGTGATCACCTTTCCCTACCTCTTTGGCTGGGTGGCACCCTTGAATACGGGCTTTTACCATCATAATAACAGCTAACAATTGAAGTGAAACTGATTCATAAAAAAAAATTGCTCTCAGCTGTAAATGGTTGCATAAAAATTAATTCGGCAGAATACAATATAGCCACATTTGTCATGGCAGTTTGGCAACCAATTGTCATGTGCTCAAGTCAAACTGCGTTTCTCCCCCCTCCCCCCCCCAAAAAAAAATAAATAAAAAAAATAACAAAAATGCTTACATATTTTTTTAAAATATACAAATGTAATGATTTTTATTCCAAAACCATGTACATATACATATAAATCAACATAATTTGAGAACCATAGAGAGGTAAATTTAAAGGAGAAGTTTTTTGAGCTTCTATATAAACAAATTAGTAAGTTCAATATATTTATCAAAGCTGTAAGAATATCAACAATTAACAATGAATTCTGGAAAATGAAAGATACCACCCTACCCCTCCTAAAGATGAGGGTCAACAACAAAATAAAATTAGAAAAGAAAGAAAGAAAGAAAGAAAAAAGAAAGAAAGAAAGAAAGAAATGCAGCAGAAATTAAAAAAACATAAAATGATTTAAATTAAAATAGGTAGGTTGAAGATAAAAATAAACCAACACAAAACAGATCCCAATGTTAAACATTTAGTTAAAAAAGATGTGTTCATGGAAAGAGAATAAGACTACATACTTCTTTGTCACCCCAAACAAGCAGAAAATAACAATTTATAAATGTTAAACACTTTTTAAAATGGCAAATGTAAACTTTAACACAATTCTGAAACATATGGAACACATAGATCTTGATACTATTGAGGTATAATTTCTCCAAAATCCATTTTCAAAAGCTGAATGATAATTTTTCAAAATACTGAAAAATTCTGAATTATGAAGTTAGTAATAATCCAGGAAAGATTCAGCAAAGAAATCATTCAAAAACCAAACAAATCCGGTTTATAAAAAGAAAAATATATCTTCTGTTAGAAACTATAGCTCTGCAAAAGTGAATTAAAAGAATGTCTCCACACACCAACACTTCTAACAAACTATCATGGTTGTCGAAGATATGAGAATTTTGTCATTATGCAGCTGAATGATTTGCAAAAATACCTGGAAAGGCCAACTGGTAACTAATAAAGACTATACAATTTCAAGAGCTGGCAGTGTATCTGTGAAGTGTGATATGTGTACGTACATGTTTGTGAAGTGTGATACATGTCTGAAAATCATGAAGTGTATACATGTATAGATTATGAAGAGCAATATGTAAACAAGATTACTTTTTTGCTTTAGCTGTATTAAAAGCAAAACAAAAAATCTCAATAACCTTGTATGAGAAAAAAGGGCATCAATACTCATGGATACAGGCCAACAAAACTGGTAAACCGTAAAAAAAAACAACGTTATAGGGTAAGTATCTAAATTGTCAAGCAAATGCTACTGGCCACTAAATAACTGGATCAAGACAATCTCTTAGTAATTAAATGACCACAACTGGCATTCAACAGAGAATATATTCTTGACCATTTACCCAAACAAAAATAGATGTTGCAAACAAACATCAAAATGCACTGTGGAAAACATGTATGTAGGTACTCTTTGTTTCAATGATTTCAAATTCATTACATGTTCATCTCAGGACTAGTAAAATCAGCAGGCAAGGTTAATGGGTATCACACAAAAACTATACATTCTCAAAATCCTTTGAGAATCTGATATCCACTTCATATATACTGAAACACATGCACATTCAAGGATTCACACTGAGACAAATACACACTCAAGGACTCACAATATATGTTGAAACAAACACACACTCAAGAACTCACATTGTATATTTGAGACAAATACACACTTAAAACTTCACAAAATATGTTGAGACAAAAACACAGTCAAGGATTCACAGTGTATGTTTGAGACAAATACACAATCAAAGACTCAGACTCTATGACTGAGACAAACGCACACTTAAAGTCTTACGTTTGAGACATACATGCAAAGACTCAAAGTCTTATGTATGAGACAAACACACAATCATACTCAGACTCTATGATTGAGACAAACACACACTTAAAGTCTTACATTTGAGATAAACATACAAAGACTCAAAGTCTTATGTATGAGACAAACACACAATCAGACTCAGACTCTATGATTGAGACAAACACACACTTAAAGTCTTACATTTGAGACAAACATACAAAGACTCAAAGTCTTATGTATGAGACAAATGCACATTCAAAGATTCAAATGCAAACTACACACATTGTTCAGTGCTGAGTTTTATTAGGCTGGGTACTTGTAAAAATACAAAGCACTCTTGAGAAACAAATTAAGAGCTGTTGCTCCATCAAGCATGCTTAATGCAGCTGTGAAGGATTTCAATGCCATGTAACTCGCGAAGCCGTTCCAAATTTCTGAAAAGACAAAGATGACTGACATAATGAGATTGAAATATAATAATGCAAAAGGTACAGAACACTTCAATGACAGTGTGACAAGAAAAATAAAAGTAAATTAGTTTAAAGGCTACAGAGCACCAACTGTGTGACAAATAAAATAAAAGTAAACAGATTTAAAGGCTACAAAACAATAATTAGACTGTGACCCCCACTACCCCCCCAAAAAAAAAAAATAAAAAAAATAAATAAAGGCTACAGAACAGTAAATTGATTGAGAAAAATAAACTAAAGGCTTCAGAAAAAATATACTGACAGTGTGATATAAAATAAATAAATCTAAAGGCTACAGAACAATATACATGGCTGTGTGCCAACCATCCACCCCTAAAAAAAAAAAGAGTGGGTAGAGAAAAAGAAAACAACCTAAAACTATATATATGAAGTGTCAAATTTAAAATGAAATTCAATAAACTTAAAAATTTTTACTCAATAAAAGAAAACTTTCAAAAAAGAAAATAGAAAAGAAAATAACAATTATTACAAATGAAATAAAATGTGATGTAAGTAAAAAATATATGACTATTAGCAACACATTTAAAATTAATTGAAGCTGTAACAAATATACAAATCAGCACCATAACTATCATGACATGATTACTACTTCAGGCTTTAATACCCCACCATCCTTAGTGTTACATTCAAAATGAGCCACACTTCATGATAATTACTTTTCATACATTGAAGGAGGAGTTAACTATGTCCAAGACTACTTAATAGCTGTAAGAGTTTCACAGCTCTTCATTAAAAGTCAAACTATGACAATAAATCTGACATAACCACTAAACTAGATCTTAAAGGATTCAGAGAACAGATTAAGATCTCATTTAACTCTCTAAATACAGTTTTCTTATTTTATTAAATCATGCCATCTAATCTCAAACTGTTTCCCAGTTTCCTGACAGATACAATGGCCTGGAGAGTGGGTGGTTAATGGGGAAGGAGAAAGCTGGGTGATTCCTTCTTGGTAGCACATGCTCCTGCAAGGATTGTCCTTACCAATCTGATAGGGTTTTTATGATAGGTGTGAGTTGAATGTTATTATGTTAACCTAATTTGTTTCACAGGAGTGATTATAGTTATGATTGCTTGTTGAGATGCAAGTCAGACAAAGACCTTTCCATACGAGAGTGACTAGACCTTGGCTGGACCTAGGTGTGACTGTCTCACTAGCAATAGAATTAAATGATATAAAATGAAAACGCAGCTGCTTGAGTATCTTGCAGGGAACTATTTTCAACACTGAAAAATACTTATCCAGTCTGCAGACAAATCATTTTATCATCTTCATATTTTGAATGTCACATACTTAGAATGTCCGTGAGCAAGCTTTGCAATGAGAATGGCACAGTTTTGCTGTACTTCCGGTTTCTTGCCATCTCGTGCCAAAACCAACAGCTCCTTGATGATGTCTGTTTTTGCCAATGCCTCACACACACCTTCCACCTGAGTGCAGTGACTGAGACACAGGGCAGCATTACCCACAATGCTCTCTTCAGACACATGGAGAAGCTGTATCAAGGTGCTGACACCTTTAAAAAGTGAAAATGTTAGAAGACTGAGTGCAATTAAAATCAAGTATGCAATTAATCACATATATAATTAAAAATTATAAATATAAATATAAATATAAATTTAAAATTATGTGTGCAATTAATAATGAGAGCACATGAGGTTCGAGAAACATGCACAAATGAGTTATTCTTTCTAAAATACCTGGTGAGATCCAAAATGAGTAGAGTGTAGTTACTTGTGTCATACAAACAGAAGTAGGGTCCACTCCATCTTACCCAATGAAAGAGAGTGCTTAGAGCAGCAGGTCCCCTTAAATACACTCTACTACTTCAATGAGCGAGGTACAGGATGTATAATGGGGCAACTGAGAGGAACTATCTGTATAAGTACTCAAGAAAAACTTATTTTACATAGAAAAATTCTGTATATTTTTCAAACAGCCTTCATGAATATTAGAACAAGAGAATAATGAATAGGAGGCAGGAATTTCTCAGTAAAAACAGAATTTATGTACATACATGAAGAAATACAAGCAAAAAGAACAAGGGAATGACATACCACAGCCAGGATCTAGAGAATGTACAAGTTCTTCAAACCAACAGTGCCAAACTGGAAGAAACAACTGTGATTTTATAGACATGAACAGAAATTGAGAATGCATTAGAAAATGTTTATTTATTTCTCTTAAGACAAGTTCTGTCATGATAACAATCTGACTACAAGGATCTCTAATTCCAAGCGAGGTGAGAGAAATAGTGTAGATTTCACCACAAGCCTAATTTTTCCCAGAAAGAATAATATTCTTAGCTTATGCTAAAGCTGCCCCGAAAAGTGTTTCAAAGATAGGGTTTTAAACTCTTTACTTTCATGAGATTCCAAAAAAGGTCAAAATTAAAATAGTTCAGTATCATTCCTAAATTTTGAGCATTGAAAAAAACCAACCTATTCCTTTATATCCGTCATAAGGCCTGACAGGTCTTTGTCAGAGGATATGTTAGCCCATTAAAGTGTCTGAATGTACCAGTAAGCATAGATCATTACCTCTTAACTGTTATCTACCACTTACTTAAATTCAGTCATATAAAAAGCAAAAAATATCAGCCAAAACTGCTACAGAGACATGAAAGGAATGTCATCTAGATTTAACATGTTCTAGAATTAGAAATATTCAACTATCTAATATTTAAACTTAATGCATACAAGTACTCTATATATGCTAAAATTTTCATTTAATAGCAGATCTGTTAATCTTTTGTCATAGATTGTTCTTAAAATTGATGAGTTACACCTTTAAAAGGACCTCATGCCTTTGCTCACAATCCTGTAATCCTTAAATTTTAAATGTTGTCTTACTGGCTGAATGCAGATTTTCTGACTAACCAACCATAATGCAGAATTTATGAGATTGTCTGATGATGCAAATAAAGGGAAGATGGTCAATCTTTCACTCAAAAAACCCCGAGCCATAATCAATAGTTATATCTGTGAAGAATATAGATCTACAGCACTATTGCATGTATCTGCACCGGCTAATTTATTTCAGCACAATGAAAAAGCACATCATCACACTGAAGGTATTTTCAGAATCAAAATGATGTAACCAAAGAAGAAGACAGAACTAGTAACTGAAGAGGTTTCAGAAATGATAATAGGTGTAGCTGTACAAAAATAAATTTGTGTTTGCAAAACTAGCATTGAGGCTGACTCAAAAACAATGCTTCATCTCTTGCTGAATTTAATATTAAAACTAGCTCTAGTACAGACAGATTTTCATCAACATCCCTTTCCCCACCATAGTAGTGCTGAATTGGGATTGCTGACTGTGGCACAAATATAAATAAACGAACATTAATTCCTAATAGATTGATATATATGTCTTCTCATAGCAATTGCTGTGCTGAGCCCACATCTGATCCAAAATGGTATGAGAACGGGATTAGGGGTTGCTGACACTGAACTGTCTGCTCACCGAACTTAGTCCCAGCTGGCATCAGAACAAGTGGACAATGGATTGTCTCCTCATAACCTTTGCTGCGAATGAACTCTCAACAGACCCAAAGTGGCATGAGAACAGGTATGGGGGGATGTCTCCTCATGGCTATCACTACACACTAAACCCACATCTGACCCCAAAATGGCATGAGAGAGGCCATGGGAAAGTTGATGTAGGGTTGTCTGGAAATTTGCATCATCAGTCAGTTTTTGGAAAGACTGACAAATGTAACTATATCAGGATTGATATGAACAAAGCAACCAATGAAACTATGTGGGGAGAGAGCCAATACTTAAGGTACTTGCTTTGAACTCAATCTTTTAGTTAAACTCTCTTTCTGGAAGAGGGTGGGTTCTTAACTAGTATGACTTCTATTGGATACACTTCTACTTTTATGTGTGCATGAGTACATGAATATATATTTATACTTAAGTTCACTTGCATCTGAAGCAAAGTACACATTCAGAACATAATAAAAGAAAACAAAAGCACAAAATCATTCATTCTTTCAACTTACCATCACTCTCTACAACTGTTTTTCGAGCTTTGTCATTGATTTGTGTGAGAGCAGTCAGTCCTTTCAAACTGTGCTTCAACAGCAACCCTCTGCCAGACTGCAACAGATCAGCACTTCTATTTATAAGCAAGCAATATCAAAATGCCTGGAGAGTTCCTTGACCTGTAAAGGAGAGTAGACAAGGAAGGGCACTGGAGTGGGGGGGAGTAAGATAAATGGATGGGTTGAGGGAGAACTTGGATAATAAAATATGCATTACTTGTATTAGTGCACAACATACAAAGTATAACAAAAAGCAGTGCAATAAAAGTATAAAACAGTGATAAATTTCAAGACAGAGCACATCACCAGCAGATCCCGTAAGTTGGATCCCTTTAGACAGTCTTTAGTACCCATAGGAGTTGGGTCCCTTGAACATTCTCTAGTACTCCTAATAGTAAGGTAAAGGGTGACAAAAATAGTGACTCCAGTGACACCAGCATTTGGTCTTATGTAAGCTAAATGAATTAAGATATAGCAAATTGAGTTTTATGCTCATCTCAGTCTTTTTCATATAATAAGGAATAACTGCATTCTCATTTAAGTAAAGAAATATAAAGAAAACTTAATCCCTCAGTCCACATACCAACCTAAACAAATGATGTATCTCTATGAATATTGCTCAAAAATGTTCCTAAAACACACACCTTGACATATGTCAGCAGTAGTGAAGTCCCCCCCTGATTGCAAATCCATTCCACAGCTGGTATGGAGTGCGGCAGTAGATTACTAAGCACTGTCACTGCACGCTCCGTTACAGTATCAGTTGTACAGTCCTTAGATAGTAGAGAGTGGCAATAACCACAAATACGTTGACCAAATTCTCTCAAGGCATCTGTTGGGTCAGAACTGATATTTACCAGCAATCCTAGCACAGCTTCAAGCAGCTCAGTGTCTGCACTCACAGAGGTTCGAAACTGCACAATCAGCAAACAGCAAGGGAAAATGACAGATATAAGATGAAAGGGATAGGAAAATTTCTGGGAAGTGAAACAAAATAATATTTTCTTTCATTAAGATTCAGACAAGATGTGCAATTTTATAATTTTATCCCCCCCCCCCCCCCCGCCCCCTCATCCTTGATTGGAGAAAAACATATATACCCACTCCAACTGTCAGAACTATTTATTAAGGGTAATTCTGATTTCATTTCCTACTAGTAAATCTTCACTGGCAAGCCACAATGAACGACGACAGGAGAGATGGTGTCGAATGGTCTTGTCATTTGTTAGGTTGATGACAGCTGAAGTACAAAGGGAAACAACTGCACTTTTGCCATGGAAGTCTTTCTGCAAAGCAACACACGTTTATCAATGATAAAAAAATGGTAATTATGCATAATAGATATAAATATACACACTTAGGCATATATGTAAGCAATTAAATAATTACCTAAAGAAAAAATGGGGCAAATAATAAATGTCATCTTTTTCTTCATGGAAAGGGTAATGATATCCAGAACATAGCATGTTGCATAAGTAACTACCCCAAAATTTAAAAAGAAAAAAAGACTCATTTATATAAAACTACACACTTAGCAACATAATCTATGACTCTATAAATTAATACAACTGCAGGTTCAAAAAAAAACTGAGAAAAACTGATTTTTGTCTTTTGAGTTATTTTTAATTCATATCTCAGCACTGCTGCATAGATATCTGTATGGATACCCTCCCCACAAAAAGCCCAAAACAACAGAAACCAACAAAAACTTCAGTTTGCTTAACCATGAACTGATTTTCTCAGTACTATCATTAAAAAAATAATTAAAAATGCAGCATATTTATAAACTGCCAATTAATAATTAGAGAAACTTAGTCTTTAATTATATAAAGTGAAAATTCAGTTAACAAAAACATACCATCCAAAGATAAAGAAACAACAATAACATTAAAAAAACCAAAAACATAAATCAAAATATGATAAAGAAAGAAGAAACAAACAAAAATTAAACACACACTTAAACAAATCCACAATAGAAATAATATAAGGAAAAAAAATCCCCAAACAACTAACAAGAGTGAAGGTTGCTACAAAATTACTAATTCTTGTATTACTGTGAGACTATTAGATATAAATATTCTCAGAATTTTATTAACTTAAGATTGGCACAAGGTACACAATGGATGCAGTTCCATCTAATGGCAATTTCATTAAAGAATGACAATGACTTATTTATCTTCAAAATGTGTACACACCATAAGTGTTTCAAAAGGTGGCAGAATTTCATCAATTTTCTCTCGAACAACACTTCTGAACCTGATAGAGGGATCAAAAAAATGAGAACAGTTAAACTGAATTAAACATTGTAAGTTGCTGAGGACTGAAATCAATCAGTATTTATGGAATGCACTTTGGAGAAAACAGAGAGGAAAAAAGACAAAAATAATATTAAATAAATACAAGAATATTATGACAAGCAAATTTACACCAAAAATTTTTAAAAGCAAAAGAATGTATAGAGAATTTCATTGATAAATTGACATGGATGACCAAGTGAAAATCAACCACAGTAGAAGTCACATATTGTGACTGATAGTTAAAAGAATCAGCTACTTTACAGATCAATATTTAGAGAATGATTTTCTATCAACACACTACACACTAAATATTTTCTGATTAGTAAAATCTGTTTTCAGTTAAAAGAATAATAATAACAAAAATGCAAAATGCAATGCCTCACATCAAGTTCAAAAAACAGGGCAAACATAACTTGGCAACATTATTCACAAACTGCAATGCAAACTGATTACCAGGGTATGAAACTAATTCTCCATTTTAGAAAGGTTTGGAATTTTCTTCAACATATATTTTCCACTAATACTGGAGTCATATTCAAGAATATTTTTTGATAAATTACTTGGAATACAATTCAAATATGTGAGAACTGTCTTTAAATCACAATTGTTATACAAATGAATATTTTATGAATTCTTTGTTTCTAATTGGAAATGATGATTTAGTTATGCACCTTAAATTTAATTATCTATCGTTTTCTTTGTGTAATGTGTCCTGGATTATCAAATCCTCTCTTCCAATATTATGTACATTAGATTATCATTTCTTTTTCTTCCAGTATTATATATCTTACATTATCATAGCATGTTTCAATCAGTATTATGTATCTTAGATCAGTGGTTTTCAACCTTTATATACCTGTGGACCATTGAAAATAGGAGAAATATTTCGTGGACTGCTAAGGCAGAAATAAAAACCATTATTTATATATATTTTGTGTATCAGTTTTTAAATCTAATCTTATAAAATGATAATTCTATAGTTATTAAAATAACCAGAAACTAAGCAATAAATAAAAATGCTAATAATAGAATGTCTTGAACTTCTGAGAAAGCAATATTTAATTAAAATATAGTTAGTGAGAAAATTGCTGCTGCTTCTTTGCTAAAATATTTGATAACCATGGCTGCAGCATGGTTTCTGAGACAAAGCACTGCATTGATATCCATTTGGTTTCTCTGTTTGGTTTTTATGACTGACTGGGCTGAAAAAGTCTTCTTGCACAAATAGGTAGTCGAAAATACAACCAACAATTTAATAGCTCTGTAACTGAGAGATGGATATTCTTTTTCCAGTGATATCCAAAGATGAGACAATGATTGCATGTTATGTTTGGACACCAGAGTGACATCAGAAGACAAACTCGATCAGGTTTTCTTTATCATGAGGATTAAGTGCACATGAGTTGACATCTTCCATGAAGGGATTATTAATCCAGAGGTTACCTTTATGAAGATCCTCAATGTGAGAGTAATAATAATTGAAGTTTTGAGCTAAAGCCCTAAAATGTTAATTTATTAATTTGAATATGCCTTTCAGGTTAATGTGAGCAGCAATAAAAAATTCTTGCAAAAGTGGAAACATTTTGTGGTGGAGTAAATTTACTTGTCCCTATTTTAAAACATAATTATTATATATTTTGTTAAATGTCAACATGCCATGACCTTCGGGTACTGCTCATGATGATATTTTTGTAAGTATCAGGGTTAAAATAACAACTCAGGTAAAGAATGTCAGAACTTGCTGATGTAATCCAAACCAGTATAGATTGGATGAGTAATTTTTGCTATCCAATAGTTTAAGGTTTACAAATAGCAAACTAGTCAATGGGTAGAGACTGAAACTTACCTTTTGAAGAAAGTTCTATATTCTAATCACTTTGATTCTGACATAACTGAAGTCTGGTCATAAAAGGCGATCGTTATCTAAATGGTGAGTTAAATGATTGACTGAGAGAGAATGGACTTAAAAATATTTCATACACTTTGCTATTTGTGACACCTTCCACTTGTTATGATTATTATTTATTAATTAACAACACATAACTTAAGATTGCAAATATGAAATAATCTCAAAAATAATTTTTTTTTGCTTTATGACTTTTCCCCATATATGCCTGTGCCGTTCATGGCCTTAAATAATCAAATTAAATACTTTTGAAATTATATGGAACCTTAAAATTGCAGTATACAATCATCTAATATTTCATGTTAACAATATTCTGTTATCACATTTAAGAAAAATGTTTGAGAATAAAAATATTTAAAAATTCTAGTCACATTTAAAATAATAATTTGTTTATATTTAAGAATATATCATTGTATTTTTCAAAATCAAAGCACATATTACATAATCTTTATGATAAAATACCCACTTAACATTGATCAGATGAGTATGGAAAAGTAATATATAAAACTAGCAAAATATCAGTATACACACACTTGAACTGGAGAAAATGCTGGTGTAAATGAAACTGGTTTATTCTGAACATGGATGAATTTTGGCAACACTAATATAGAGTTAGCTCTCACATTAACAATTGTTTCATAAATAATACTAACTAAAACCTCTTCAGTAGAGCTAACTCTATAGCCTTCAATGCACAGTTTAACAATATCTACAATGCAAAGAAATGGGCTAGATCGAACCAGTCTTTCAAATTTAGACAAGTATTGCGATTACAATATACATATAATTTAAACAATTTTCCCCAATTCTTTTATATATATAGAATTCTCAAGTAGACTGACTCAAATTTTCCATAATGTAAAGCTATCACTTTACATGTTTACATTTCATTCATAATTATTATTTGAAGTGACAGGCCTGAGGATCTTTTCCCTTCTTCTTTGTATTGTGTTGTAAATTATATTGAAAATGGTCAATGCCAAATGTACAGTTACTATAGCCCCTACAATGCTTTGGTCTCTTCAGTATGACAGATGTTTGGCTACAGCGAATTTGCCCTTAAGTCCTCTCCATATATAGAGCTCAGTGGTGGAAAGGGAAAGAAATCTTGGCTAGTAGCATGGAAAGAGAAAACTGAGAAGTCTTGGCCAGTAACATGGAAAGAAGAATCAAACGTGCACCAGCATAAAAACTTGGTGGTGGGGGCAGTGGTTCAGATAACTAACAGTTCACATAATCAGCATTCTTGTAGTTATGACATTCAAAAATTCTATGGAGGCATTTACCAACAAATTACAAAAAAATATAATAAAATCAAGGCTTACTTTTTTTCCCTAGATAAATTATTTATAATGGCTGCAGCCTTCTCAGCATAGGATGCATTTGTGCTGATAATGTCGATAAAAGAAGAGAGCAATCTAAATGAAAACAATACAAAATAAAACTATATAAATGAGACAAAAACAGCAAATAACATTCGTTAAGGAAATGAGGAATACTAATCAATTAAACTGTTACGGTGTGATAAAACACACAAAATCTGAATTAATTCCTTCTGTTCAATATTAAAGAAAAACACTTATTTCTTCAACAACATTAATTTTGACAGCAAGAGGCACATGATTTGTAAAATTTATAAACTTATGAACTTTGTTCCATGTAGTGCATTCAGTCTCATTGTCAGTAAGCTTGTATGCAGCACATAACAAGTGAATAATGTTCTAACAAAGGACATATTTTACTCACAAGCAATTTCCATCTCTTCTTTAAAAAAAAAAAAAGATACTGGGACCCTCAATACAGTCAATTTAGTCTCCTTATGAAAGCAAGGTAAAGTCAATATATGGCATTGAAGTAAAAAGAAGCCCCTAAAGATTAAAAAGGAAAAATAAGAGGGGAAAGAAAATGATTTTATTTCAATTTTTAAGGAAATTTTATGAGATGTTATGGTATGTTTAAGGTAAGTTGTAATTATAGAATTAAAAAAATTATTGAAAAGAGACTTCAACAAAAGTTAAAAATTCTTGTCAAAGATCTCAAGGTAGGTACAAAGAGCTCTGATGAAGAGATGACTATAACCATTAAGAACAGCACCATTACCACAAACTAAAATCATACATTTAGGTTATATACTTCATGAAATGTAGACGAGAATTCCAGTTAATTTCTATTGTGGATTCTCATTTCTCATACAGGCATTCTGGAACAATCTGGTAAAAGAAACATTTTCAAGTGCTTGCATACCTACTTACCTGTTACTGTTGAAATGTGTTATTAGTAAGGTACGCCCATGCGCAGTCTGTGAGATGGTAAAGAGCAACTCTAGGATAGACACCTTTAGTGCCTTGCCATGTCCTCGGGTACATGTGGTCAGCAGTAACAACATTTGGTCGGTGAGGCCCTCTTGGCTCAGCAGTAGCTCTTGATTTGTGTCTGCAACATTCCAGCAGAATGAGTGCAGCAAGCACTCCATCCACTGGCATTCTCAGCAACACTCACCCGGTAAAAGCATTTCTAAAGATGGATAATCCATAGCGTAAGTGATGGGGCAAAGGGAGGGAATTGTGGAGTACTGGAGAAAGGATGAAATGTATGAAGCAAAATGAAGAGAGAGAAGGGGGATGTGTACAAAGAAGGAAAAATCAGAGATGAAATAATTCCACATACTGACAGTAGATTAACTGAAGAACTGTTGTTTTTCTAACTGTGTTTTTGTTACAAAAACTTTTCTTAAACCAGAAGTGATTTATTTTTAATTATATCTTTTGACCAAGTGGAAATATTTCTGAAATGAAGAGGCCATTTTATTTCTCAATGCACTTACTTATTATGGAGAAAAATGTCTTAACCCACTTGGGAATGTTCTGTTTCAAAAGAAACCTAAACCCACTCTGAGATCTACTTGTCATGCTGAAAGAAGTTTTAACTCAGTTGGAGTATTCTGTTGAAGATGAACAGGTATATCCCGTGTAGTCTGCTGTATTTATTGGCAAAAGTATTTGCCTGTTCATGAAGAAGCAGGTGAAAATATATTGCAAAATACTGGTAAACACTTGATTACAATGTAGAGATCAATATAGTGTAGCTTGCTTTCATTTATTGACACAAGTTTTACTTATGAAAAAACTGATGAATATACATTTACTAGTACTGGAAAGACAGGTACTGAAAATGCAGAGATTTATTTGGTATATGCTAGTGTAGTTTACTAGCACAAGATCTGTATAGTTTATGAAGAAATTTGGTGCAGGTGCACTGTGACGAAATAGGTAGTACAATGGCTACTGTTTAAGATGCAGAGATCTACTTAGTAGATTATAATAGTTTATTAACATATAATTAGCTTGGTTTGGGAAGATAGTGACTGTGTTCACTGTGAATGCAAGTACACTATGATGAAGATTCAAATATATATGTAGGTACAAGATTTACATGGTTTGTGAATGTACACAAGTGCTCTGTGACAATTCAGGTAAGTACTGTTGAAAGTACTGATACTTAATTGGTGTTAGTTCTGTAAATTACAAGACTTACCTTGTTTGTGATAACGTTAAATATATACTGTGACAATATAAGTAAACTATGTTGAAGATATAGTTACACACTATAGTGTAGGTTACTATAAATTACAAGATAGAACTGCTTTGTGAAAAAGTTAAGTGTATATTGTAACAATATAGGTAAGCTATTGTTGAAGATGCATATATATATGTGTGTGTGTGTGTGTAGAGTTGATTGCTGTAATGTGTGAAGAAAGTATTTGTGAAAATAAAGATAAACTATTGCTGATTTGCAGACATATTTATGTGGTATAGGTTACTGTTACTTACAAGTGCACAAATTATTTGGTTTGTGAAGAAAACAAATATACATTTTACAATGCAAATAAATACCTACCATTGCCTTTAGAAGCCTGCGTATACATGTCAAAAGCAGCAGACAGGACATCTCGCTCTTCCTTAGTTAGACTTTGTGGACTAACAGACAAACATTTTGATAGCATGTTGTGGTCCCTAAGCAGCTTCAGCCCACCATGAGTGCGGAAAAGGGTCTGGTTTTCTTCTGCAAAGATTATGGAATTGGATTAAAGAAATTAATACTAACAGACATAACCTAAATTTAAGACAACAAAACAAAATGCATATTGTAACTTGTCATCTACAGGCAGATGCTGAGTTGGTGTTACCTGTGCTCAAAAGATTTGCCATCACTCGGAATCCGCCACTGTAGAAGAGCGGCAGCTGGTCACCTTTATTGATCCGCTCCATGACAGCCACAACACCTTGAGCTCCTGTGTCACCAGAATCAAACAAATCCTGTGCTTTCTGCTCTGCAGCCTGGGCTGCCTCCACACGATTTACCTCTGCTAGGTACTCTAGGAGAACATTTACATTTATATTTGTACTGCAAGCATAGACAATAAGGCATTTATATCCCACACTTCATTAAAATTAATAAAAATTCAATGTGACTGGCAAACTGTGATGAATAAAAAAACCCTCAGTGCTATTTATAGACATGGCACAGGGAAGAAGCCTTTCGATTATACTGGTAGCTCTCTTTCTTCTAAAGAATAGTTTGACTGTAAACATATTTTCACTCTCTTAATGTGAATAAATAGTCTCATCAACTAAAAAAAGTCTATTTGTAGCCTTTTGCCATGCAAGAGAGTAGTGCGGTAAAGTGCCACATGGAGCCAACTACCAAAAATGGTGCCCCGCTCCATTTATATTATTTAATATATACATGATTCTCTTAATAACAAATGCCCAAATTGTCACCCTCGAGGAAGTCTCCTTTACCCCTTGCTTCACTACAGCCACTGTTGTCATAGGCAGACAAAAGTGAATGAAGCAGAAAAGATGCACTCCTGATAATAATGGGTCTGATAATAATGGTAATTAGGAGGATGCAGAATTTTCAAAGTCAGTATTCAACAACATATTATGTACAAGGCATAGCTGAATACAAAGTGGGTGAGGTGTTGATCAATCAGATAATAATTTACTTTAATACTATTTGAGAATGCATATTTTAAGAACTATTTTATCTATCAAAGATATCTATTAGAAATGTAGCAAAGATGTCCAGAAAATAAAGCAAGAAACTTGAGTATTATAATTTGGTGCAAAAAGAATTCACTACAGTTAACGACCATAATATATGAAAACATGCACAGATCAGGCTGAAAAATATGGACATTTTTCTTGACTTATTATATAATCTAATATATATCAGCAATTTAAACAAACACAACAAAAAAGGAAAACACACAAAAAAATCATTTTATTACGAAACTTGCGAAAAATAATCATTTAATATGTGTCCAGTAAATATCCAGCAGGTAATAAAAAACAAAAATCAGATATGAAAAAGAAAATTAATTGACAAAAGACAAGCAAAATATTTTTGCTAAATTTGCATTATTTTTATAGTAAAAATAAACAAATTAAAAAGACTGAAGTGGGAACACATTAAGCTTTGAATAAATTTGCACAAATTTATATATTGATAAAATTCTGGCTTATCTATTACCTTGGACAATTTTCTCTTTTTTGGGGTCAATAGTCGTGACTTTGCTATAACTTTCTCTGGCTTCCTGATACTGATGGAGTGCCAGGTATGCACGGCCCATGTGTACATAGGCCTTGATGCACTGAGGGTTTGCCTGGAAAATAATGGATTGCAAAATGAGTGTCCTTTTTGTCACTTGTCTGGCTAATAATATAAAGTGTACCACTTGTCTAATATCAAATCTGCCACTTGTCTGGCTAATAATATAAAGTGTACCACTTGTCTAATATAAAATGTGTCACTTGTCTGGCTAATAATATAAAGTGTGTCACTTATCTAATATAAAATTTGTTATTTTCCCTGGCTTATTTTTAAAGATTTGTTACTTGTTTGGTTATTATAAAGTTTTGTTACTTGTTTGGTTATTATAAAGTTTGTCACTTTAAAGTTCAATATAAATGTCAATTATGTATGTTCTCCCCATCCCACATGTGAGGTGCAGGCCACAATGTATCAAACTTACAAATTTTAATTTGCAAAACAACAAAAAGATTATCAGGCAAGAAGTAACATCCCCTTTTAATCCCATCTTTCTTCTGAAAACCATCCCCAAACTATATCTATTTCAAGCCTCATTCCCACATACCAAGTTTGTCATGTATCTATTGCTTATTTAATTTTCTGTATTTAACTTTTGCACTAACAATGCTTTCATTTTTATTACGGTTTCTAATCTCATTCACACCACTATTTAAACTTCTGTTCATTACAAGCTCAAACAAACCAATATAATTTAAAAAAAAATTCTTTATAACCCTGAGAGCCCAATCACAGTCTTTGAGAGCTTCTTGGTATTGTGCCAGCTTGATGTGAGTCTGAGCACGATTGGTATATAAAGCAGCATTGTCTCGAACCTTGTCAATGGCCTGATGAAACAGACAAATCATATGAGAAAAGGATCTGAACAAATCTCTTTATAATTATTATTTCCATATTTACATTTAAAAGGCCTATAAGGCAGACATAACATTGCACTACAAAAACAGTCATGTTAGGTAGAAATTTATGTCTCAATGTTGCTTATTAAAAATAAAAATCCAAGATACTGTGAAGTCAAGACTGTTGTGTGTATTGCCTTTTCAAGATCACCAACTTGAATCAGATTTCTTAAACAGAAGATGGTTACATTAAAAAATAACTTTGGAACTGATATATTTACTGATTTTGAATTAGACACAACCATGAAAACACATTAAACCTAAGGCAATGATAACTGATATAAGATCCTATTTCTGTAGCTTCACACTATTAAGTATCATCCTTGCAAAATGTAATCAACAAATCTAAGAAGCTTCATAATTTTTGCATGTTTGTAAAGCTGGCTGATTTGATAAATACAGTTTAATATTTATTAATAGTTTTACCATTGCAATTCACGAGATAGGTAATTAAAGTGATAAGAAGTGATCTGTCAATTCACAGTAAGAAATAACTGACTAATTCACATTAAAAGGTATGATTTATCAATTCAAGTTAATTAGAAATTATCTAATTCACATTAAAAGAAATGATCTGTTAATTTGCATGATAAGAAATTATCTGCTAATTCAATGTTATAAGAAATGATCTGTCTAAATGAGTTCCGGGTAACTACGGTCTTGCTCTTAGTGTTTTAGAATGAACTAATAAAGTAGTCATAACTACCAGCTGAATATCAACAGCAAAAAATGTATCATTTAAGTTAATAATGTTATAAATAATGTATGCCCTAATTACTAACTTGTGCAGAGAATCTAAATATATATGTTTTCTAACAGCAAAATTGCATATTAAATTAATTATTTATTAGTATAAATTCACAACAATAAATTGTAAAGAAAATTTACATTAAAATGTGAACAATTTCATTTTAAATATAGGTACTATTTACACAGTTAAATTTATAAATAATGTATCATGAAAGTGATAATCTGATGTATACCATAATATCTCTAGTGGCATGAATGTCTAAGACAACTAAAAGAGTTTACACCCAAGCTCTTTGATCATTTATGTCTATCTTCTACTGCTACTATTTTCTTCTTTCTATCAGTCCATTCAGACTGTGAACAGACCATCACAAACTAAAATCAAACATATAAACTGGTTTAAAACATTAAAATTTTCTCTAGACATACTATAAAAGTAAAAGCCCAGCACTAAATGGATTAAGATAATGGAAAGGATTAAAAAAAAAGGAGAGAGGGAAACATATAAGTTGAAAAAAGGATAAGAGCACACTACCAAAAGTCAGGCCTAGGATTTAGAGGACTTGTCTAATCTGAATTGCAAGAGTTGTACATCTATTATTATATTACTATGGGTTTTAGACAACTCGTCTAATCTCAATTGCAAGAATTGTACATCTATTATTATACTTACTATGGGATTTAGAGGACTCGTCTAATCTCAATTGCAAGAGTTGTAAATCTATTATTATACTACTATGGGGTTTTAGAGGACTTGTCTAATCTGAATTGCAAGAGTTGTACACCTAATAATATACTACCCTGGGATTTTGGAGGACTCATTTAATTTCAGTTTCAAGAGTTGCACATCTAATATCAATACCAACCTGGTATTTAGAAGACTTGTCTAATCTCACTTTTAATAGTTACACAACAATATCAATACTCTCTAATAAATAAAACTAAGATTTTACTGCCATGTGCATTTTTTTAAATTATGTGCTTTGGGAATGAAATTAAACTTAAATTTTGCACCATATTTGCTTAAAAAAATAACTGTAATTTTCAGTAAAACATCATTGATTTTATGAAATTTTAAACACATTTTAAAACTATATACTGCAAATGAGTATTGATTTTTTTTGAAAGAAAAGAATTAGCAATAAAAATAAATATGAAAAGGTCTTGCAATACTAAAACTAAACAAGTAAAACTGGAAGGAATTTGACACACTCTCATTAAAAATTGAAATTCAAAATCATTGCTGTTAAAATATAAATAAATTCAGGGTCCCAAATTATTAAATTATTCAAATGCAAGAAAGTTCCCTCCCATTTCTCCTTCTCTAAGAAGCAGTTCTTTAGATCTATCATCAGCAAGAAATATAACACACTAACCTGATTATAAAAGTCAAGTGCTTTCTCAAAATTGTGCTCTTTAAATGCTTTGTTACCAAGTTCCTTGATTACTTGGGCTTCTTTTTCTCTTAGCTGCCTTCGTTCAGATCGCTCTTTAGCATCAGCCTCTAATGCAGCCATAAATGCTTCTACAAGACAAATAATTAGTTTTGTTTAGTTTGCTATTGTGCAACAGCTTCTAATATAGCTATAATGCTTGTACAAACCAATATGAATGAAAGTGAATAATTTTAAATTTTACAGGTAATGTGACATACATACTTGTGGGAGTTAAATTCAGCTGCCCTATTCTATTGCAATGCTCAAACACACAATATGCACAAATCATAAATTCAAAAGTTATCCATGCAATGCTCAAACATACAACATACACAAATTCAAAACTTATCAATACAATGAGAATTATTTGAAAAGTAAATAAATAAAAAAAAGTAAATAAAAGTAAATACACATTGATTTTCATGCTCCAACACCAAGATCATTATTAGCAATCAGACTAAAGTGCATAATTGTAAAAGAAAAGGAAAGATTGAAAAGAAATAATTTAATGAACTAAAAACTATGGGGTAAAAGTAATAAAGTGAACTAAACATATATCGTACAACTATTAAGTAAATGGACTAAAAACATAAGGAATAAAGTAAATGGACTAAAAATGTGGGGTAAAGGGATAAAGAAAATGGACTAAAAATGTGGTAAAGGGATAAAATAAATGGACTAAAATGTGGTGTACAGTAATAAAGAAAATGGACTAAAATGTGGTAAAGGGATAAATTAAATAGACTAAAAAAGTGGGGTAAAAGGGATAAATTAAATGGACTAAAAATGTGGAGTAAAGGGATAAAGTAAATGGACTAAAAATGTGTGGTAAAGGGGTAACTAAATGGACTAAAATATATGGCAGGCACTCTGTACACAATACTATTTTTACTACAATATTTAAGTTATTAACAAAATTGGCAAAAACAACAAATAATGAGGAATGAAAAACTCAATGAAAAAAATAAATCTAAATAAAAACGGTTTTAGTGTATGGATTTAATTTCACTTTATATTTGCAGCTAATCCTAACCTTAACCTTTCTCTAAAAAACCCCAGACCCTAACCTGTCTCTAAAACCCCCAAACCTAACTTGACTCTAAACTAAAACACAGCAGTTGTGTCTGGAGCTGTTGGGTCTTCTGTACACAACCACAGTCTATGGAGACACCCAAAATATATGAGGTAAAGTAATAAAGTAAATGGACTAAAATATAGGGGTAAAGTAATAAAGTAAATGGAATAAATTTAGGGGTAAAGTAATAAAGAAAATGGACTAAAATATTGGGGTAAAGAAATAAAGTAAATGGACTAAAATACAGGGGTAAACTAATAAAGTAAATGGACTAAAATATTGGGGTAAAGTAATAAAGTAAATGGACTAAAATACAGGGGTAAAGTAATAAAGTAAATGGACTAAAATATAGGGGTAAAGTAATTAGTGGTAATAACTGTAGTAAAGTATGCATTCTAATATACCTGCAACATAAAGAAATCTTTATATATATATATATAATAACATATGGATGAGTAAATGCAACTACTGGTATTAGTTTCATGTGCCACAATCCTCTTGCACCCTGTAGCTTAGGTATGAATAAGCCACAAATCAGACAGATTGATAAACAGGTATACGGCTCACTCCCAGTCACACTCAATCAAACATGGGCAAGTGTCTGTAAAGCCGGTGACTTTAATATGAGATCAGTGACTATTTAAAGATGTTGAAACACAATAAAAAAAAATCTAGGTAAAAGAAGAATAACTACTATAGAAAATGGAAGTAATTAAATGAACAAATAAAAAATTATAACTATCTGAAATAAATCCACTGATAACAAAGTTAGAACAATAACAGTGTGGATGCAATATTTCAAATCAACTGAATGAATACAGTGGTGCCTCTATTAACAACAAAAATGTGTTCCATTACAACAATTATTTAATAGAAATACTGCTTATCAAATAGAGGAATTATATTAAATTATTAATTTATTTCTGGAACTCAATAATATTTTCTTTTTTACTTAAAACAACAAAGATTCAATCTAAAAGTGCAGATTTAAATTTCGGTTAAATACTCAATTTAAATAAAGACTGACATATAAAATAAAGTGTCTAATCTTAAATAATTAAAACTTAATTATTATAATGTATCCTGAGTCATCATACAGGAGTGCTCAGGGAAACCAAAATTAGTGATTGTAAGGTATTGTATGGCCATCATTAGTACAACTATAATGAAAAAAATTAGAATAAAATGATGATACATGATCATAAAAAATGAGGACTCTAATGGAAATATTGTTAATTGAACACATCATTAATTATGGCTCCACTGTATATTCTTACTCTGATCAGAATGTTGCATGTTGCCTGCACCATGGTCTCCTGATGTGCTGGATGTATTGATAACAGTTTTACTGAAACCTGAAAACAGTTGAGGAATTTTTTAATTTCAAATTTAATTTGAAAACTGCCAAATAGTATAAGGATCAATAAAATAAAAATAACATGACAAGGTTTGAAGCAGTTAAAGATTACTATAAGTAGGTAGTCACAATGTCACTGTTTTACAGGAATAAGTAGTTTTTAGTGCACAAATTTGGTGATTTTCTGTAACGAAGTTTGATACTTTAATAAAATTATTTGTTGATGCAACATGGATAAAATTAAAGATCATTTCTTTATCTAACTCAACGTTGTAATTGTTGCAAAACCTTCATAAATTTCTGTACATATATACATGCAGTTTCTTTATTTAATCAACTTAATTATAATAATTAAAACATATATTCATTAACAGACACATTGCAATTAGATGCAAAAAAATATTTGAATTGAGTTATGTAGAAAGCATGGATATATATTACATAAAACAATGTAAATTAAGTAAGTCATGGGGGTAAGTCATGGAGGCTAATTAAAAAGTCTTTACAAATAAGATAATACTTTACACTTTACATATACATTTATTATTATATAATATATTTAATTATCTAGTTATCTGCATTATTAATTCAAAGAATCTGGTCAAGAAGAAGTTATATATATATACACATACATGTATATATTAATTATTATTTACATTTTATTGAAGTATTCTGGAATAAAAATATAATTTAATTTAATGTATTTAATACCTGTTTTTGTCTTGGGCAAATCCTTTTCTTCAGGTTCTTTCTCCTGTTTCTTTTTCTGAGAACTGATAAACTCATCAGCTTTCTGCATTGCATCCTTGAGTTTTCCTTCATCACCTGAGTTAAGTCCCTTCACAATTGATTCTGAAAAAAGAAAAAGAAAAGAAAAATGAAAGAAAAAAGAATGAAGGGCATTACTCTCCAGGGATCTGGATTCAAACCTTAGATTGGGGTGAAAAGCTGGTGAATTTTAATATTCTCTTGCTCGGTGGCTAGTCAACAGAGATGATAAATTGGGTAATGTGTGCTGTATGTTAAGTATACCTAAAAATTAGCATTTGTTGAAAATTGTAAAGAGTTGACCAATAATAGCTGCTCAATTGCACAGAGAATTAAAAATAAAATAACAAATTTCACACCAAGATTAAAAATCCCTATAATATTAATAATCTGGGTCACTGTTTCCAAAAGTGTATGCTGTGGCTAACTCACAGAGGTGTCGTGAGATATTGCAAATGTTTTAGGGAATAGAACTGCACCCTCTACCCAACTATGAGTGTCTAATGCTAGCATTTTCTGACTTTGGGTACTGTGGAAAAACTCATGATATATTGAGGGTATTGTGAACTGAGAAAGTTTGGGAACCACAGACCTAGGTGATTGTCCCCATCTATAAAATCATCAAAATATGGGGCAAATATATAACTGAATATCAAACAAAAACAAATAATAGGTATTCCAAACATCGCTGAATGGCTGATTGGGACGTTGTTTTGTCAATTTTTCTACATTTTCAACACTCATGTTTCCTCTGTATTATTGAAGCTTTGTAAAATAAAAGCACATGAAACAAAAGTTTGTTTTCTGTTCTGTCTTTCTGTGTTTTTTGTTTTAATAAATAATTGTGAAAAAGTTATAAAAAGTTATTCAGAAGTTGCCAACCGAACGACTTTTTTACCAAGCCGCCATAACTTGTCCGGCGGTGGCGCTTAACACATGCACTCTTTCTCGGTCCGTGGGGTCGTGAAGGGTACAGTAATCTAAAAATAATAACGGTTTTAATGTAGGGGAGAGAACAAGGTTCATTTCCATACTAAATAGTGCGCGGGAATTTCAAGATAAAGCGAAATACGGTTAAACTTAAATTTTCTTAAATTACGTTTTTGGTGATTCCGATAACATAGCAACCGTAAAAGCTACCAGAAAATAGGAAAATTCTTCATCTATAAGCCTATATAGTTTGTTTGAGACAAAAAGTACGCTCCAAGACTCCAATTGCGTTGAAAGAACTGTACTCAGTGACCGAAATCACCGAAGACCGAAAACAACAATGGCGGACTTCATATCGAGTACCGTAGTGTTCAACTCTGCGACATTGAACCGGTTTCCACTTTGTATTCTCGTGCATCACTCTGTTTGAGGATGTTAGTTGATAAGTTAAATCACTTATTTTCAGTTTATAGCGTATATTTGTTCGTTTAAAGGACTATAATAGCCGATAAATAAGAATTGTCAGTGTCTATAGGCCTACGGTAGCGTTCGTCTTTTAAGGCGTTGAGGGTGAACACAGAAAATAACTTTCTGAATTTATTCCTGCCTTATCCATAGCTTAAGTTTTGTATCATTCAATAGGGGAGAGATTTATTTGCAATATAATGTATTTCGTTTATTCGGATCGCGTGTTATTTGTTTTTAATTCTTTTTATTTTGTGGTCACGTGACCATATTTTCGTCCATTACTGCATTAGCTGGGCACAGTGTAAACAAAGAGTATAGCATTGATTCACTAGATTAAAAATAAATAGTTATTATTTTTACCAGATTTTCTTTTCTTTTTTAAAATTTTGATAGACACGAGTGAGTTATATATTTATTACCTGTATTTTGCAAGCTTATTTTTCCATAATAAATATATGAGTGAGTTGATAATGCACACTATTACTATAAGTATTACATTTAATGATTTATATTATTATAAGATCATAACTTTGGTGGTGGTGGGTAAACTCTGAAAATAACTTTAGAATTTATATTCCTTATCCAAAGCTTATGGTAGCACACATAACTGAAATCCAGTAAATGTCAACAACAAAAATTGTATCAAATAAATGAAGGAAATTTTTATTCAAGTTTTCAGAAACTGGTGAAAAATGGTTGATGATTCAAAATATATAGGCCTACTCACTTTTCTTATGAATTTAATAGGTTTTGCATCAAAATTATTTATTTAATATAAACATTTTCTTAAACTTAAAATTTGTTAATTCTTTTTGACAAGATTATAAGAAAACCTTAAAATATATAGACAAAATATTCAATTAATATACTATAATTTCTGGTTAGTGTGTAGCAATCATTCAGCTGATGGAGCACATATTTTATTTAAATAATAATTTTTTTAATTTAAAAAAAATAAATAATTATAATTATATATCCACACTATAGTAAAATATATAAAAAAGTTAGATGTTCAGAAGCCAGCTTATGTTATCCTTAAACTGTGTTCAAAATTCTTTGCAGATATCTTTAATAGTTATTTTTAAGATATCCTGCAGAAACCGAAATTAATGACTGATTTTCAGTTAACTTTTTAACCATAAATGTCTCCTATGGTATACTCCCATCTTTGATTAAAAATATCTTCAAAACTATTGTGATTTGTCCAAAAATAAAAGCAATTTTATAAAATTTATATCAGAAAAGACCAATAAAATTTTTGTTATTGAATTTTTTCAATTTTTCATGCTTTTTGAGCTAGGTGTGCCACCTTAAGAGATTGTACCATTCAATAAGGGAAAGATTTGAGGTACAAATATTTTTTAAAGCATGTCATTGGAAAGACTGGCTGAGAAAAGATGATGTAGAGATAATAAATATTAAATGGCTGTCTTTTACTGCAACTATGAAATTCTGTCTATGTCCAGTGAAGGCAGATTGTGGAATAACGGTCTACCAGCAGATTGAATTGCTTATTTAGGTTAAGCACCACAACATGAAACATGCTGTTGTGGAAAGAATGTAATTGTGTGCATTCAATGTATAAGAACATTCCTTGTGGTTCCATGCTAGACAGCACTAGAATCATTGAACTGAAAAAGCATTAAATTAGATGAACGATTGGCAAATGTCTGAGCGTGTGTGTATAAAATATGAAGATTTCCTTACTGTGGTGAGTGCATTCTTAATATAGATCTTTCCAAACTGAATCCAATGATACCAAAAGCATCTCTGTAGCTCAATTACAAGCAGAATTATTACAGTTTTAACGTTTATAGCAATTTCGCCCATTTTGCGTTAACTGCATTAGAGCTTTTTCCAACCTGAAAATGAATAAATTACTAATTTTGACTGACTGTATATTTAAAAATAACATTGCAAAGCCTCTCAAAAAAATTCAGCCATATCTGTGTGTTGGATACTACTTATGTGGAGAGTCTGAACTATATTGTTCATCATTTCTTCATTTTGTGGACCTTCAAAATAAGCTATTTGTACAACTTCGTTTTTGAGCGTAAAACTTTGCGAAAAATTAAATATTGAAAAATTTGTAACTTTGGTTGTAATTGAGGTACAAACTTCATTTTAGTATCATTGAAATCAGCAAAAAAAGTTCTATCTGTCTATTTGTTTTTAAAGTATGAATAATGATTTTGAAAAATATGTTTGGAATACCTACAAATAAATACTTTTGTATAATTAGTTTCATTAATATAATGAAATAATTTGAAATGAAATATTTAGAAATAATTAGTTTCATTACAATTAGACAATGCATGCTATTTTGACATAATATTCCATTCAAATAATTTTGCATAGAGGAAATTTCTATTTTTTAGTAAAAAGGAAAAATAGTTTTAAACATTATAATCATACTAAAAATCTGAGTAAAACTACTTGTTTTAAAAAAGGTTTTATTTAAACTGATAAGAACATACTATTTAGTTTAATTGTGTTTTACACTGAATGGTGAAATAAACTAAACATATAAAATGTTCAGTGATTGAATCACATTTATAAAATGATTTGAAATGTTGGATAACATTTAGAAAATGAAAAAATTACAACATATTATTTTTTTATTATCTTTAAGATTTTAAATGTATATCTGGCGGTTGAAATATTAACAGTACTTTATGACTTTATTCTAAAACTGAAATCATAGCAAATCAATAGTTCTATACAAAGGCAATTTCAAGTGAATTGGAAATTAAATTTATCACTCCATAACTCACTAACTGATAGATAAAAATATAATTATGAGATAACTGATAACAATATGCATTTTTTTTAAATCTAAAAAATAAATATAAAACGGCGAATAGGTCATTTAGGTGTTATGCGAAAAAAATGTTTGATGCCAAATATTTGAAATACCAGGAAAAAGATATAATTTACATTTCATATTATCTTTACTTAAAATGTAATCATCTTAATCTTTTTTTTTGTAATTGGATAGTCGCATATAGATTTGTATCATTAAGTCTTCTGGGGTGAATCGGATCTTCAGACTTAGGACTGGTTAGGAGAAATTAGATCGTCGCACACATTTGTTACGTTTTGGGGGTGAATCTGATCTTCCAACTTTAGGAGTATTAAGGAGAAAAAATATTTTTCTCAATCTAATGTTTCCTTAAACTCAAGCTATTCACTGAAAAATTAAGCTGTTAAGTATATGGATTTATAACACATTTATAAATTAATATTTACCTATTTCTTCAACTTTATGAAGAAATGCTTCTACATCTTTCGCAGAATTTGACGCCATTTTACTTGTTTATAGGCAACTAAATTGGAGAAGCAATTAGTTGTCAACAAATTATATTTTCAAATATAACAAAGTGAAATACATTTTAAAATTACTTCACTGTACGCACTGTACGTAATAGAAATATATAAGAAATACATTTAAACAGGCCGCAAAATTTAAAGCACTGAAGACAAACATCAAAAGTTTAATATTTGAAGTAAATAAACTGTCCCTTAAAACAGGAAAAGGATTTATTTAGAATATAGTTCCTAACATGCGTATTGATCACATTCTTGCTGACAACAGATAGCGCTCATGTACAACAAACCTGACTAGCGAATACCTGTAAGTAATGCTGCTATTTCTAAGTTACACCGATTTATGAGAAATACATAGTATTCATAGTTTAATGTTAATTCGGATATGAAAATTTATAATAGAATTTTTAAAATATCGGCCCCTCTTCCTCGACCAAACATTTGTTTACGTTCTGCAAAGTTAAAATGTTTACTTTAACTAAGTGAAAACTAAAATTATTCAGAATATTCAGATCAATGTGATCGTTAACTTAGATGAGCAGATTATGAAAACTTTATCTATATTAGTCAATCAAATTACTTTTACTATGACCACCAGGATTGTGAGATAGTAAATTTTACTAGTTTTAGCTTAAGAAAGTGTTGTCCAGTATTTTTATTGTGACGTTTAAACTCTTAATTTGCTTTTTCTTTATAGTGACGAAGCCACGGAAATATCTTGTTAATTATAAGTTTAATAAATCATTAATTTTTAGCTTATCCTTATTTTGAACATTATTTTGTAAATTTGATTGAACACTTATCTGGTGGTTTCTGCTTGGAGGAGGAGGAAAAATGACCAAACTACTGTATACTGGGACTACTTTGAATTCATCTGGATTGCAATATAACAACAGAAAACTATAGTCTCACTTTACAATGAATTCTTGTACATTATAAAAAATTATATTATTTTATTTTGAGATGATAAATTTATTAGTTTAAATGTATATAAATGAAATAAAGCAACATTAAAAATATGTTTCATTGTGTTCCTGTGCTGTATCTCATGACCAATTTTTCAATGGATTTTCATGGTGTAATAACATTTATAATTTTTGTATTTAAATTTTAATCTTGTGGAATAGTTTTTTTAATTTTTTAAATTCAGTTGCTTTTGCATCTTTCACTGAATGTATTGCTTTAGTACAAAGAATTTTATTAGTGAATTTAATGTTTTTTCTTACATTTATATCATATTATTTATCTGTCTGTTTCCAAATTTTTCCTTCCACACACACACACACACACTGTATGCATGCACACATGATGATTTCTTGTGAAAAGACTATTTTTACAGTTAGTGAACTTGAAAAGATTACTTTGTCAGTGGATGAACTTGAAAGACAATTTTGACAGTGAATGAACTTGAAAACACTATTTTGACAGTGAGTGAACAACTTGAAAACAAACACTGAAGCACAATGTCAGAAGACAAACGTCGGGGTGGAGGAGAGGATGGGGAGGAAGTGGGTCCTGGCTTGGTGTACCAACCATTTGTCACCATGGAGGAACTGACAGACAAACTCCGATTATTGGACTATGACCGCAACTTCATACGTAAAATGAATGTTAAACCTATCTCCAGGTAAGTAAATGAATCATTTAAAAAATAATTATTCCAGATTTTGCTGTTGGTTCAAAATAGCAAAATACTTGATCTTTGTTAGATTAAATATATTCATAAACTCTTTGATTTGTCCATGATTTATCTGTCCATGTAGATGTTTTTAGATATATGATTATCTATCTATCTGTCTCCTTACCTAGCTTTCTGCCTATTTAAAATGTCTGTCCTGTTTATCCATTGATCTGTACACCAATCTGTTCATCTAGTCTCTTGCCATCTACTCACCTGTTGCTACTCATCCATCCATCCATTCATCATGTCTGTCATTTGTGTCAAGTGTCATATCTATTAGATTATATATATATATTATATCAGTTTAGAATCAAAAGTTTGAATAAATAAAGCAATTTTATGTAATAATGTCTTATTTAGTTATTGTTTTGATGATATAATTTCCAGTATATTCCAACTGATTTCGCACACAGGAGCAAGGGGATTTTTAATTTGCTCATGCATTGCATTTCTGATTTGTATATGGGAGTATGTGAATGTCTGCCATGTTATGTACCATATTTTGCACCTTTATCTGCTGTTTCATTTCTTGATATATTCATTATCTTCATATAGTTTTTTTTTGAGTGGGCTCAGGCACGAGATGTGAAAGAAGAATGGTGCTCCTATATAGTAAAGGCACCACTTTTGGGTTTATCACTATGATTTGTGTTATTATTAATAATCAACCATAACTAATTACAAGTGATGAGAAACTTAATTTATGTTATTAATAATCCTCTATAAGACATCACTCATCTCTTTCACTTGGCAGATATGCAGGTGCCATAAATGTTTTTTCTCTAACACAATATTAAGAACATTTACTGTCAGACAGTATTTCCATAGGTGGAAAACTCCTTACCAAAGGAAAAAATAAATCCATCTTTAATTTATATTTAGTGATCCCTCATCCACCCACTGACTCTCCAATATATGTGTAAGAAAGTCAGTAAATTTAACAGTAAATTTATTAAATCAACAATCAAATATACATATAACAAATAAAATGAGAATATTTGACATCAACATTTCCATGAAATCACATTCATATAATTTCAGTGCTTATTCAGACTTAACACATAATTCAGCAGTCAGATTAAAATCAATATACATATAAATCAGAGGATCATTCTTATAGAACAGAGATGGAGTTATGGGAGACAAATGATAATAGTTTGTACATAAGTGTCATTGATAATGCTGCAATAGTCCTTTGCGAGCTTTCGTAACAACGTCACAAGTTTATTGTTCATAATAGAATTGTCAATTCTTTACCTACTCCCCTAGCACACTGTAGTATGTTCCAGGAGCTGTTCTCTTGAGACTAATCTGGGCGCTCAATCACTGTATTAGTTCCCTCAGGCAGAACAACAATGTAGTGATTTCCAGTAACTTCTTTATACCAGAAATTCCACATTGAAATCAAGCACTCTTGCTGACATACTTTAACAGGTGCAGTGTATCCTTATACTTTGGGGTTTAGACTTATAAAATCTCCTATGGTTGTAATGGTTTATAAATCGATAAACCAAGAACCAGGAAAACCAGAAAAACCTGAATTTCCAGAAATTCCAAAAGGCTTCTTCTTTCATTTAAAATATAATCAGGAACAAACACTAAGTTTTCCAGTTTTATCATCTCTAACTCCATTCTTTCTTACATTCAAGCCTCAACTTGCAATTTCCTGCAATAGTATTTATTATCCAGCTACATGCATACATCATAATAAATACAACATAATCAATTATACACATGTTCACTAGAAACAATGTCATATGTTTACCAAATTACAAACAAGCATCATAATTCACAATTGTAGAAATAATAGTCTATTCACATCTCTACAATAATATTAAATACAGGTAAAGTATATCAATAGAAAATGCATGAAATATTTCTTAGTCAATTTTTTTCAGTCAATCAGTGATTCAAATATATATTTTGAAAAAATATTCTGTGTATTAGTTTGCATTTTCTGTCTCACACTATTATACCCTGCAATATTGCAAAGCATGAATTGAGAAAATATAAATGCCCCTGTATTTTTTCCATTTGATCAAGATTTTGAACGTAATTTTAAAAAAGTAAAAATGTGCAATTAAAATAATATATTTGACACAGTTAACTTGACTGATTATTTATATTTGAAATTACTATTTACATTGAGCTTCATTGTCTTAGTTGCTTTATTTCCAGTTTCTTGTCTTTATTGCTGTTTAGCATTTGACTCCAGCATTTTCTTTATCATTGCTTAACATTCAAGATGGTTCTTAATTTGTTGCTGAATCAACTATTTTGATTACATCTAGTTCAAAGATTGCTTTTTTAGTGTCATTCAAAAAGAAAGCCCATAGTAATATATGCTATTGTTGCAGACACTACTTTGCTATTGCAACCAATCCAGGAGAACAGTTCTACATGTTCACATCTCTGGCTGCTTGGCTATTGCGCACAGCTGGAAAGAATTTTGAACAGCCTCAAGAGGTTAGTCTAAGATTATTGAATTGTTATGGGTTAAAGTATTTAGGTTTTAGTCTCAAGGAGTTAAACTAAGAGTATTCAACTGTTGTGGGTTAAAACATTGATGTATTAGTCTCAAGCTGCTCATTTACAGAGGTTATTTGGACTAAGATTTCTATTTCATTTAATATTTCACTTAACAGTATAATGTGGTATCCATGACTCTTATTATTTGCTGTCTTGTTTTTATTTATAAAGCAGCCTTTCCTGTAATTAAAAGTAGACCTATTGACAACAAGAACTAAATATATAAATAAATATGAAATGCATGCTTACATGTACATAGATATTTGTTCCTATTAAACTTTTCATATGTACATTCTCACTTAAAATATCTCATATTTTGGCTTGTCTATTACTTTTCCCATAAATATGTTATTGTTATTAAATATGTACATGCTTTTGAATTTTGTTTTGTTCATTAAGACACATGTATTTGGTTAGGTAATGTTATTCTTTAAGTAGTGGCTATTAATTTGTATGTGAATGAGTGTCTCTTCTTGTGTGTAATGTGTGTGTCTGTGTGCATGTAAAATCATTAAACATTTAAAACTTTGAACAAGAAATAAGAAATGTATATAAAATTTTCTTTTTATGTCATAATTCTTGAAATTAACTCCCTGGTTTCTTTTCGTTGCAGTATGATGACCCTAATGCCACCATTTCTAGCATTCTGGAAGAAGTAAAAAAATTTGTAAGTGTTTCTTAATTCACCACCCAACCACAATCAAGCCTTGTGTTTTTATTTTGTCTCTTCTTCTTATTCATATATTCTTGTTATGAAAATGATAAATTCTGGAAAGACAGAAATTTGTTAAAATTATTACACAGAAAAATACAAAGTGATGTTAACATCCATGAAGAGTGAAGGACACAAACTTACATCCTGTTGAAGAGTGCACCCTATACCATCAAAATTTAGAACTCTGCCAAATGTATGAAGTATCTGAAGTGTGAGTCCCTTGTAGATGTATATTGTGTGATTGTCTCAATTCTCCAGACTGTTGGGAATACTTTGTCATATTCACTTATATCAGTGAATAATATTCATGTTGGTGTTGTGCAAGAGTGTATGCATGTTTATACATGCAGTGTATGTGTATGTGTGAGAGGCAAACTTTGTTTCTTTTTAGCTGAACTATCTTTTTGTTTTGTATTTTGCAAATAGTTAAACAGAACATGATATCCAGGAAACACAATTACACAGCTTATGAAAAATTTTTTTTTCCTTCATTTGATGATTCAGTTCATCTAAAGTTCTAATCCATTTGCTGATATGAAAATAAAATTTGGTAATTGTTTGCTGGAGAATAGTTTAATAATTTTAAGTTTTAATATCTTTATTTCATATCCATCTTAAATTTTTATGTCAAAAACTAATAATGGTTTAATATTTTGAAAATGTTTCCCTCCTGATATATTGCTTATGTATAAAATCATAAAAGAACAGTTATAGCCTTTTTCAAAATATTTAGTATATATTGTAAATGTCATGGCCCTTATGTGAAATTAGCCTAAGACTGTGGCTGTAAGTTAATTATAAATCAAACCAGATGAATTGTAATCAGATTCATGAGTGCTGATGGAATCTGAAAGAAGATAGTTTTGTGTTTTGGTGTTTGTTTCTAGGGACATGCTATTGACTTTCCTCCTTCCAAGCTGAAGCAGGGATGTGGAGAACATTGCATTTATATTTTGGATCGCCTGGCTGATGAGGCATTGATTGCAGCTGGTTTTCGATGGCGGCGGTAGGTTTGGGATGTGTGAATGAAAACAGTAATTTTTTAGCATCTGAAATAGAACACCACCCTGCGGGCCATGGTTTATGCACTCCTGTCAGAAATGATTATCATTGGATAATAGGAAACTGCTCATTCAGTTTCCATTAGATCAGCAAATCTAGAATATTCTTGCCTTAGGCTGTTTTCTTCAAATTCAGACACTTTCAAAATAACACCATAAGGAGTGCCCAAGTCAGGTCACTCTAACAATTTTAGCAATTTATATAACAATTAAATTAAAAATAGGGAGGGGCAAATTTACTCTGTCATATTATGTGCATATGGTCAGTCAGTTCCAGTCAGTTATATCCTCTTTAGATTGCTTCTTGTTTACATACATCTTTTATTTCATAAATACATTTTTTTGCAAAACATTGATTAAATGGATAATTAGATTATCATTATAATCAGAATATGGTTAGTTATAGTTCTTTTGAAACAGAATTGAGATAAGTAAATTATGTTCTGGCACATAGTTTTTGAAAAATAATATTTAGAGGAGAAGGTATGATTTGAACTGAACATGTTTATAGAATTATGCTAAGAATAATATCAGTATTTAACATTTTCTTTTCTATTGAGACTGATATCAAATACTTTGTCCTCTTTCAAAATCATGATTAAATTTTCAAATATAGATGTCTTTTTATCCTTCACCCACCATTTTAAGATTTCAATTTAAATTGTGTGTTGCAGTTATTTTTTTATATTTATATTGATTTGCTAAAGGATAAAGAATATAAAGTGGCTATTTAAAATATGGTTTAATTTTTTTATTGGCATTTTTTTTCTATACTCACCACTCAGTAGTTGCTTTCACTTTTTTTTTTTATCTCTTTCATCATATATATTAATAGATAGAAGTAGAAATTGACCATAAGGTTATCATTGCAAAAGATAATATAACAAAACATAAATATATCTAATTTATCAGGAAATAACTATCACTGATTTGACATGTAAATTTAACTGTAAAATGGCAAGAGTTTGTGACTGTGCTGCAATTCACTATTTGACAAGTTCTATCTAGGAATATTGCAGTAGGTGGAACCTTAGCTCTGTGCCCGTTTTTCAGATATTAATAGATTTCACTTCTCTGATGCACTTACTCCTATCTTAGAAATGACATTTGGTTGAATTTATTTTTTATTTCATCACTCAAATTTTACTTCATTTAGCATCTAGAATCAGTATATAAATGTCACCACCAATTGCTACTTAGAGATAAGTGATGGGCTTTGTTTTATGCTCTTTGAAGTCTTTATCATGTATTTTTTTGCCATAGTGCAGCTTTACTGTTCTTTTGGTACTTGTGTATTGTTCAGGCCAGAGTACCCAGAAGAGGAAGCAGATGAGGAAAACATTGTAGACGAAGATGGTGAACTGAATTTAAATGAGATTGAAAAAACAATGTTAACTGGAGTAAGTGATGATCTCATGGAGTTTAAATACTAGTATTGTTATTGTATTGTGCTAAATAACTCTATTTATTTTAAATCTACATATATAGACTGCAGAATCAGTGCACTTATGCTTAGATTTCAGACAGTAAAATATTAAACAAGAACCAATGTTGCTGTGGAACAAAATGTCCCTCGAAATAGTTTATTTGACTGTAAAAATAATTCCAGTATTGTTTTGAATTGTTTAGACTTAAAAATAATAAATAAGAAAATGGTTTCTAAAGAACTAAACAGCATCCTTCTCACTGCACAAAGACAGAGAATATTACAGAAAAGATCACAGAGTAACTAAGGATTTTTGAATGTTTTTTGATAACTGGAGAAAGCAAAGGTTTTCAGCCTGTTTTATGTCTCATGTTTGACATTTTACAGGCAGGAGATTTTGAAGATGTTGAAGAAGATGAACCAATGCTAGACTTAGAAGGCATGAAGAAATTGAACCTCAATAAGGTGAGTATAGTTTGAAGTTTTTTGTGCTTTAATGTTCATATCTTCCTTTAAGAGTGCTTTTGCTCCCTTCAAAATAGGAGTAGAGTACAAGTTGAGACTTTATTTAAGCTCAATTGTTCCTGGCAGCATCTTTTAGTTATTTTTTTATTTTAAAGGTATTTGAGACCATTTATCATTTCAACTGATGTAGTAATATCTCATAATTCAGTGATTGGCTTTATGAAAAATATTTAGAGTTGCAACATTTGCACTCTCCTCATCCCTGCCTGCTTCATTTTGAGTTTCATCTTTATCATTCGTTATGATGATCACATGACAGCATGAGAATGTCTGTCACAATGCTTAGACTTGCAGTGCTTTTCATATGCCAGTTATACAGATTTCATATATAGTGATTTGTTCTTCAGTGTCTTTTTGTTTTCCTTCTAATTACAGTTATAATGTTGCAAGTGAAATGAAATTGTGCATTATAAGATATTTTAAATTGGGCTTTTTTCTTTTCTCTTATATCCATTATCTGTGAAGGTTGGGATGGCAGAAGCCCCAGGATTTACAAAATAGTGTACTCTTGAAGTCATAAAAATATTTTTAAGTGGGAAAGCTATCGAGATGTATTTGGTTGTGTTTTTTTTCTCCTGTTTCTTTTATCTTTGAGAATGAATGGTCAGGAGGACAGAAGCCCTGAGATATACTTTTATTTAGAAAGTCATACAAGTAGTTACAAAATATATTATTGGAACTGTTTAGTTGTCAGGATAGTCAAATAGCGACTGTTTGCTTTGGTTCAAATTTAATTTCATATTGATTTACTTCCAGTTGTAAATCTTAAATTTATTTTTTTATTATTATTATTTTGTTTTGCTATCATTTAGACATTTCTCATATTAAATTGCACTTTTTATTTTAATTTCTTTTTTATTTAAACATTTTCCTAAGTATTTAAAGATACTATTTTTTTGTGTTACTAAACACAATCAGGATTTTTAAACTCATATTCTCTGTTGTTCGTCCCATTGAAATTCATCCATACTTATAAAACTATTCTTATTGGAAATTTGTATTGGTTATTCGCTAAGTTTTAGGACTGCTTCTCCCATACTATGAAGTAATTATGCAGTCATATCTAATTGCTTCCCCTTGCAATAAATTTTGAACTTTTGAAAGAGGTGTTATCTTTATGTATTCTGTTTTAATGGCATTGTTAACTTTGAAAATGTCATCCCAATGAATTATTTGAAATTCTGTTTATTTATATTGCATGGATTTATCATCAGAACTTGTTGTTTTGTTATTTATATTACATGGAATTTGTCATGAAAACTTGTTTGTATTAATAGAATTGTCATCAAAACTTGTTGTTTTAATATTTATATTACATAGAATTGTCATAAATTGTTGTTTTAATATTTACATTACATGGAATTGCCATCTAAATTTGTTGTTTTAGTATTTACATTAATAGAATAGTCATCAAAACTTGTTTTAGTATTCACATTTTATAGAATTTTCATCAGAACTTGTTATTTACATTTTAGGATTCATCTTCTCTAGCTTTAATTCATATGTTTAAGATTCAAAGCCAAACCCTTTAGTAATATTTCTAGGGTTCAATTTCTAAACTTTACTCTTAATTTTAATTTCTAGGAATCATCCTCTAAGCCTGCAGAAATTCTTGAGTCAGCAACTGATGCAGCTGACTGGCGGCTAGAGGTGGAACGCGTCACTCCTCAGCTGAAAGTCACAATTCGTACAGACAACAAGGTGATCGTAATTTTGAATTATTTTTAATGTGAATTAGTAGTTGGGTGAACAGTTATACTAAGTTTGGCTGATTATCGCCCCTTGTCTACAAAACCATATTGGCAGGAAAGAGGTTAATGCATTTATTGAATGAACTTAACAGTAGCACATATTTTTATATTTTTAAAGAATTTGAATTTAAATGCTCCAGGAAATATTTATTGTTTAAGGTTTAAAAAAAATTTTATTTTTATTTTAAAATTATGTTGAAAAATTAAAACCTGTTACAGTTTATCAATTAAAATCTTGTTTGCTGACAAATGGTTATAATTATTCCCCAAACTACTTTTAAAAAAAAAATCATCCAAGTCAGCTCAAATATTAGCACTTATTTATTGCACAAGTGTAAAATGATTTGATTTTACACAACATTTTAATTTTATTAATAATTTATTGAACCATTCAAAATAATACACATATGTTTTAAATTTTTGAAAAGCTTAATGCAATAAATATTATATTTTACATAGAAGCATTAGAATTTTTTCAGGATTCAAGGGCAATTATCTAACTTCACAAAGTATATGTTTATGAAAGGGTAATAATAAAGGAAAATTCATTTTACAGATTTATTTATTTTTCATGATACCCCACAAACACCCATGCACACACAGCCTGCATGCAGATACACACACAGCATGTTTGTACTCACCCACACACACACACAAACACAAGCAAGAATGCACGCGCACACACACACACATACACTCACTCATATTTGTTCATCTCATGAAACAGTCCTACTCTTTTTAGAAATCCTTTCAGTAAATGTAGTCCTATCATGTCTCACAGGATTGGCGCGTACACCTGGAACAAATGCACCAGCATCGAGATGGAATCCAGACATCACTGACAGAGACTAAAGTGCACTTGGACAAGCTTCATGATGAGATTGGCCACACACTAGAGAAGATCTCGTCTCGGGAGAAATACCTCAATAACCAACTAGAACACCTCCTGCATGACTTCCGCATGGCACAAGATCAGTTTGCAGAAACAAAAGAGAAATACAGGCAAGCCAGTGGGGGTGTAACAGAGCGCTCGCGTATTTTGGCAGAGGTATATTGCTTGTGCACCAGTCTTTGTCAGATGATATCTGGATCTGTATATAAATGTGATCTTTCTTTAAATACTTATTGTTTTTACACAATAAATAATTAATACAACACACACACATGCCTGCACGCATACACACATGCACACTCTCACATGATTGGAGTTAATAATTCATCTTGAAAAATAAGAGGCAAAATATAAACACAGTTATGAGATGGAATATTTGCAAATTTGTTAAATTATTCAGCCAAAGCATTGCTGCTTGAACGAAAAACATTTTTGTAATGTATTTATTGAAGACCTTGGAGTGCCAGTGAGAAACACTCTCTCTTTAGTGTTACTGTAACATTCTGTAAATGCATGTCCTTTGATTACACATTTATTTCATCAGAGAATATTATCAACAAAAGTCATTGTGTAGGAATAGTATTTGCACAAAATACTTAACCTCATATCTTTCCAGTTTTTTTTTAAATACCAAACAAATGTTGCAGTATTTTTAGTAATAGTATTATCTGTTCCAAATCATAGAAATGATTTGAAAGGCATGACACACCTAAACAAAGTGATATTAAGTTTGGCTGTTATCTTTCCTTGTATATAATCCATCATTTTGACATGCTGTGCTCATATTGGGCAGATGGGGTTAATGATTTGATTCTTAAATGGTGTGCTCACATTGGGCAGATGGGGTTAATGATTTGATTCTCAAATGGTGTGCTCACATTGGGCAGATGGGGTTAATGATTTGATTCTTAAATGGTATGCTGCACCAATGAAACTGATCCGAGTGTGCTACAAAGTTTTTGTAAATTTTACGACTTTACATATGGTTTTTCATGATGGTAGAAAAACTGATTTCATGCAAGAATAATTTGGACAGAAAGTTGATTGAACATAAATTTATTTACTTCAGTTTGAAGATGTCAGGACATTACAGCATTCAAGTCACAAACAAAGCACCAGAAAAGACCACGTCGACCAAATTAAATTCTTTATTTCAAATCAATATACCCAGCATTAGAAGAAATGGGGAATTTGCACATATCATAACATTTACCTCATTTCAGTTTACAGTTTATGTGTTGTTTTTTGCATGTTGATTTGTAAAGCCATGTGTTAGCTGTGCAAAGTGTATAGTACACTTATTTTCCTTGTAAAACTTTATTAAAAATAACTGCCTGAAAATATATTCTTATATTAACAGAAAACACTACAATGAAAAGAGTGACAATGACATTTTTGCTAGTATTTATAGTATTGGGAATCCCAGTATGAATGAGACCACACCAATGTAGAATAAGATAAATCCCAGTATGAATGAGACAACACCAATGCAGAATAAGATAAATCCCAGTGTGGGTGAGACCACAGAATAATACTGATAAATCCCAGTATGAATGACACCACACCAATGCAGAATAAGATTTCTATGTTTTTTTTGACAGTATATGAACATTTATTTAAGTCTGAGATTTTCATGGTCTGGGAAGAAAGATTGAAGACATTGTACTACTACATACACACATCTGTAAATAAACTGACAAGATATTGTTTAACTACATACACACATCTGTAAATAAACTGACAAGACATTGTACTACTTCATACACACATCTGTAAATAAACTGACAAGACATTGTACAACTATATACACACATCTGTAAATAAACTGAAAAGACATTATACTACTGCATAACACACATCTGAAATAAACTGACGAGACATTGTACTACTACATACACACATCTGTAAATAAACTGACAAGACATTGTACAACTACATAAACACATCTGAGGAACTTAGGTTGGAACTATTTGAAAAGGTTAGTTAAACAACAAGCAAAAACAAGTAAGTTATTTCATGGGAAGAAGAGTACAAATATTTGATAAAGTTCAAACAGCTTTTTGTCATGTAACTGAACTTCTAGCACCACACATTGAGTCCCATCCTGTAGCTGAATCCCTTATTTGTCTTTGTGCCATTCATTTGCTAGAACTATGTTTAGTGATGAAGTGGATCAGGAAATTACCAGAATTCCTCTATCTAGTGATACAAAGTGAAGAAGATTTATCAAAATGTCTCTTAACCATTGAGGAACATGTTTCTGTTGAGCCTTATAATAAATCAGATTTTATTTTACAATTTGAAGAGTCTACAGATAAGTAGGAAAAGCACAACTGTTAGCAATTATCTTCATTTATGGAAATGAACTTATAAGCCAATTTTCAGGTAGCAAAGAACTTTTGAATACACACAAATTCAGTATATTGTTCATGACTGACTACTTAAAAATTAAAATTTGGCATTTTCTTGGAAGTCAGTTTTGAGTTTTTGTACAGATCCTATGCCCATGATAGGATTGGATCTTTCAAAGATTTTGTTCCATTTGTAACAGCACAAAATCCAAATACATCTACCCATTCATTTTTGCTTAGGGAAGCTCTTTTTGGAAATACATTTGGGAAAAATTGAAGTCTGTTAAATCAGGAAATCCTAATGGTCAGTTTTGTGAAACCAAAGCCCCTAAAGATCCCTCACTTGAAACAGCTTTGTATAGCTATGGATTCACAATATGACTCTTCAAATTTACTTATAGAAGAAAAGTAGTATTGATCTGCTTATGTAAATGAACTAAGTGAAGTGAAAATTTCTTATCAGTCAGAAGAAAACAGCAGTTTTGATGAATATCTCTGTGTTGTGCTAAGCTAGCTTGTAGGCAGAAATATTTAGATGCCTGAATAGTGAATACAATGTAAGGACATTATGAAAATACTTTTGCTCCTGTGGATAAGCTGCTTTCATTAAAAACATATCTGGTTAAATAAAGCTAAAGAGGATCATCTTGCTTTGTTTTATAAGTTTTTACTGGTACCCAAAACCAATATCAAAGACATCACTGCCCTCATAATGGAGAAATTGGAAACATTGGAACACAGAATTTTTTGGTACTTTTCTTCATTGAATGCAGAGAAATTGACTGGGCAAGAAGCCCATTTATACCTGTTTCAGTTGACTTTTACATTTATAATAAATAAAAAAGATTGCAGTCTTTAAGTGAAACACATTGAGATACCTCCTGATACATTCAGGATTTCTGTTTAAAGTATTCAGAAATTGTGAAATGAGATTTGATAGTTTTAATACAGGTTTCCCCATTTCTAGTAGTATGAATTGGATTTACAACACTCTTGGGCATTAAATGCCTAACAGGGAAAGTGTTAAATATGAAATGAGACGGCTTTTCTGAGATGTGTCCTAATAGCCAAGAAATACCTAAAAGCATCAACCACTTGTATTAAAGTAATTTTATTAGGACAATCAGGTTAATTTCTTTAATAAAAACCCAACATATTTCTTTTGTTTGGATTATTTTAATTGGGTGCTAAATATTTGTTTTAATATTTTTAACATAACTTTTTTTGTATTGAATTGGGAGCATTTTTGTTATTTCAAAATAGCCCTACATTAGTGTGCTTAATGATCTCTTTCTTGTGTGCTGCAAAGTCATCATGAGCACAGAGAGGTTGAGAACCATTGGGTTAATGTGGAAAGTTGGACATTTATATGAGCAAGCTAAACAATTTCACAGGTTTTTGTATTTTGAACGGGTGTGAATTTCACTTGTCACTGTGTTTCTAGAAGCCACATGCTACATTGATGTTTTATCTCTGTTGACAATTAACTCATTTCATGCTGTAAAGTGCAGCTCAGTCTGTAAGAAATGAGAAAGTTAATGACCATATATTTTAACATAGCTGGCTATAGATTTTGTCAAACAGAAATTGGTCTAAAATGCTTTTAGCACTTCTTTTCATGCTGAGTCATTTTTCAGTACCTTAAAGAAAGATTGCTTGCATTCCATTTTGTTTAATTCTTGTGTTTGCCAGGTAACTGAGGAACTGGAAAAAATTAAACTGGAGATGGAAGACAGAGGAAGCAGTATGACAGATGGGGGTAAGCATCCATGCAGTGAGATTACTTATCTGAATACAAGTTGCTTTGTGCTAAATGTTTAATAGTTGGTCAAGACTGAATGCAGGTTAGTCAGCTGAATACTTGTTAATCTGTGCTAATTATTTAATAATTGGTCATGACAAGTCACTGGTCAAATATTTGCATAGTTTTCTATGGCCCTGTCAAGAAGTGTTCAAAACACCTTGTGCTGACAGAATATTAGGGTTGTATTCCCAGAGAATGCTACAGCCATCAGTACCTTGGCAATTTGCAGTGAACAATACTATATGATGAACAGTAGACATCTCTGCCAGAAATACTTTAGTGAGCAGTCCCATGACAATACTGAAGTGAGCAAAACCAGTTAGTGAGTAATACAATGAGAATATTTTAAATTTATTTCAAATTCAAAAACAAAGAAATAATAAAAAGTTTTCTTATCTTTTTCTTGAACGTGCGAATTTCAGCATCATTTTTTTTTAACAAGTCTACTAAAAAATTAAAAGCAACTGTAATTATCAATGGAATTTAAAAATTTAAATTACTACCTATAATAAGCATACTAAGGAATTTTAAAAGTATTATTTTAAATTTATTTTGAATTCTAAAACAAAGAAATAATAAAAAGTTTTCTTCTTATCTTTTTGTTGCACTTGCGAATTTCGGCATCGTTATTTTTTTTTAAACAAGTCTACTAAAAAATTAAAGCAACTGTAATTATCAATGGATTTAAAGAATTTAAATTACTACCTATTATTGACATACTAAGGAATCTTAAAAGTATTATTTTTAATTTATTTCAAATTTGAAAACAAATAATAAATAGTTTTCTTATCTTTTTGTTGAACTTGTGAACGTTTTCACTGTTTTTTTTTCTTACTAGTCTACGAAATAAATAAAAGCAAGTATAATTCGTAAATTTCTGAAAAGATTTTCAAAATAAGTATTATTGGGGACATTTTAAAGTATTTATTTAAATTTAATTACTGAACATGTTGTGGTTATTATTTCAAATTCAAAAATAAATAAATAAATAAAAAGTGTTCTTACATTTTTCTTGTGTTTAACTGCGTCATGTGTTTCATTGAATAAAATCCAATCAGAATATTTTATAATATAATAATTGTTTTTGTGTAAATATTCACTGTTTGTTTCCAAACTTTGATGCTTTTGAACAGAACGAAAGTGTCAGATGAAATCCATGAATGTTTTTTTTATTATCATATGCTCACATCCAAAATTTCAGTAGGGACTGGTTGAATTTCATCGAGATTTAATTCTAATCATTTACACAATAAAGTTCATTAGATAGGATCCACCAAACAAATAAAAGTTGGCCTCGAAACTTGCCATGCCTGACAAAAATCTTGGTTCAAAATGGCTGAGTAGATCCAGATTTCAGGCTTTTTCACTGACATGACCTTTCTAATAATAGTTATCCAATGGTAAAATTCAGAGCAGATTGGCTACTGAAGCCAAACATATCTTTCCTTTTTTCTGACTGGTTATTTTTAATGAATGGTTTCACTTTACATGTTGTGGCAAAGTGTCACAGGTGCACGCACCTCCGGCGGAAACTTACGTTGTCACAAGGACAGACGTCGGGTTAATATGCTAGAACAAGCAGAACAATGTCACTATAGTACTAAAAGCAGAGCCAGCTTTTGTAAAAAACATACAGCCATTGGGAAAGATATAGATTTATTTTATGCTGTCACCCTTCTCAATTTGATTTACTATTTGCATATTGTTCATTCCATGATATTGTCTTGCTGTCACTTGGATTAACCAATTCAACCTTTCTTTTTGCCCACTAGAAAACTCAATCACACACTTATAGCTAGTAAATGTAAAATTAGACAAAGAATTAATATATATATTACAATCAGGAAAAAAAAGAAACATTTAAGATTATTGCCATGATGTTTGTAATCTTGAGATAATCAAACTAACTCTGTTTAACTGTTGATATATATCATACTTAGTCAAGATTTTCAACAGTTTTTTAACTTGTAAATAATTTTTTGTGTGTGAAAATTTGAGAATCTGGAATGTGACAAATTCTTTGTTCATTGTTATGAAGAAACACTTGTACCATAAACCTTTGGAACACTAAAATAAACTACTTATGAGATGAAAATTCATGACAAATAAAAAACATAGTTTATAAAACATAGAGCCTTCCACAAGCAAAGTGAATAAAAATTAGGTATTTATCCTGCAGTTTTAATCTTCACTCTCACTAAGTAGTCAAAACACTCACTATCAGCCTCATTAACAAAGTCTTACAAATCACCCTCTTCATCACTTCTAGTCTTTTTATTGATCTGTGGAATTCATACCATCCAATTTATTTAGAGTAAGCATCATTGAACTTTCTTAGGTGAGGGAGAGCTAAGCTATAGAACAATTTAAGTGTTTTATAATCTGGTTAAATTATTAAGTTGAATTTTTCTTTCTAATTCTTAAATAAAATGGGCAACTTTGTGATTTGGCTGAAACATTCTAGATGAATTTCAAGAAGAAAGCCTGACTTGATTGCCACAAATGTGAAATGGATGATTACCTAACTTGCTAAAATTGAGAGTAAATACAGTTTATGCTGCATATGTCATCAACCCTGATTGTTAGATATATAGTCATTGCTTATCATCATACTCTAGATGTGCAGTAATTTCATGGATGTATACTAATAATCAGTAGTGAAATGTATCATTGAATGTTTAGATGACTCTTTAATACACCAGTAGGCTTATAATTTCTGTCTTCAATAACTGTATGAAGAATATTGAGCTGAAACATTTCCTCTTGTAGTTGATTTTGTGTTGTGTTCCTATAAATAATTTTTGAAAATTTTATTTTTATTTTTTATGCTTTGCATTTGTGCTTTTGGAAAACTAATTGACTGTTAAAGTTAATTTAAATGAGATATTTCTATGCATAAAAAGGTAAATCTATTGTATTTGCTATTACCACTCAGAAGCTATAAGCATTCATGACCTATATGAAGTGAACAATTTGTGAAAAAAACATTCCTTTAATACAGATGACACATCACTGTTAATGTACTAGAACATGTTAATGAATCTAACCATCCTAAATTCAAAATATCACACAAAATTTGATGATAAAAGAGTTTAAGGACATACCACTGTTGATCCATTAGACTGATTAGGTGACTGATATGCCAAAGTATGCGGTGTACACTTTCTTCCCTAGGTACTATGACTCTTTAACTTTCTTTCAGCACCATTGGTAAAGATCAAGCAAGCAATCCAGCAGCTGAAGAAAGAAATCACGCAAATGGATATCCGTTCAGGTGTTGTGGAACATGTATTACTTCAAGGAAAGCTCAAAGACAAAACCTCACAGAATAAGCAAGTTCATAGTTCACTGGCACAGGATGGCTTTACCGTATAAACTGTACTCATCTGTCCATTAATTAATGAACTTTGCATGAGTGGGAATCTATAATTAATCTTAATGGCTTTCCACTTAATGATGCAGTGATAAATTTTAAAACAAAAGAAATAATGGCTAATTACAAAAAAAAAATATGGAAAATAGGGACTGTGAATGGCAAGAAATAGTAAAAAATCTCTTTAGAATATACCTCAAATGAAGATATTAGTGTGTAATTGTAAAGATTACAAATAACGTGTTTAGAAAGATACAACCCCTACCCCTGTCTGACTCTCTACCTAAAAGTAAGTAAGTTTTGTCTAGTTGGAAATTCTTGTAAATGAATATTAATTTTAATCAATGAAGAATTAAATGGACTTTGATATCAGGTGGGATTTAACTGTTGTCTATGGTACATTTAATGACAGACTATTTGAGTTGAAAGTATTCTTGCAGCCAAAGACTGCCTAGTCAGATGTTTAATGGTATATGCCAAGGAATTCAGATCTTTAGAAGTACCACACTACAGCTAGTATTTAAAACAAATATCTTGATAAATGGATACCTGACAAAGCAGACTGTTATATGATTATGTTTGTTCACAAGTTTTTGCTTGACTTAATTGCTCATAAATGAAGTGATGCCTTTCCGACAGCGATGATACACAAAGTAGTCAATAATTTCTTGTTTGTTTTTCTGTTGTTTTACACTACTCTTTTCCCTGATTAGATTCGTATGTTTTACTGTTAAAAAAAAATAGAGAAGAGAAATACATTAAAATGAACACTATTTAATAATGTAAAGGTTTATTTTGTAAATGTTGTAAAGATGTAGCAGGATGGGTTATTATTATTATTATTAAAGTTGTGAACCAAGGTCTTGGAATCTTACCAAGATTTTGGAGCATGTGGGCAAGTCTGAGGAGTGCTGCTTTTAGTTTTAGTAGAGGGGCAAGCCTTTGGTTTTCAGATAGTTTATTCAGATAGCCTTCCAACTCAGATGTTATGTTCCCTAAGGTTCAGTACAGATGTCACTTTAGCCTTTACATTCCAGTCTGGGTTTCAAATTTGAGATCATGGTATTATTATTGTTATTATTTTGTACTGATAACTAGATTTTATAGCTTTTCAGTTTGCAATATTGTACTAATTTAGCATCAGTGCTATCAGTTATTTAAACAAGGATATAAATAAAATACTGACCAGACATTCCGTCCATTGTTGTTCCCTGAATATTACTTATAGAAGAGATTTTAATGCCATGTTTGCTTATTTATTGAATTGAAGTATGTAAATAAATTCCACTAATGAATGTTATATTGCGGGTTGCCTCTTTAATTGTTATGATTATATTTTCTGTCAAAGTAGGTGTTTATGTATATTTTTTCTAAAACTTTATATTTTTTTTTAAGATTGGTAAAAAAAACCCCAGTAAAATATTAATTTTTCAGTAAAATATTTTTTCTTTGTTTACTTTGTTATTTAAGCAGCACATTTTTCCAAACTTATCTGTAATACCTGAAAGTTTTCTTTTTCCCAACTGTAAAAGTGATGTATTTCTGTCTTTAGAATATATTTAACACTTGGTAAAGTACTTTTTGGACAGCGTCTGTAGCCTGTAGGCTAGCCTTTTTTATTTAACTTGTTGTGCTTGTTGGTCCAATCTGTCGTTTTTCCCATCCCTACAAGCAGCATATTTCTGTTTTTAAAGCACTTTCTGAATTACATCCACAGGCCACCTTTTTGTGTCTCACTTGTGATTATTTATCAGTTGCCATCCTTGTTGATCTAAACCTTCTTTCTCCATTGTTCCAGTATTGCATTGATACATAATTCATTGAGCTGAATAATTTGATTATTGTTACTTTTGTGCTATATACTCTCTTTATCACACACACACACACACACACACACACACACACACACACACACACACACACACACACACACACACACACACACACACTCTCTCTCTCTCTCTCTCTCACACAGACATTCTCTCTCTCTCTCTCTCTCTCTCTGTGTCTCATACACACATACATATTCTTATGGTACTGTTTGTGCATGTATTTATGTATGTTAGTAAGTAAGCATATACTGTTTGTGCATGTATATGTATATGTATGTTAGTATGTATGCATAGTTGTTTGTATGAAATTACTATAAACCATCCATCTACCTATGATGTTTTCATCTGTCTGTACGAGTGATAAGTGTGTACATGTACTGCCTATTATCTGTTTATTTATTCATTACATTCTTATTTAAGTAACAAATTTTACCAGTTTAAATATAACTGGTATGTATATTGTAAAATGAGACAATTTAGAAATACAAGTAAATAAAGAAGAGCCTAACAACAATGGCACACACACACACAAAATAATTAGATTTAATTCACGGATGTATAATCAAGACAAAATAAAATATTTATTGTTATTGTGACACCATACAGTGAGATAAAATTAATAGTTGCATCTTAATATATCACACAAAAACGTTTTCTTATGTTTTCAAATAATAAATTTTATATTAGACAAACTGATGATTCTGAATTCTGTAATCAGCTGGTTATCTTGTTCCATGAACATATATTCCGTTAGGAATGTATGTTGTCACCTAATTCAAGAGTATTTTAAAACTATATAAAAGTAACTGTATAACATATTTTGTAACTAAATCTTTTCCTGAGAGTGTGATGCAATTATATCAACACATTTAACACTGATGTAAACTAGACTCAGTTCAATTTAATAAAAAGTTTAGTAGAAAGAGCTCATTTCACAGTCCACTCCACTGTGTTGGATAGATGTTTCATTATGTGCTATTAGACCGCCACGCCCATCCCACTGCCAGAGAAAACGATACAGAAAGCTGAGCCTAGAATTAACAGGCATGTATTTCGTAAGTTGCACAGCTACACTTTTGTAACCGGCGTGCTGAAGAATCCCTTCTACCATCTGAAATCCCATTTCGTCTGGCACCAAAGCCAATTCTGCACTGAAGTCGGACTTGCATCTTGCTGCCGCAATTCTTGGTGCAGTGGGAACTACCTCGCCAAAAGACATGTTTCTCAAACTGATAAAAATAAATTTCAGACATTTGTCTTTGTATGGGATCCAGTCTTTGCACCCCGGGTGTTGGTTAGCACAATTTTCTTCATCTTCTCCTCCAGCACATTGTCGTACCATGTCACATGTTATTACCTGAGGAATGTTCAAGGTCACGGAACAGTCGAAAATATATCGACTTTCTCGGACCATTGCAGAAATATTGAAGTTTAGCTCTGTGTGCAAGTCTGTCAGTGGATGGGCAGTAAACATGAATATGTATCTTGAAGCGTACTGAACAGCAAAGCTGGCAGTGGTTAAACAAATAAGAACCTGATTGCTGGTCACAAACAGGGAAGATGTATTATTCACATTATTATATTCTGATCTAACCTCCCTCAGGAGTTGATTTTCAGTCACCAGTGTTCCTTTGTAGACGGATAAATAGTCACCAGGAGCACCAGTAACAGACAAAATGTGTAAAACGGCGCCATATTGTTTGTGAAAATCTATTTGATAATGCCTTACCAGGGTGCATGATTTAAAATTAAATGGTACTTCTACTGTACCGTTGAGATCTGTTAAAATCACAAGGACTGGGCTCTCTGTGCAGAGTTCTTTGGACTTTGGAAATGTTTTATTTTGTGGCCTTGTCACTGTAGCCTAGTGTAGGAAAACATTTTCTGGAATGAAGAAATGATTTATGTTGCAGGCTTTTCATTGTGCTGTATTGTTATGTGAGAGTGCAAGAAGAGAAAAATACGACATAAAAGCAGTGTTGGTTATTTCCTCCCTTGCCTGCTTACTGGAGGCTAACCCCGTCTCTCAGCCACGTGTCACAAACCATCTAGTTTTAGTGTGAACATGAAATAATTAATAACTATTTCTATGGCCTCCAGTTTCCCATATAGTCTTAGTGTGAACATGAAATAATTAATAACTATTTCTACGGCCTCCAGTTTCTCCTGATAAATGCAGTCCTTATAACTAATATACTTATTATTACTATAACTAATACACTTACAAGACATAACGGGATTATAAATGGAGAGTCAAGAATTATATCTTTAACGAAGCGTAATAAAGAGAATGAAGAAAATAAAATAGGAAGCAAATATCTAAGTAAACAGAATGAAATGAGTTTCTTTAGTATCATCACAATTAGTGCGTAGTTTTCGTGCACCTGGTAGTGCAAAGCTAATGTCTTGTAGCACAATGTCTTTCGAGTGTTTTGGGTTTCACTTATCTTTCCATTCAGATGACCAAGAGAAGCCTGTCCCATCAGCTTGAAATGGTGTCTGTGTGTTTGTCACAGTCTGATTAAAATGTCTTGACTTTTTGACCCACTTGTTTGTTTTTCAAATATTGAGATTTGAAAACCCTTTGTTTAAGTTCTCTCGTGATATTTCAGTATCGAGAAACTTCCAACAAAGAGGTCAGGACGTTATGTAACTTTAGGCCCATTGTCTAGGTTCTAGAACCAACTACATGCCACGCGATCCGTCACGTGATATGCTCTATGCTTTCTTATAAATATGGTTAAAACGCACCCGTATAGCACTCCGAGATCCAGAAGCTATGACACCGTACGTCAGCTAGTACCGTCGCTTACTCGCGAGTCGTATAGGAACAGACCGACGCGATTGATGAGATAACGCTTCAACTTCTCACTAAGGTATCACTTTTATTTGATTGTATGTTGCATATTTAAACTGTGTATGTAATTGTGCTATGTATTGCTATGTATTGCTATATAACTTGAGCACGGTTCGTTGAAATGACCGAAAACCTATAAGTTATGGAATATAAATCATTGTAACTCTTTTCCATTGTAACTTTAATTTATATTGACTTTAAATACGCTAGAGCCAGGAGTGCCTGCGCTCGATATGAATTTCACATGTAATTCAAATTATTGCGTGTAATTTAATTGTAAATTGTGAAGCGCTTTGCTTGATTTGAATTGTCCCTTTGTATGAATTCTAATTTTAACGTTGTAAATATTTGATAATTCATACGTCATGCACTGTTAAATGTAACATGCGTGAGAAGATTATATTTTCTAATCTAAATTGTAAACGACGCATTAGTCGAATTTCTAATTCGAGCATTTGAAACTAAGCGTGCTTAGGTAGCGAACGTGCCAGCAGAACGATTATGGAACACATTTTGCTTCCAGGTCGGTCTTCTTCTTCTTCGTCTTTCACGTTTACTCGTGGTTCCTGTACAAGCCGGTTTTTGAACTCTGTTGAGTGAGTTCAACTCTTCCAAAGTCCACCACCATTGCAGGGCAACGCCGACGTGTAGGCGCATGCTCGTCTATATCCACAAGTGCAACAAGCGGGCTAAACTGAGAGACAGTTTTTCCATTGTATGCCACGTGCATTCCGCTGACGCAACTACAAGTGAGATAGACCCGGTTCAGACTAGATCAAAAGACCAGGCGACACAAAGACACAAAGCTGAGTACCACTCGGATGACTAAAAGTCATAAGAAACAATTGGGCATTCTCTTCTCAAGAACGATAAAGCACCTACGTGCCGAATTAAGAAATAGACTTCGCGCTCGTATTTGATTATTGTTAAATTGTTAAACTTTATTAAATCTTATTTTAATTGTTAAACCTCTTTGTAGTTCGTTTTTATGCATAATAGACCTAATGATTTTTCATGGATTGGATGGGGGCGAATTGAGCTGAATGACGTAACGAATGCATATTAATTTAGAGGAATTTAACGACTCCAAACCAGCTATTGTACGCAATTTATCAGTTTGTAAATCTGCTGTCTGCACTACAAGACACATTTTTAAGCTAGTCAAATGATAAGTTGGGCAACCAGTCTGTATAGGACAGAGAGAAGGAATTAATTTAATCTATTATCTTTAAAGTCCTTAATTATCCTAGGCAGGGTCTATAAAGAAATACTGGAAACGTAACAAATAGCAACAAATTATTGATGTCACTGTACCAAGTGAAAGAAACATAAAAAAAACAACAGAATGATTAAAAAAAATAGAAAAATACCAAGATCTCAGATTAGAAATCCAGAGACTGGAATATAAAAGCAGAATTGATACATATAGTGATAGAAACCTTGGAGAACATAATATACGAGTTAGAAGGCTATCTGAATAGATTCCCAGGAAGCCGCTGGCTCACCCCATTATTAACAGTAGCGCTCATCGGAAGTGCCCACATCCTCCGTAAAACCTTGGATCTCCCAGAGTCTTGGTAAGATTCCGAGACCTTGGATAACAACCGACAGTCAAACAGAAGTCGTGGAAAGAGGCATAATAATAATAATAATAATAATAATAATAATAATAATAAATAAAAAAGAAACATGGAAGAAAACAACGAAGCAAGAACTAGCACATACCTGGAGCCAGAAACCTCTGCATGGCCAGTATGTACGACAAGCCGACGAAATATCAACAAAGCAATCAACGTACAAATGGTTGAAAGAGGCAGGATTGAAAGCAGAAACAGAAGCACTCATAACAGCTGCACAAGATCAAGCACTCAACACCAAAGCACACAAAACGAAAATCATGAAAATTACAAATGATTCCAAATGTCGACTCTGCAAATCCAGGGATGAGACAACAGAGCACATACTATCCGGATGTCAGGTTCTGGCTGGAACGGAATACACCAAACGACACAATGAAGTGGCAAAACACATACATAGAAATCTGTGTGAGAACTATGGCATACAAACCCCAGAAAGAGCATGGATGCATCAACCAGAAGCAGTCACCGAAACAGAAGAAGTCAAAATACTGTGGGACTTCGAGATAAGAACAGATCGGGTGATTCCTGCACCAAGACCAGACATTGTAGTTCTCAATGAGGCCAACAGAACAGTATCAATCATTGATGTCGCTGTTCCAAGTGATAGAAACATAAAAACAAAAGAAAGAGAAAAAATAGAAAAATACCAAGACCTCAGATTAGAAATCCAGAGACTGTGGAATGTAAAAGCAGAAGTGATAGGAGCCTTAGGGAACATAACATCTGAATTGGAAGGCTACCTGAATAAACTCCCTGGAAACCACAGAATCGCTCCACTACTCAAAGCAGCGCTCCTCGGAAGTGCCCACATCCTCCGTAAAACCTTGGATCTCCCAGAATCTTGGTAAGATTCCGAGACCTTGGATCACAACCGACAGTCAAGCAGAAGTCGTGGAAAGAGGCTGAATAATAATAATAAATTTTATTATTTGGCTTTTTTCATAGAGACCTAATCATTTACAATCATTGGAACTAAACTCAACATTCGTGACTTGATTAGGTGGGGATCGATCAAGATGAATTCCTATGAAAATGGTTGAGCTGGAACTCATGCTTGTATGGGTAGGGTCTTTTCAACACACCCAGCAGGGTGTAAGAGCAAGTAGTTCGATCATATTTCTAATACCAGTTTCCTAACAGATATTGTGATTAAATCTTTTCTAGAGAGTATGATGGATTTCTAACAATACATTTAACGCAGATGTAAACCAGATTGAGTTCAATTTTATAAATTGGCTTGTTAGAAAGAGCACATTTCTAACTTAGACTAGTCTTATAAATGTAATGTTTTTACGTCAAAGACAATACTTGTAAATTTAAAGATTCTTTACTCAAAGTCGATTTAAAGATATTTTAATAAATGTAATTTTTAATTCATCAAAGACGATATAATGACAATTCTTATAATTATAATGTTTCTTTCATCAAAGACATTTTAAAGACAAGGCATATATAACCTCAACTGGAAATTTCATTACTTACATTCACTTTTTTCTTCCAGCGAGAATAATGAATCTTTTTGTAAAAGATTTGTTTTAGCGCAATAGTTAAGAACTTCGTGGACATTTTCTAAAGGCCATTGGAGGATGTCCACTTTTAATGTGGTCATCATGTGCATCAAGCGGTACTCCAGTCTTTTTTTCCTCCACCGTTCCAACACTGCGTTCAACGTGAACAGGAAAGGGTTCAAGGCCGAGTTTAGTGGGAGGATGAAGATAGCAGCCAATGTGTTTACCTCCCCTGGTATAATCGTACCAGTCGAGGCCAGCAGCCCCATCAAACCGATAGGAAACCAACAACAAAAATTAGAAAAAATAATGAAAAACAGTTGGAGTGCAATCGCTATTTCTTGATCGTTGCGTTTTGTCTTGACAGCCATGGCCGAATTTCGAACAGCGGACAATATAACAACTTGTCCCATTCCAATTATCACAAAGATAACAAAGTTGAGAACGATGAAGATGCTAAAAGCGTATAGCTCTCCCAAAAATTTCTTGCGAGTGATAGGCAACGGAAGACAAATACCAGTCTGGCTGTAAAACTTCCAGTGAGTGTTGAAAGGCAGCAAAGGTACAGTGGCCAGTAGAAAACCCAACAGCCAGATGGCAGTTGACACTAAAGCGAGGGTAGAGTGCTTTGTCATATGCAGACGCGTGTTAAGAGGAAAACAAAGAGCCATAATCCGATCCAGAGTTATGATGCTGATGATAAATATGGACACCTCGCTGGACACAAGTGCCAGGAAACCTGCTGTGTGACACAGAACACTGTCTGTCCACTCACTTTCCTTAGTTACATACACACCACGAAAATGTACGTCAACACATCCTATTATCATCATATACACTCCCATCAGCAAATCCGCTATACATAAATTGCTCACCATGACACGATAACCATGTGACGTTTTCTGACGATCTAAAAGTAGCCGATAAATAAGCACACCACAATTACCACCAAGTGCACAAAGGGAAATAATCCAGAGAAAGGCACGGAAGAAATCTGAGCGCAGAAGATCACTGCAAGACGAAAGTTCATTCACAGGAGAAAAGCACTCTATCTTTCTGGGCTGGAAATACGGACAGCACAATTTGCTTACATCAGATATTAATATTCGGAGGTTATTTAACCTCCCTAATGTGTTTTTATCGAATATTTCAAATTGATTCATGCTGACATCAAGAAATTTTAGATTAGAGAATTGTTCAAACATATTTTCTGAAATTACTTTAATTCCTGTATCTCTTAAAATAAATGATTCCAGCTTGACTATTGCTGCATTTCTTATAAAAGATCTAAATGCTGGGTCACCTTTAAGGAAAAGGGGATTATGAGAAAGATTTAAGTTGAGTAAATTGTCAAGACTCTCTAAGTTAAGTAAATTAATGCTAGAAACTCTGTTAAAACTTAAGTCAAGAATCTGCACATGATAGAGATGTCTTAAGTTGACAATGTGCAGATTGCAAGATGACAAATTCAGAAAGTGTAAGTATTCCATGACATGCATGTTTTCAATCTGTGGATCCAGAGTTCCACTTATGTCCAGGTACCTCACCTGCAGATGTTGTAGAGGATCAAACATCTGAGTACACTTGTAGGCGTGACCTTCACACGAACAATTGACAGGACAATGCAGGTCACAATATATTTCGTCATCCATATTCGGGCAGTGATACACGCCATCACACAGAAAGTCATTATGCACACAGATTGTGTACAGATGACATCGGTAAAACCCAGGACATGTGAAGTTCTCTGGATTTATATTTTCGTCATCTCCATGGTAACAGTCCTGTTCACCGTTGTTCACTAGAAACGTTGGTATACAGAGCCAGTCAATGCACTGGAAATGGGTTTCAGGACAAGTTCGTTTGCATTCTGAAAGAGAATTTCCATATCCGTCCAATGTTATCATTGTTTTATTATAACACCGGTACTCGTAATTAAATAAAATCAATGAGGTTGTTGGGCATGATTTAAAATTTTCGACGAGGTGTTGGGGAATGCATCCTAATTTACTGCAGGAAATCATATTTCCGCGACAAATTCCACAATCCACTTCGTCAGAGTGGTCAAAACAGTCAGGAATCCCGTTGCACCGTTTAGTAAAATGTATTGTTTGAAAATTGATGCAAATGAACGTGTTCTCTTTCAGAGGTGGAAATAACCCAACTTGACAATTTAATTCGTCGCTTTTGTCAGAGCAATCGACATGACCATCACAGACCATCGTATAATGAATTTTAGCTCCATTAGTGCAGTCAAAGAATGCCGTAGTGATGGCGTACTTATCAACATTTGAATACTCGTTACTGTGGTAACATGAATGAAATCTTTGGGCACGTGAACCATCGGAACATTTTTTTGTTGAAAATTTTTCAAAAATTCTTGATGGAGGTTTAAAGTGAAGACCTATTGATTGACGTGGATTTGGATTTGTCTGTAAGGAATTGGTCTTCATGCAGATGTAGCCGTCAGGCACACTGATGGATTCATAATACACGCAAGACGTAGGTTGGATCAACAGAAAGGGGTCATTAACCAACATGGCGCACTCCCAGTCCACTCCACTATGTTGGATAGATGTTTCATTATGTGCTATTAGACCGCCACGCCCACCCCACTGCCAGAGGAAACGGTACAGATAGCTGAATCTAGAATTAACAGGTATGTATTTCGTAAGCCCCACAGCTACACTCTTGTAACCGGCGTGCTGAAGAATCCCTTCTACCATCTTAAATCCCATTTTGTCTGGCACCAAAGCCAATTCTGCACTGAAGTCGGACTTGCATCTTGCTGCCGCAATTCTTGGTGCAGTGGGAACTACCTCTCCAAGAGACATTTTTCTCAAATTGATAAAAATAAATTTCAGACATTTGTCCTTGTATGGGATCCAGTCTTTGCACCCCGGGTGTTGGTAAGCACAATTTTCTTCATCTTCTCCTCCAGCACATTGTCGTACCATGTCACACTTAATGACCTGTGGAATGTTCAAGGTCACAGAACAGTCGAAAGTATATTTACTTTCTCGAAACATTTCAGAAATATTGAAGTTTAGCTCTGTGTGTAAGTCTGTCAGTGGATGGGCAGTAAACATGAATATGAATCTTGAAGCGTACCGAACAGCAAAGCTGGCAGTGGTAACACGAATAAGAACCTGATTGGTGGTCACAAACAGGGAAGATGCATTATTTACATTATTATATTCTGATCTAACCTCCCTCAGGAGTTGATTTTCAGTCACCAATGTTCCCTTGTAGACGGATAAAGAGTCACCAGGAGCACCAGTAACAGACAAAATGTGTAAAACGACGCCATACTGTTTGTGAAAATCTATTTGATAGTGCCTTACCAGTGTGCATGATTTAAAATTAAATGGTACTTCTACTGTACCGTTGAGATCTTTTAAAATCACAAGAATCGGGCTCTCTGTGCAGATATCTTTGGAATCGCGAGATGTTTCATGTTTCGGGCCTGCAATTTTAGCAAACCTTTGTCTGGCATGAGGAAATGTTTCAAGTAGAGGTCTCATCGTTGTAGTGTGTCTTTGTTTGGACTGAAGTGATGTTTCATACTGAGGTGTCATCATTATGGCTTGGCTCTGTCTAGTTTCAATAAATTTGTCTTGCGATATTTCTGCAGACACGACATTGTCTTGTCTCGTTATGGAGTTCTTCTGTTTTTCAATTCTCAATCTCTCTTCAGACTGAATTAGAAGTTGGCCATTTGAAGTGACTATGACTGCATCATGAAACTCTCGTATACTGACTGTTTGTATTTTTAAATTTATTTCTGGTAAAATATCTGTCTGTCTGAATTTCGTGTTTGCCGAAGCCAGTAACCATGCAGACTTTGATTTGGTTGGTGTTGTTGTATTTACATTTGTAATGCGTCTGACATTTACAGTGTCATTTTTTAATATTACTAAGCTCTTCATATTTGTAAAGGGTGTGACGTACTTTCCGTTTGTTTGTAATGTTATTGTGTTATTTACATTTGTATGGTGTGTGATGTTCTTAGCGCTTGTTTCCAATGTTATTGCGCTATTTATGTTGTGTGTGACGCATTTAGTATTTGCTTCTAACAATACTGTATTATTTACATTTGTGTGGTGTGTGAGATATATAGTATTATTTTCCAAAGGTACTGTGCTATTCATTATTGTGCTATTTATCTTGAAGTCGGTCTGGTGTGTGTCGTGGGCGTGTTCCGATCTCGTGTTTATGACACGTTCTGCTAGAAGAAGTGTTAACTGGAATATTTTAAATCTTTCTGGAGGAAATCTCCGATTGGTTTCTCCGAGCATCATCTGAAACAAAATTTACAACAACTTTTTCTAAAATTATCAGCCCATTAAATTTGTTGTATTGGAAATATGCGGTGTTTAGCGAAATTCCTTTAAAGTCTTTTGACATCGTTTAATACTGTTAATGTTTATAACAAAACAAATATATACATTTCATGAAGAAAAGTTATAATCAACTGTTCGCCTCATTTATACAATGAAAAATTAAATGTATTGTCAAAAGTAAGAAGACTCTATCCCCAACAATTAAAATGAATGAAAAAAAGAAATAGAAAGACATTCTATAAAACAAAATTAGTATTAAGTAGAATGTATCATGACAAACATATTTTGTGAATAAATACAGTTTTAACCAAAGACAATTAATGATACTTCATTCGTATTTGTATAATGTACTTAAAATTCTAGAAAAAAATGCGTGCATGCGAGATTACATAATTATGTAATCTAGAAAAATACTTTACCTACTCTACGTATATTTGTGTTATTTAGTGTTGGTGTATGTTTGCTTGTTTGTATTAAATTGAAGGCTTGTGCCTACTCTACATATATTGTTGGTGTGTGTTTGCTTGCTTGTATTAAATTGAAGGCTTGTACCTAGTCTACATATATTGCTGGTGTGTGTTTGCTTGCTTGTATTAAATTGAAGGCGCGGTAGCTTGTATCTAGAAATAAAATTATACCCCTCCATTTTATAAATATAACCTAAAGTAGAAGTTAATCACAAGATACTTAATATATGAAAATAAGTAACTATTTCTTGAAGCAAACTTGCCCTCCTGAATTATGTAAAAACTGTTACAAATCCAAACTTAAGCATTCAAGAATATATTAACTTGAATTGGACCCACGTTTAGGCCTCTTATTGAATAGGTTAATTCATTGTGCTCTATCATGAACTATTATATTTACAGTACTCGTATTTAGTCATCTTATTTAATTGTTTAATTCATTGTGTTGTATCATGAACTATTATATTTACAGTATTCGTATTTATAACATGAGAAATGTAAACAGTGGAAGCGTAAAATAATTTATTTTAGTATTATACTACTTACGACACACTATGTCTGTGAATCTCCAGAACCGTTTTCTGGAATTGGTAAATGTGTGCGTTAGTCATGAAGTGCCCTGGCAAAGTGAGCTGTGGCAAAAGCCTGGCAAATAAATAACAGTTCATTATGCATTCAGCAAATTAGTCACGTGACCTTCGAACTCTTCGACATGTGAGCAGTCGTTCACTCAGCACTTTGTCCATCTCTACATCGTGAAAATACGTACAGCAAACAAAAAATAATTTCTTTCTTCGGTATTTAGGAGAAAATGTAATTGAAGTATAACGATTTTTTCTTACTAAAGAAATTATTTTCCATAATGGTATATTATTTCTATTTGTATGAAACATATGTTACTGAAAATGTACAATATTTTAATGAGAATTGTTTCCATTCTTTACAAGATTTCAAGTTCTCACAAGCGCGCACACAGAGAAAAACACACATACAAACAAAGACACGTCACATGTTTAAATTACATATTATTTTGATAATAAAGAACTCTCAGTTTGATGTATTTGAATTATAAAATGTGAGTCAATAATTTGTCGACAATAATTAATTTATTTCATTTAATTGTAGAGGTTTCCGTAGTTCTTTCATTAAAAAATACATAATGTCAAAAATCGACTTACATTACCATGTTAGAATTTTAGTAATATTTAATTTAATATTCTCATTCCGGCACGTAAAATGTCAGAAATAGCGATCTACAAGAAATTTCTTAGTATGATAGATAAACATTAAGTGGAATATTTGTGGAATTTGATATAGCATCTCTCTCTCTCACTCACACACACACACACACACACACACACACACACACACACACACACACACACACACACACAACACACACACAACACACACACACACATACACACACACACACACACATACCACGTACACGCACGAACATATTGCTGCAGTCTGATAGACATTTTCGAATCCAAAGAAAGAATTTATGGATCAAATTTTATTTCAAAATAAAATATTATATTATTAATCGACAACATTTACTTAAAATCTTATTGATAAATCTCGTTTCTGACAACCAATACAATACATCAACTCCTGAAGGCAGGTTTGTGAATGGAAAACAATCTTAATGTGAATTGTTATACAATATTATACGAAAAATAAACAGATACAAGCTAACGAGTTATGTCTTTTGCGTCTACATTTTATCATAGTATTGTATTTCAATGTTCCTATTTACTTTTATTTCTTAGTGTAGAATAAAGTCTTTTTTACGAGTATGTCTAGAATGTCCATTGATTTGTTATGATTGTGAATGAAGTTATTCTGTGAATTAATTTCAAGTTCTTTTGTTTTGTCCCCCGTAATTGTTTCGCTTCCTTTATAAATGACGAAGTTCAAAGAATTAATTTCAATTTCATTTGGTTTTCTGTAGGTGTTTTCTTGTATATGTGGATGACATTATTTGTTGAATTAATTTCAAATTCATTTTGGTTTTCCATTGATTTTTTCTTGTTGCTGTTTACATTTTGCTCAGAGTAAGTTTATCTATTTCACCTTAATGACGCATTCAAAGACGTTTGCACGACTAAACTTTTCTTATGTTAAATTTCACGAATATGTTACTATTTTAAAATTCTCATACATTATATCCTTGTTGCAATTTCATTCAAGTATTTTATTACTTGATTAATTCCCACGAAAAAATAATTTAAAATCCTCATTACCTATACTCTTGCTGCAATTTGATTGATGGATTCCTTGCTGATATATTTCGCAGTCTAATTAAAGGTGATCACTACCTACGAAGCTGCACAGAGAATTTGACGCAGTGAGAGTGCAATTGACTACACTTTACTCGAGTGTGAAAACACGGAGTTAACACTCCACAAAGCGAGTGAGAGTGCAATTGACTACACTTTACTCGAGTGTGAAAACACGGAGTTAACACTGCACAAAGCGAGTGAGAGTGCAATTGACTACACTTTACTCGAGTGTGAAAACACGGAGTATTAACACTGCACAAAGCGAGTGAGAGTGCAATTGACTACACTTTACTCGAGTGTGAAAACACGGAGTATTAACACTGCACAAAGCGAGTGAGAGTGCAATTGACTACACTTTACTCGAGTGTGAAAACACGGAGTTAACATATAGTTACAGCGAGAATCTTTGACGTCCTATTGGACACCAATGACTACAACACGCTTATGTTTATTTACCATTTAGTTATAGTGAGAATCTTTGACGTCCTATTGGACACCAAGCACCACAACACATTTATGTTTGTTTAAAACAAAGTTTAGTGAGAATCTTTGACGTCCTATTGGACACCAAGGACTACAACACCCTTATGTTTCTTTAGCATATCCAACAATCTTTGACGATCCTAACAGACCTTTCTAGAAACATTGGTTAATTGGCATTTTTGTAATACCAATCTTTGCTGGTCCACTGTTCCACAACAAGGTTATAGCGCATTTTGTTACAGCATGTATCATTGACGTCCAAGTAGACCGCACTATAGTTATATTACACAGCATATCAAGTTAGCAATCTTTGACGTCCTCTTGTATCGCATAACAAGGTTAGGCTTATGCAGCAAATTATCATAACAAACCAAACGTGACATTCTAATGGCCTGGACAACAATTATGTTTATACGGTAAATAATTATAACAAACCAAACGTGACATTCTAATGGCCTGGACAACAATTATGTTTATACGGTAAATAATTATAACAAACCAAACGTGACATTCTAATGGCCTGGACAACAATTATGTTTATACGGTAAATAATTATAACAAACCAAACGTGACATTCTAATGGCCTGGACAACAATTATGTTTATACGGTAAATAATTATAACAAACCAAACGTGACATTCCAATGGCCTGGACAACAATTATGTTTATACGGCAAATTATTATAACAAACCAACTGTAACATGTGCATGGACCGTACGACGTCACATCCGTATGTTGAAATATTATCGCATATGTCTGAGCCGCCAGCAATGTAACACGTTTATATGAATAACGTGAATAATGCAGTGTCTTTTTAAGTGGCACGACTGTAGTTTTGGACATGATCTTTAATATCGTATTGCAAGTTATCGCATCGTATTAACACTGTAACTGTTCACTGTTGAGGTTACAAATATTAGTGATAAACTAATTAATGAATTATCATATACTGAACACGAACAATAAGCAGAGTCTAATACACTGATTTGGTATTCGGTCGATAAGGTGGCTCTGCAGATGAAAAATATTTACAGTGAGACAACATTCCATGGAATTATGCTTAACAGGAAGAATAGCATTTCACTAACATTTACTTTTAAAAGTGAAGGATACAACTATATTATTAACATTGATAACGCACGAAACAAACTGTAAAAATCTAAGGCTAAACATTGCCACGTAATTGGTGGCTATTAAATATTAACATTGATAACGCACGAAACAAAGTGTAAAAATCTAAGGCTAAACATTGCCACGTAATTGGTGGCTATTAAATATTATCATTTCAAACAACGTGCAAAAGAGAAGTGAGATTACGAAAAAACAAGTTTCCGTTTAATCGTGACAATGAAGAATTTCTTAGGCCGGTACGATTACATTCAGTCTTGGTATTTGATGTTACAGACTTTCACAGTTTGATACGATTACATTCAGTCTTGTTACGTAATGTTACAGCCTTTCACAGCTTGATACGATTTCATTTAGTCTTGTTAACTGATGACAGAGACTTATAACTTGATCAGCAAAATCACATATACAATCTTACACTTTAAAAAACATTCATAATTAAAACAGCAACTTCACGTGTAAATTCTTTCACTTTACCAGACATTCATAAATTGATCAGAAATGTCACATATACATTGTTATACTTTGCCAGACATTCATAAAGTGATCAGAAAAGTCACGTATTCATTGTCATACTTTGCCAGACATTCATAAATTGATCAGAAAAGTCACGTATACATAGTTATACTTTGAAAGCTTTCGCGAATTCGCTAATTATCATTGTTGGTTTACTGAAAAGAAAAAAAGACAGAATAAATATAAAAGATCTAATCTAATTTCGAAAAGAAATATGAACAGCCAAAAGACTGAATGCATTCTTTGTTAAAAAAAATACTTTCACAAATGCGACTTTAAAACACTGACAAGGGAAATACGCAACATAAACAATTATCTTTAAATAATAAAATAATGTAAATAGAAAATAAATATGTACTACTAAAATATAAAATTTTCTGAAAATTTCTGTAACATGTCCATTGCAGGTGAGTGATCAACATGACTAACGTCATAAGACAAGTGTATGCTATCCTGTTATTAACGGCAAAGTTCATTTTCTCTCGACCGGAACATTCACACTCGGAATATAATTACATTATTCAAAATTCACGACGTTTTCTCACAAAACAAGCAGATCATGACGAGGACGCAAGCATTTCTAAAAACAATCGTCAGACAGAGTTCAATAGACATAGCGTGCAAGAGTGTGAATATTTTCTCACAAAATATAGAGGAAGCGAAATTTGTCCAGTGACTAAAGGGGAACAATTAACTGGGCAAACCGAAAGCAGTCCAGTGACTAAAGGGGAACAATTAACAAGGCAAACCGAAAGCAGTCCAGTGACTAAAGGGGAACAATTAACAAGGCAAACCGAAAGCAGTCCAGTGACTAAAGGGGAACAATTAACAAGGCAAACCGAAAGCAGTCCAGTGACTAAAGGGGAACAATTAACAGGGCAAACGGGAAGAACGAATCGAGCAGATGAAAAACGAATTTTAACGACTAAAACATCACAGAGAATAAATTCAATGCTAGAAAGGCCATGTGATCAAAGTGCAATTGAAGTACGCTTGACATCTATGAAGGCTACAGTGGACGTGCCTCCAAATCCAAAACCTTGTCCCCAGGTTCGCCATTATTTGATAACTGTACCAGAGGACAGTGGGGTTGTTTTAAAGTTCCATTCTGTTGCTAGTCCTAAGGATATCAACTTTCTGGTGCGCAAAGGGCACTCCAATCAAGCTAATAACATCTTGCGAAACTATTCAACTATTTTCAAGAACGATGTTTCTCCTGTATTTGTGCACAGCAATCAAGCTCTTATAACATTTATTTCTTCCACACAGTCACAGATCCCGGCTGCAAGATTCACATTTTCCGCCCACCCGTTATCAGATCTACCCACAGAGAGAAAGCAAACTGATAAAAATAATCGAGAAAGTAAACACATCTACAACTGTTCCACGACCCTAAACATTCCACACGCAATCAAGTGTGACATGGTACGGCAATGTTTTGATGGAGAAGACGAGGAAAATTGTACGTACCAACACCCGGGGTGCGGAGACTGGATCTCGTACAATGATAAATGTCTGAAGTTTGTTTTCATAAGGTATGTTAGTTATACACCAGGTCAACAATATTATGCGTCACAACGTATTGCTGATGGAAAGTGTAAATCTGACTTTAATGCAGACTTGGCTTCAATACCTGATCCCTTGGGATTGCAGCTTGTTGGAAATTTTATTCGACAATCTGGATATAGAAGTGTTTCTGTAGCGTTTAAACGATACAAGCCGGTGTCTGTCAAAATCCGGCATCTATACCGTTTCACTTGGCAATGGGGTGGGATTGGGGGACTAGTAGGGCTTCGTGACACGTCCATCCAAAGGGAAGGGGCAGATTGGGAATGTGCCATGTTGGCCCACGTCCCACCCTTACTGCTTCAGAGTTCTTACTGTGTCTATTTCGAACCAAAGCTTCATCCTCCTGATGGTTATGTCTGCATGAGGAAAGGCCATCATTCTACACATCCAGAACAGAAAAAAGTTAAAGAACTCCACGTTCAACGGCCATCAAAGACTCCAAACAAATTCAGGACAAGGGAATGCTCTGATGGCTCGCATGTGCAGTACTTCCATTCTTGCTTTTCAAATACTGGTGATAATAACAATAATGATATTGACAGACCTGTCACCGTAATATCGTTGTTCCAGTGTGAATCCAATCAATACATTCACTACACAATGGTTTGCGACGGCAATGCCGACTGTCATGAAGAAACGGATGAATTGAACTGTCAGGTAGGAATGTTCGCACCACTTCGAGAATCATCTTTCATTTGTTTTAATTTTCAGACAATAGATCTGGCTCAACGCTGCAATGGACTCTTTGACTGCTTTGATGGCAGTGACGAAATGGAATGTGGACACTGCACACAGGGCACTATATATTGTGGTGTGCTGGGCTGTATTCACAACACACATGCTCGTTTTATTAGCGATTGTCCAATAGATAAACATTATTCTTATCATTCTGAATCATGCCGTGATACGGCTGCTTTGGAAATGGACGGGTATGGAATGACGTATGAGAGGTGCGTAACAATATGTCCAGAAACTCATTATCAGTGTCTGGATTCACACTGCATTCCAACGTACTTGGTGAACAATGGCGAACAAGACTGTCTCCATGGTGACGACGAAAACATTCCAGCAGAAAACTTAATGTGCCCAGGCTTCTATCGTTGTCAAGAATATGGAATCTGTGTACACAGTGACTATCTGTGTGACGGTGTGTACCACTGCCCAAACAAGGACGACGAGAGATATTGTGACCTCACTTGCCCCGTGAACTGTACGTGTGAGGGTCACGCCTTCAAGTGTAAGTTGATGTTTGATCCTTTTCGGCATTTACAGGTGAGATATTTGGATCTCAGTGGGGTAATTAAACCTTTTCTTATGAATCTCCATGTTATGGAGTATTTACACTTTTTAAATTTATCATCGTGTAGTCTGAATACAATACACTTGCATGGACTTAACCATTTGCAAATACTTGATGTTAGTTTCAATCGTTTGACAAGTATAGAGTCGCTAAGATTGGAAAGTCTAGTCAATTTACTCCATCTAAATCTTTCACACAATACGATTTTACCTCATGTTGATTCTAAATTTAGCGCCCTCGTCACATTGGCAGGATTCTCAAAACTTAGTTCTCTGTCCCTGGCCAGCACGGGGATGACGTCAATCAAAGACATGGTGTTTGGACAACTCTCTTCTCTGCTTAGTTTGGACGTGAGCGGCAATCAGTTGGAAGAATTTAATAAGAATGCATTATGGGGCTTAAATAAACTGCGCACACTGAAATCTGACGTAAGCAGGATTTGTTGTCCATATTATCACGTGACACGTCTAGACTGCCTTTCCCCTGTGGATGAAATTTCCTCATGCAGTGACCTTGTACGCTCTGGCACCGTTAGAGTCATTGTCTGGACAATTTCTCTTTTAGCGTTTGTTGGCAATGTTGGAGTCTTAGTCTACCTGTTTGCTGTGAAAAGACAATATTGTTCGAACTATGAGCGAATACTTGTTTCCTGTCTCTGTCTAGCAGACTTTCTAATGGGGATGTGCATGGTGATAATCGCATCTGTTGATGTGCTATTTCGAGGTGTGTACATATTAAAAGAATTTGAGTGGAAACACAGTAAACTGTGCCGAGTTGCAGGCTTTTTCGCTTTTGCTTCCAGTGAAGTGACAAGTTTTCTGTTCTGCGCCATGACCTTGAACAGCGTCATAGGTCTTCGATGTCCTCAGATTGCATGTTATAACCTGATCGAGCGTTTAAGAGTGTCAGCGTGTTTCTTGGCGTGGACAGTAGGTGTTGTTTTGGCAGTTGTCCCACTTTTGTTCTCTAGCAGCAACAGCGAGGTTTACAGCGGCAGTGCTGTGTGTCTCACGTTACCCATTCCGATACAGCAGATTTTAGGACAATCCTATTTTTTCAATGTTTTTATTAAACTGAACTTTGTGATGTTTTCATTTGTTACTATTGGTCAGATCGTCATACTCATTTCTGTTCAAAGTTCAAACGGAAAATCTCGTTCTCATTTTGAACAAGAGAAAAGACTCGCAATGCATTTTCTTTTAATAAATATCACTAAAGTCTTTTGCTGGATGGTTATCTGTTTGATGGGGATGTTGGCCAAGATCGGCACAACTTTCCCAGGGGACATCAACGCTTGGACAGTACTCGTCCTTGTTCCCCTTGCCTCCGGACTGGACCCTGTGTTGCACGTGCTGAGCGTGTTGCTTGAAAAACGGAGACAGACCAGAGCACAGTTACATTTGCAGCGAGCGATGACCAAACTCAAAGCGGAGATGAAAAACTGGCCGTCTGACAAAGTTAACGAGTTTGCCTGCTATTGCATTCATGCCGGTCTGATCCAGAAAAGGAAGATATGCATGTGGATTGCGGGAAATAAAAGTAACAGCGAAAGCTTAGAGAAAGAGAACAGATCAAAATGCTCTAATTTCAACTTTTCACTTTTAGAAATGCAAAATAAATAAGTTCAACAGTTAAGCAATAATTATATAACAAGAGTTAACTGTCATCGGGTTGTTTCTATCAAACGATTTTGACCAAACTCCTATACACATTTATCCGATGATTGCATTACCTATTTAAGTATTCTCCTCTATGCAGATGAATTATGAACAATCTGACTGTCAATTCTTTATAACCCTGGATATAAAACAATATTCTCTCTTTAAACAAAAATAGTTATCCATTTTGCAAGGTGGGCAATGTGCCCTGTGCCCCATTAGTCATTGGGTCCCGGACCAGGGATTGAAAGGCCCCTGTATATTATCATCTGCTTTTCAGTCAGTATTGCTAACAGTACTGTAACTAAGTTCTTGGGACGATTTTATTGCATCGGCTCATTCCGCTGCATTTTGTATGTTACGTGTGTCTAGAATGGCCAATAGCCAGCTGAAACAATCCGCCCAGAAGGCTGCTGCAGTGCTGCTCACCTGGAAGAAGTTCCAGAAGACATGTCCAATCAGGACGTCTGCTATTGTCAAGAAGAAAACTGTGATCACTTGATAGAGCCTCATAGCATCCCAGCTACAGTATGCTTTACTTTCAAAATGTGTGTGTAGACCTATATTATTTACGCGTCATTAAGCCTATATTAGCTACACGTCATGTAGGTCTATATTATTTACACGTCATTAGGCCTCTATTAGCTATACATCATGTAGACCTATATTATTTACACGTCATTAGGCCTATATTAGCTACACATCATGTAGCCTACATTAGCTACACGTCATATAGGCTGTCACCACCAAGGGATGGAGTGGGTTTGATCAAAGACAGTGAACAGTGGGGAAAGATCACTGTAACCCTTATCGTCTAATTCACGTCTCCGCTGTCACAACTAGTCCCTTATTGGCTTGTCATTACTATGTAGGACCCGTTTATGTTTGTCTGGCTCCTTTATTGTGAGTGCAAGGGTTACGTATGCTGACGTGGTTGTATGCGAGATTGTTATGTGGTGTGGAAAATATGAACAATACAGGACAGTACAATGTAGACACCGCACTCAGCCTTTCAAATAAGTACTAGAAAAGTTACTCATTTTAATGAATAATAATGAACTTTATTGTCATAAAGGGTTCTCTATTGTGCGATGGAAAAAAGAAATAACACAATAAATGTACAAAAAATCTTAACATAAATCCAATGAAAAAAATCAAGTTCATTCAATCCCGTTATGAAATATCACAAATCCAATAAATTAATTTCACAGTATATCCAATTATGAACACATAAATCCAACAAGGAAAATCACAATAATCCAATTGATAATTATACAATAATCCAATACGAAATACGTAATCCAACACGAAAAACAGGTAGAAAATACGTCGACTATTTAGCTGTTACTCCACCCTGGGGAGGCAGAAACAACAAATAGAGTTGACGTCAGCAGTCTTGCTGAAAACGTCAGACGCGAATGTGTTAGTCGAAATTCCAGTCGATAAACTGAAGTGCAAAATTGGTCTCTTATATGGCCTGTCGCTGTATGCCTGGACAATACCCTTGACACCTCGTGCTCGCCTAAGTGGACAAATTTCACTGCCCAAGTGGCTGACGGACGAAAGCGGAATAAATAGAATTCAAGGAACTTCAGAACAGAAATAATCATCAAATTATTTCGTTTCGCTCTGCACCAAAATTTTGTTGACGAAAATTAAGTTCGCAGGGAAGGAATTGATTTCACAATTATCCAGGTTAAAGATTTTCCTTCAAAAATCTTGAAAACAGAACTAAAAATAGTCCAGTCAACGTTGCATAGATTATGATGGATTACTCTTTGTGTTGAACTCTGGGAGGGAAAATTCCTGTTTCCCTTTATATAACTACGCTTCTAGAAGCTTCCAAAAAGTACTCGAACCATCAACAAACACGTGGACACACAAAAGGTTACAATTTCATAATTCGCACGAAAATTCATGTCGCACTGTTTACCCTATTCCCTGGTGCATCTAGTCTCTGAGCTAAACTTTTAACAACAGATATATCAATATTTATTTATTTACAATCTCATGACATTTCAATATAATATGCGCACGCATGCATATATATATCCGTTCACACATACAATCGTATAAATAAACAGCTCTCTTTCGACACATAAAATGAAAATGTCCTTTTCTCAGTGATCATAATAAGGGAAATAACTAATGAAAATACATTTTTGTTGGATTATCTCCCTTTCACCGTGACATAAAATATCAAATTTCGTTCTTCTGAAAACATATTGTCTATATACAGAATTATATATAACGTTGGCCGGTAAGTGAAAAATGTAACGAAATTATAAAAGTCATATAGTAAACGAAATTATAAGTGGTGTGCAAAATAAATGCAATTATAAAATAATAAATGTAATTATAAAATAATTATAAATCGGATAAATGTAATTATAAAAGTGGTGTGCAAAAGCATCTGGATAAACGGCTACGTGCTGAGGGGACAGTAAACTTTCAAAGTTGGACAGTTTCTTGTCGATTGCTAAATCTACTGAAGTGGTAGTTCAATCTACAAATGAACAGTTGGAGGTTGGTGATTTGAATGAAACTGTTCCTACTGTCGGTCTCAGTGTTGACTATCATATTGATTTGTCAAATTGTGAACTTGAAGTAACTGGACAGACAAATAATATTACATCCTCTATTGTCGACTCTATCTGTCACTCCGAACTAACCATTGTTTTCCTCTAAAAAACAAAACAAACAAACATGGCATCTGTTTCTTTGACACTTTTCCCCGAAGTCCTTGATGAAGGAGTGAATGCCGAAAGACAGAGAAAGGAGTGAATAAGAAGAAAATGATTATGCTATGTGATACCCCCGAGGCAGTTGCATATAGCTCCATTAGTACCATGTCAGTAGCAAATGTGCTGTTTACCATTTTATGCATGTAGGATTTTTGGAAGAAATCTTGTCTGAAAGGGGGACACAATTCATGAGCAAGTAAAATAAAAGAGATTAATCAACTATTGAGAGTAAAGCAGTTTAAAACTATTTCTTCTCATCCCATGTGTAATGGTTTAATCTAAACTCTTAATGCTATTCTTATCAAGTCCTTGAGAAAACTGTGAGTGTAAAAGACCACATGATTGGGATATGTATTTGCCAGTACCTTTGTTTGCGTTGCACACAGTACCACAAGATTCGTCCCAATTTTCACCCTTTGAACACTTATACATTAGGACCATTAAGGGACCCATGTCTATATTATGAGAGGAATGGGCAGAAAGCGGGCTAGCAGAACCTGTAAAATGTACATATCAACATGTGATCAAACTTGCAAACCATATTGATACTTCATATCATAGAGCAGCTGAGAATGTATGCTAAAGTAAGACAAGTCAAGCACATCTGTACAACCGTAAAACGAAAGTGTGTAACATTGAAGTTGATATATAGGTGCTCTTATTGTTGTTACCACTGCACCAAAACAAATTAGAGGTATCATGGCAAGGATGCTATGAAGTTACTGAGAAATTGAGTGGGTGCAATTTCCGAATTCAGATCAGATTGAAAGTGAAAATGTTTCATGATAATCTGATAAAAGCATATAAAGAACACCCGGATGACATGGTTACTACTATTGTAATAGAAACGATGCTACCTCTGTACCTGTTGCTGAATCCTATCACACCCAGGTCTAACAGAAGTGTTGATGACATTATTTTACATTCAGAAGTCCCAGATTCTGAAGCTCAGAAGTGATGGAGTGTGATAAAAGAAACATGATGATTTAACAATATACACGGCAAAATGAGTCTGTGTGAATTTATGGTCGCATCATGGGATCATAATCTCATCTGCATGAAACCATATATTTTTCTTTACACTAAATAGGATGCTGTTAAGCAAGGAAATTGATTCTATGTTAGCCTTCGGTACAATAAATTGAGAAGACAGAGTCAACCTATAGCTCTCCTATTTTCCCAGTTAAAAAGATAAAATAACGTTTATCATACTAAATAGATCATTCTATAAATGTATATACATTTATAAATGCTATTGATATCAGCTTTAAATAAATCTCTCACACTCAATAGCGAATAGTCTGCACTCACACAATGATACTGAATAGACTGCACTCACACAATGATACTGAATAGACTGCACTCACACAATGATACTGAATAGACTGCACTCACACAATGATACTGAATAGACTGCACTCACACAATGATACTGAATAGACTGCACTCACACAATGATACTGAATAGACTGCACTCACACAATGATACTGAGTAGACTGCACTCACACAATGATACTGAATAGACTGCACTCACACAATGATACTGAATAGACTGCACTCACACAATGATACTGAATAGACTGCACTTACACAATGATACTGAATTGTCTGCACTCACACAATGATACTGAATAGACTGCACTCACACAATGATACTGAATAGTCTGCACTCACACAATGATACTGAATAGTCTGCACTCACACAATGATACTGAATAGACTGCACTCACACAATGATACTGAATAGACTGCACTCACACAATGATACTGAATAGACTGCACTCACACAATGATACTGAATAGTCTGCACTCACACAATGCATAAATTAAATGTGTTCATACAATGCATACATTTTTTAACTTCACAAGCATAAATACATAATACACTTTATGTTTAAATGTCAGATTTCATTCTGGAAACTAATAAACACCGGTGAACTTCTATGATTAAACTTCTTTGAACAAATTACTTCCAAAACAAATTACTGGTAATAAACAGAAAATACCCATCCTAAACACTGATAGCTATGGTTGGACGACCTTGACTGTAGCCATATATATATATATTATAAATATAAAATTATTTGGCATAGGTTATCTCCCTTTCCTCGCGACACTAACATGATTGCCTATGTTGTATTTTCCTCTCACAAGTAGAATGGAAGTAATGAAAATGATTTTTGCATATGATTTGCATTTGTATTCCTTAAGTGTATAGACATAATTTTGTGAAAATATTGATCGCAAGTAATCTATTTCATTGTATTACCCTATGTATGTTTGATTATTGATTTAATAAATTTATTGACCTTCTTACACATATTGATGGCCTTATTTTGGAGGCGAAAGTGGGTGGATGTGGTCTCACTAAATATAGATTAAAGATGGATTTGTCTTCTCCTTTAGTAAGAATATTTTCACCAACGGAATATCTAAGGTGTGAAGGTAAGTGTTGTGGAAGATAGAAAGGGTTTACACTTTACAGCACCTGCATATCCACCAAGTGAGAGAGAGACGAGTGGTGTCTGCTGGAGGATCATTAATGAAATAAATTAAGATTATCATCACTTGTAATTAGTTTTGGATGATTAATTAATTATTATTAATAATCCATGAACTTTAAGTGGGATTAGTGTCACACCTTTACTCAAGCCAAAGAAAGATGTTCAATTAACACAGTTCAGTAACAAAATATTTCTAATCATATACTGTATTAGCTACAAAACTGAAACACTTCAAATTTGACCAAATTTAATCAATAAATGTTCATTTTTTTTGTAGCTATGTCTAATATTGATGGTAAAAGTATTCAGCAGCAATCTGTGTAATATTAACTAATGAGTTGCGTATTATGCTTTATCAGTATTATATTTAAAGCATTAAAATTGTTGATTCATATACGAAAAAATGTAAATGCATCCTCAAAATGAATTCATTCACAAGGTGGTTTTTTAAAAATAATTAAAACGTGTGTAATATAATGTATAATTTATATTTTATAACTGCAACACTAATAATATTCACTCATGTAAACAAATTTTCAGTACACGACATCTAAATGATATTAAATCACTAATGCCATTAGAGTAAGTTGAAACTAAAAATCCAAACATGTATCTTTATTAAGTATTTTAAAAATTATCAGTAGCAAATAAGAAGCAAGTTGACAGAACATGCAACAAAACAACACAAGATCAGTTTTTAATCAACAAAGCAATAATTTTATATATGTATTTATTAGTAATTCTTATTAAGTTAAGTAGTATTTGCAAAATAATAATAATAATAATAATAATTAATAATAAGACCAGACATTGTAGTTCTCAATAAGTCCAACAGAACAGTAACAATCATTGATGTCGCTGTTCCAAGTGATAGAAACATAAAAACAAAAGAAAGAAAAAAAATTGAAAAATACCAAGACCTCAGACTAGAAATTCAGAGACTGTGGAATGTAAAAGCAGAAGTGATACCTATAGTGATAGGAGCCTTGGGGAACATAACATCTGAATTGGAAGGCTACCTGAATAAACTCCCTGGAAACCACAGACTCGCTCCACTACTCAAAGCAGCGCTCCTCGGAAGTGCCCACATCCTCCGTAAACCTTGGATCTCCCAGAATCTTGGTAAGATTCAGGAGACCTTGGATCACAACCGACGGTCAAACAGAAGTCGTGGAATGAGGCCGAATAATAATAATATTAATTAATAATAATAAAAATAAAAATGAATGTGACATCACATCCCTGATCAATACTGTCAAGATCTGCAGTAAGGACATTAACATGAAATTCGGCCTTGAGAAATGTGGAAGAATTGTCATCCAGAAAGGCAAGGTCAAAGAAACAGAGGGCTTGCAATTCGACATCGAAAAAATCAACGATGTTTAAAGGGATATAAGTATCCTGGGATACTATAGCATCAAGAAAATATGAAGAGAGAAGTGAAGTCCAAAGTTAAGAGAGAATAAGAAAAACATGTTAGACAAGTCCTGAAGTCCAAGCTAAATGAGGCGAACAAAATACAAGCCCTTAATGCATATGCAATACCTATAGTAAGCTACACTGGAGGTATCATAGATTGGACAGCATAAGCAATGAATGAACTGAACATAAAAACAAGAACACTATTCACAATGCATAAAGCCTTACACCCCAAAGCAGACGTAGACAGGCTGTAAATATCTCGAAAAATGGGAGGCCGAATGTCTCAAGAAAATCAAACATGTCATTGAAGGAGAAGTCATTGGCCTTGTGGACTACATCTGGAATAACAACAAAGATGATCCACTGATAGAAGCAGTAAAGATGAGTGGACTATTCCAACCCCCAGAAACAGACAAAGAAACATGGAAGAAAACAACGAAGCAAGCACTAGCACATACCTGGAGCCAAAAACCTCTCCATAGCCAGTATGTACGACAAGCCAACGAAATATCAACAAAGCAATCAACGTACAAATGGTTGAAAGAGGCAGGATTGAAAGCAGAAACAGAAGCACTCATAACAGCTGCACAAGATCAAGCACTCAGCACCAAATCACACAAAATGCAAATCTTGAAAATCTCAAATGATTTCAAATGTAGACTGCAAATCCATGGATGAGACAACAGAGCACATACTATCTGGATGTCAGGTTCTGGCTGGAGCAGAATACACCAAACTACACAACGAAGTGGCAAAACAACATACATAGAAATCTGTGTGACAACTATGGCATACAAACCCCAGAAAGAGCATGGATGCACCAACCAGAAGCACTCATCGAAAAGGTCAAAATATTGTGGGACTTCAAGATAAGAACAGATCGGGTGATTCCTGCACGAAGACCAGACATTATAGTTCTCAATAAGTCCAAGAGAACAGTCACAATCATTGATGTCGCTGTTCCAAGTGATAGAAACTTAAAAACAAAAGAAATAAAAAAAATAGAAAATACCAAAACCTCAGAGAAATTCAGAGACTGTGGAATGTAAAAGCAGAAGTGATACCTATAGTGATAGGAGTCATGGGAACATAACATCTGAATTGGAAGGCTACCTGAATAAACTCCCAGGATACCACAGACTCGCTCCACTACTCAAAGCAGCGCTCCTCGGAAGTGCCCACATCCTCCGTAAAACCTTGGATCTCCCAGAATCTTGGTAAGATTCCGAGACCTTGGATCACAACCGACAGTCAAACAGAAGTCGTGGAAAGAGGCTGAATAATAATAATAATAATAATAATAATAATAATAATAATTACAACATACAACTAAACAATAACTATACATATCTCAAGTGTTAACTGAAATTAAAAAGGTTTCTAGTAGTTTTACTTCTTATAATAAAAAGTCCAACTGTGAGTGTGTGCAATCATGCACGTCCTCCATAGAACAGTATCTATGGCCTAAGGCTTGTTCCACTTTTACAATGTTTCATGGCTTGATGCTAGATGAATTCAAAAACAACCAAGATAATGTGGTTCCATTATGCAATGTTTCATGGCTTGATGCTAGATGATTTCAACAACCAAGATAATGTGGTTCCATTCTGGCATTGCTTTGCTACTCAACACTAATCAATTCATCATTTCAGAAAAAAGTGCTGATCTGCCAGAAAAATACACATGGACTAAGGATTCGTCCTTATTATTCTCTGACAGAACACTCTTATGTGGTCATCATACATTTTAATATCATAAGCAAAATATAACTATAAATTACGGTTACGTTTAAATGAATATAGATAAATTATTTAGTTACACAAGAAAAGCCACATACCTTCATATATATATAGAGAGAGGATAATTTCCTGCTGTTGATAACCAGCAATAAGAGTGTGCTCTATGGTTATAATGTATTAAGGCTGGGAGCCAAAGCAAAGGTTAGTTTGCAATTGACTGATGAATATTAGATGAGATTCCAGTGTATGTCATTGAGAATGGTTGAACAGCACTCGGATTGGTTTGTTAGAGTGAGTGTCTGGAACATTTAGGTATGTTTCCAGCCCAGGTATAACGGTCAGCCGTTCTAGAATGTAGGTTTGCATGTAGCCTACTTTTACGCCATTTTGCAACATTTCTCGCACTTCAGTTCCATCAGATGTAAATGTAGCATGTAGCAAAATATATGGTTTATATCGTAAAGGGCTCAAATATAGTTGGAACCCTTCTAGTTCTGTTTTCCAGTTTGTCTATCAAAACATCCTGGAAATCACATAACGCTTTTTCGAAGTTTTGGTGTTGCATTTTGTGAGTTCTTCATTAATATATAAATCACAGTATGTCTTGTTAGACACAAGTGGGTAATCTGGGTCTATGTTGGGCATGTCAGATTCTTCTGTCAATGCTACTGTGGCAAGATGGGGCAGGGCAGTGTCTATCCTATCAGTCAGCATGCAAGTGTAATAACGTTTGAACAGATAAATGTAACGTTGATTTTACCCTTTATTTTAATGGCATAGTTGTGGCCAATAATTTTTTAGTCACAACGAATGTGCCTTGCCAAGCGACTTCCAGTTTGAGTGGGGAGAAGTAGCAAGACTTTATTACCTACTTCTAGTTGTCTTTCTGCAGGCCATTTTATTGTAGTACTTTGTCCGGCTTTATATAAGTTTGTTTGTGCTAGGTCCCTGACCATTTGTTTACTGTCTTTCAGTTTGTGTACATACTGAGGAACCTTTTTCAGTTCTAGTGTAATTTGTTCTTTGATACACAACTGTAATATTTCCATGGGGCCTCAGACATATCGGCCATACAAAAGCCGAAAATGCGAGTATCCGAGGAACTGTGCGGAGGTTCACAGTAGGCAAAAAGAGCTGCTGATAAATATTGGTCTCAATTAGTGGGGTTACCATCTGCAAGACATGTCAGCATTTCTTTGAACATCCCATTAATTTTTTCTGTCATCCCGTTACAATGGGGGTGATAGGTGTGGTATGTAACAGATAGAAGTTTCAAGACAACGGTCATCAGTGTTCCCTATTATTCGATCTAAATTTTCAAAGAGCTTTAAACATTTAAATTCATTGTCACTAAACTCAACATTCATGACCGAAAGTGCAGTGTGGATCATTTTACATGAATTCGTATGACAGTGGATGTGTTCGAACTCATGCCTGTAAAGGTAGAGTCTTTTCATCACACCATGCAAGGTGTAAGTGCAAGTAATTAGAGCATATTTGTGATACCAGTTTCCTAACAGAGTTTGTGACTAAATTTTTTCTTGAGAGTATGATGCAATTCTAACAATACATTTAATGCTGAGGTAAACCATACTCAGTTAAATTTAATAATAAGGTTAGTTAGAAATAGCTCATTTCACAGTTAGGCTGGTTTTATAAATGTAATGTTTGTTTCATCAAAGACTATTTAAAAACAATTCATATAAATGTAATGTTTCTTTCATCAAAGACATTTTAAAGACAAGGCATACAGAATGTGACATTCTGACCAGAATTCTTGTCATGAACTTATGACCCACATCCGAAACTCGAAAATCATATTCGAATTGAATTCTTTTGTTTGAACCCTACCGTCATGCACCGCATGAGGAAAAAACAATAGTGAGTTCATCCCTTGTTATGTAACTTTAGACGACAGTCGAGAAAGTTCTAGTCACGTGATACATTCATGCACTACAATAAATACTGACGCGGTAATATTCTTTACTCGCCACCCCAGACTGGCCGATATACACACGAGCACCTCGCTAGTCGCCGAAATCTTGCTGAGTTGGAAGGAACATAGAACGAAAGGAACCCGAGTCTTGTACAGTAAAGTCTACTTTAAGAAGGTAACACGTCTACTTCTTACAATGATATTGCATTTTACTATTTGTATTTTTGTATATGAATTTATGTATGTATTTATGCAAATTATTATAATTCCCTCCAAGCATACGTGATTTGATAGAATGACTAAGCCTAAAGATTTCATTGTATATAAATTAATTGTAACTTTTAACTTTAATTTGTATAAACCTTAATTCACTTGTGCCGCAGAAAACGTCTGTGCACGTTGCGAATTTCTATGTAATTCAAATGATTCTCTTGCGTGTAATTTCATTGTTAATTGTAAAGCACTCATACTTAATTTGAATTATATTTTGTTCTCCTTGTATGAATTCCATTTTTGATGAAGTAAATGATTGGAAATTCATACGTTCATATAATGTTAAAAATAACACACATGTGAATTATATTGTATCTTTTATGAATATAAATATATTGTAAAAGACACGATAGTCGAAGATTTAAAACTAAGCGCATTGTATCAGTCACACATGCTTGGTTGGTTTGCGAATGTAACCGCAAATCACTTATAGAACCATGCTATCTTTCAGGCCGGGTTTTGGTTTCTTCTTCTCCTCTGCCTTATAATACGTTTACGTATTGTTTGGATGCCTGATTGGTGAACAACAATTCCGCGTCGCCATCGTTGTTGACACTATGCTATGACGGTTCGTCAGTGTGACAAGTCGGGAGACGACCAGGTTGCTGGAAACTACGACCGTACTATGCAAGATCGCTTGATACGTGGAAGGATCGAACTATCTTTAGACCATGTGTGCATCAAGGCTACTGAGAAAGATGAGTAACTAAACCGAATTCTGAATCAATCGAAAGTGCTGGCAAAAATAAACTCTAAAACAGTAATAGTCAAGCAAACTGAAACTTTGCCTTAGTTTAGATCTGAAGCTGTGTCTTCGTAATTGATTGTTATTGTTAAATATTAACTATTAAATTCTTTATTTGTTAATACCTCTTTCGTAGTGAAATTTTATGCATATAGACCTAATTCGTGGTTTGGATGGGGGATCGACTGAGCTAAATGAACCTGTGAATGCATAAGGATTTAAGAGAGTGTTAACGGTTTCCCAACCGGCTATTGTACACAAGTTGTCTGTTCGTGAATCTGTTTGTCTGTACTACAAAGGCGCATTTTCATATAAGACGAAAGATAATTTGAGCAACCAGTCTGTTTAGGGAAAGGGGAGAAATTAATTTATTTAATTAAATTAAAGTTTCTGTAAAATTCCTAAGCAGGGTCTTTAAATAAATACTGGACATGTAACATAGAACCTCAACTGAAACTTTCATTCCTTACTTTCGCGTTTTTTCTTCCAGCGAGAATAATGAATTGTTTTGTAAAAGATTTGTTTTAGCGCAATATTTAAGAACTTCGTGGACATTTTCTAAAGGCCATTGGAGGATGTCCACTTTTAATGTGGTCATTATGTGATTCAAGCGGTACTCCAGTCTTTTCTTCCTCCACCGTTCCAACAACGCGTTCAACGTGAACAGGAAAGGGTTCAAGGCCGAGTTTAGTGGGAGGATGAAGATAGCAGCCAATGTGTTTACCTCCCCTGGTATAATCGTGCCAGTCGAGGCCAGCAGCCCCATCAAACTGATAGGAAACCAACAACAAAAATTAGAAAAGATAATGAAAAACAGTTGGAGTGCGATAGCTATTTCTTGATCGTTGCGTTTTGTCTTGACAGCCATGGCCGAATTTCGAACAGCAGACAAAATTACAACCTGTCCCATTCCAATCATCACAAAGATAACAAAGTTGAGAACGATGAAGATGCTAAAAGCGTATAGCTCTCCCGAAAATTTCTTGCGAGTGATAGGCAACGGGAGACAAATACCTGTCTGGCTGTAAAACTTCCAGTGAGCGTTGAAAGGCAGCAAAGGTACAGTGGCCAGTAGAAAACCCAGCAGCCAGACGGCAGATGACACGAAAGCAAGGGTAGAGTGCTTTGTCATATGCAGACGCGTGTTAAGAGGAAAACAAAGAGCCATAATCCGATCCAGTGTTATGATGCTGATGATAAATATGGACACCTCGCTGGACACAAGTGCCAGGAATCCTGCCGTGTAACACAGAACACTGTCTGTCCACTCACTTTCCTTAGTTACATACACACCACGAAAATGTAGGTCAGCTGATCCTATTATCGTCATATACACTCCCATCAGCAAATCCGCTACACATAAATTGCTCACCATGACACGATAACCACGTGACGTTTTCTGACGATCTAAAATTAACCGATAAATAAGCACGCCACAATTACCACCAAGTGCACAAAGGGAAATAATCCATAGAAACGCACGGAAGAAATCTGAGCGCAGAAGATCACTGCAAGACGAAAGTTCATTCACAGGAGAAAAGCACTCTATCTTTCTGGGCTGGAAATACGGACAGCACAATTTGCTTACATCAGATTTTAATATTCGGAGGTTATTTAACCTCCGTAATGTGTTTCTGTCGAATATTTCAAACTGATTCATGCTGACATCAAGAAATTTAAGATTAGAGAATTGTTCAAACATATTTTCTGAAACTACTGGAATCCCAGTATCGCTTAAAATAAACGATTCCAGTTTGACCATTGCTGCTTTTGTTATAAAAGATCTAAATACTCGATCCCCTTTAAGGAAAAGTGGATTATGGGAAAGATTTAAGTGGATTAAATTGTCAAGACTCTCTAAGTTAAGTAACTTAATGCTAGAAACTCTGTTAAAACTTAAGTCAAGAATCTGCAAATGATAGAGATGTCTTAAGTTGACAATGTGCAGATTGCAAGATGACAAATTCAGAAAGTGTAAGTATTCCATGACATGCATGTTTTCAAGCTGTGGATCCAGAGTTCCACTTATATCCAGGTACCTCACCTGCAGATGTTGAAGAGGATCAAACATCTGAGCACACTTGTAGGCGTGACCTTCACACGAACAATTGACAGGACAATTCAGGTCACAATATATTTCGTCATCCTTATTTGGGCAGTGATAAACGCCATCACACAGAAAGTCACTATGCACACAGATTGTGTACAGATGACATCGATAAAACCCAGGACATGTGAAGTTCTCTGGAGGTATATTTTCGTCATCTCCTTGGTAACAATCCTGTTCACCGTTGTTCACTAGAAACGTTGGTATACAGAGCCAGTCAATGCACTGGAAATGGGTTTCAGGACACGTTCGTTTGCATTCTGGATCCGATGTTCCATATCCGTCCAATGTTATCATTTCATTAACAAAACACGATTGATCTTTATACGAAACCAGTGTGGTTTCTGGGCACGATTTAAAATTCTGGACTTGGAGTAAGGGAATGCATCCTAATTTACTGCAGGAAATCGTATTTCCATAACAAACTCCACAATCCACTTCGTCAGAGTGGTCAAAACAGTCAGGAATCCCGTTGCACCGTTTAGCAAAATGTATAGTTTGAAAATTGACGCAAATGAACGTGTTCTCTTTCAGAGGTGGAAATAATCCAACTTGACAATTTAATTCGTCGCTTTTGTCAGAGCAATCGACATGTCCATCACAGACCATCGTGTAATGAATTTTAGCTCCATTAGTGCAGTCAAAGAATGCAGTAGTGATGGCGTACTTATCAACATTTGAATACTCGTTACCATGGTAACATGAATGAAATCTTTGGGCACGTGAACCATCGCAACATTCTTTTGTTGAAAACTTTTCAAAAATTCTTGATGGAGGTTTAAAGTGAAGACCTATTGATTGACGTGGATTTGGATTTGTCAGTAAGGAATTGGTCTTCATGCAGATGTAGCCGTCAGGCACACTGATGGATTCATAATACACGCAAGACGTAGGTTTGATCGATAAAAAGGGTTCCTTAACCAACATGGCGCACTCCCAGTCCGCTCCACTGTTTTGGATTGATGTTGCATTATGTACTATTAGACCACCACGCCCACCCCACTGCCAGAGAAAACGATACAGATAGCTGAGTCTAGAATTAACAGGCATGTATTTCGTAAGTCCCACAGCTACACTTTTGTATCCGGCTTGCTGTAGAATCCCTTCTACCATCTGAAATCCTATTTTATCTGGCACCAAAGCCAATTCCGCACTGAATTCGGACTTGCATCTTGCTGCCGCAATTCTTGGTGCAGTGGGAACTACCTCGCCAAGAGACATTTTTCTCAAATTGATAAAAATAAATTTAAGACATTTGTCCTTGTATGGGATCCAGTCTTTGCACCCCGGGTGTCGATATGCACAATTTTCTTCATCTTCTCCACCAGTACATTGTCGTACCATGTCACACTTTATGACCTGTGGAATGTTCAAGGTCACAGTACAGTCGAAAATATATTTACTTTCTCGAAACATTGCAGAAATATTGAAGTTTAGCTCTGTGTGTAAGTCTGTCAGTGGGTGGGCAGTAAACATGAATATGAATCTTGAAATGTACTGAACAGCAAAGCTGGCAGTGGTTACACGAATAAGCACCTGATTGCTAGTCACAAACAGTGAAGATGTATTATTCACATTATTATATTCTGATCTAACCTCCCTCAGGAGTTGATTTTCAGTCACCAATGTTCCCTTGTAGACGGATAAAGAGTCACCATGAGCACCAGTAACAGACAAAATGTGTAAAACGACGCCATATTGTTTGTGAAAATCTATTTGATAATGCCTTACTAGGGTGCATGGTTTAAAATTAAATGGTACTTCTACTGTACCGTTGAGATCTGTTAAAATCACAAGGATCGGGCTCTCTGTGCAAAGATCTTTGGACTCAGGAAATGTTTCATGTTTTGGGCTTGCCATTTTAGCAAACCTTTGTCTGGCATGAGGAAATGTTTCAAGTAGAGATCTCGTCGCTGTAGTGTGTCTTAGTTTGGACTGAAGAGATGTTTCATACTGAGGTGTTATCATTATGGCTTGGCTCTGTCTAGTTTCAATAAATTTGTCTTGCGATATTTCTGCAGACACGAAATTGTCTTGTCTCGTTATGGAGTTCTTCTGTTTTTCAATTCTCAATCTCTCTTCAGATTGAATTAGATGTTGGCCATTTGAAGTGACTATGACTGCATCATGAAACTCTCGTATACTGACTGTTTGTATTTTTAAATTTATTTCTGGTAAAATATCTGTCTGTCTGAATTTCGTGTTTGCCGAAGCCAGTAACCATGCAGACTTTGGTTTGTTTGGTGGTGTTGTATTTACATTTGTAATGCGTCTGACATTTAAAGTGTTATTTTTTAATGGCATTTTGCTCTTCATATTTGTAAAGGGTGTGACGTACTTTCCGTTTGTTTGTAATGTTATTGTGTTATTTACATTTGTATGGTGTGTGATGTTCTTAGCGCTTGTTTCCAATGTTATTGTGTTATTTACATTTGTATGGTGTGTGATGTTCTTATCGCTTGTTTCTAAAAGTACTGTAACATTTACATTTGTATGGCGTGCGGTGTTCAAAATGCTTGTTTCCAGAGGAATTGTGCTCTTTTTTATATGTGTCGCAAATTTTGCATTTGCTTCTAACAATACTGTGGTATTTACATTTGTATGGTGTGTAACGTGCATATTATTAGTTTGCAACGTTACTGTGCTAGTCATAATTGTGCTATTTAACTCGGTCTGATGTGTGTCGTGGGCGTGTCCCGATCTCGTGCTTATGAAACATTCTGCTAGAAGAAGTGTTAATTGGAAAATTTGAAATCTTTCTGGAGAATGTCCCCGATCGCTTTCTCTGAGCAGCATCTGAAACAAACTTTAAAATATTTTCTACAATTATGAGCTCATACAAAGTTTGACATTTGAATGGTGCAGCGTTAAATGAAATTCATTAATGTCTTTTGAAATCATTTACAACAACTGTTATTGATTGCAACAAAACAAATATATATATTTCTTGAAAAACGTTATAATAAATTGTTTGTTTCATTTATAAAATGAAAATTTAAGGTAGAGGCAAAAATAACAAGATGTGGTGGCGGAGTAAATTTGCATATCCCTATTTTAAAATGTAATTGTTTTATAAATTTTTAAAGTGTCAGTGTAACCTGACCTTTGGACACTTCTCATGATGCTATTTTAGTAAGTATCAGAGTTGGAAGTAATCAACCCGAGTTGAGAATGTGTTATAAATTGCTGATGTAATGCAAACCATCCCAACTGAGTGATTAGTTTTTATAATCCAATGGTTAAGATTTACGAGAACAAGACCAGACAAATGGCTGAGATAAAAAAAGTTTACCTACTGTAGAGAAATCTATTGTCTAATTACTTGAATTTAAAAAGGCAAAGAAGTCCTGTCTTGAAACGCGGCGGATAGCTTGATGATGATTTAACTGATTGGTTGAGAGAGAATCAACTTAGAAATATTTCCTGCACTTTTGCTGTCAATATGTTATACTTGTGTCTTATATAGAGATGTATCGTGTGAGTAGACTATTATTTCTACAATGTTCGAACTAAGCTGCTCATATATAGTGTGATAAACACTTGACAGTGTTTTCATATACTTTATATATTATGCTGTGTGCATGTATCGGGATAATAAATACTGTTGCAGGAAATTGTTGAGACTGAAATGTAAGAAAGAATAGAGTAATAAAGCGATAAACTGTAAACTTAACGCTGCTTTTTGGTTATATTTTTCAGAGTGAGCATCCTTTTCACTTTTCTACTTTCTTTCCTTTGTGATTTGAATGCTGTTTACTGTTTGTGAACCCCTAGGACCGGATATGGTAAAGGCAGGGAGCAGTATGTAAGTGTGGAGATACACTACACCCTTTGGTGTATGGTGGCAAGATATACTGATTACATGAACAATTTCTGGTACCGAGAAGTTACCAGAAATCGCTACTGTTATTATTCTGCTTGAAGAAATTGATACAGGGAAGAGGCACTAAAGTTATTTTCAGAGAATAATAGTGCATCGTGTGCTGTTAAATTCTTTTATTGTTAATACCTCTTTCATAGTGATTTTTATGCATATAGACCTAATTCGTGGTTTGGATGGGGGATCGACTGAGCTAAATGTAAACATTTTGAATGCATAAAGATTTAAGAGAGTGTTAACGGTTTCCAAGCCGGCTATTGTACACAAGTTGTCTGTTCGTGAATCTGTTTGTCTGTACTACAAAGGCGCATTTCATATGAGACGAAAGATAATTTGAGCAACCAGTCTGTTTAAGGAAAGAGGATAAATTAATTTATCTAATTAAATTAAAGTTCTGTAAAATTCCTAAGCAGGGTCTTTAAATAAAAACTGGACATGTAACATGTGCAAAGAGAGACAGTGTTGACATGGACAAAACTTGAGACACTGGTGCAAAGCGTGCGAAAGACTGTTCAGACTGTAAAAAAAAAAACTACAAACTATTATTGCTAATCTCTAATAATTCCATTTTTGGTCTCTTATAGGAACTATCCTTCAATTTATATGGACATCATTTTTGAACTGTGTTTAAAATATATACTGTGTAGTAGGGAAATTATTGGTTTCATGGAAATATTGATGTCAAGTAATCATTTTCATTGTATTGTCATATGTATATGTAATGTTGATTTAATAAATTTATTGTTACATTTATTGACCTTCTTACTCACATTGATAACCTTATGTTGGAGAAGAAAGTGGGTGGATGGGAGCTCGATAATATAGATTAAAGACAGATTTGTCTTCTCCTTTAAGACGTAAGACGTTTTCTACCCACAGAAACACTGTGTTACGGTAAATGTTGTCTTAATATTTTGGAAGAGAGAAAACGTTTACAGCGACCGCATATCCGCCAAGTAAATGTATATATTTGTTTGATGTTGTGTTCGTGTATTTTTGCATGTTTGTATTTGTGTGTGAGAGTGCGTGCGGTAGCTTGTAACTAGAGATGAAGTTATACCCCTCCATTTAAGAAAAAAACTAAAGTAGGAGTTAATCATAAGGTACTTAACTTATGAAAAAAAGAAACTATTTCTTGATACAAATTTTCCGTCGTCAAAGATGTAAAAAAATGGTATTTAATACAAACTTATATTAGTCAGCTTGAATTGGAACCCCGTTAAGGCCTCTTATTTAATTGTTTAATTCATTGTGCGGTATCACAAACTATTATTTATAGTATTCATATTTAGGCCTCTTATTTAATTGTTTAATTTATTGTGCTCTATCATGAACTATTATTTATAGTATTCGTATTTATAACATGAGAAATGTAATCAGTGGAAGCGTAAAATAATTTATTTTAGTATTATACTACTTACGACACACTATGTCTGTGAATTTCCAGAACCGTTTTCTGGAATTGGTAAATGTGTGCGTTAGTCATGAAGTGCCCTGGCAAAGTGAGCTGTGGCAAAAGCCTGGCAAATAAATAACAGTTCATTATGCATTCATCAAATTAGTCACGTGACCTACGAACTCATTCGACATGTGAGCAGTCTTTCGCTCAGCACTTTGTTCATTTCTACATCGTGAAAATACGTATATTAAACAAAAAATAATTTATTTCTTCGGTATTTAGGAGAATATGTATAATATTTTTTTTCTAAATTATTTTCCATAATGGTATATTATTTCTATTTGTATAAAACATATGTTAATGAAAATGTACCATATTTTAATGAGAATTGTTTCCATTCCTTACAAGATTTGAAGTTCTCACACAAGCAAGCACGCACTCACACAAAAACACACATATGCAAACAAAAGACACATCATATGTTTAAATTACATATTATTTTGATATTAAAGAACTCTTAATTTGATGCGTTTCGATTATAATAATTATATGAGTCAATCATTTGTCGACAACAATTAATTTATTTAATTTTAGTTGCAGTCGTTTCATTACAAAATACATTATGTCAAAAATCTATTTACTTTAGCACGTTAAAAATTTATTAATAATTAATTTAATATTCTCGTTCCGGCACGTAAAATGTCAGAAATAGCGATCTACAAAAAATAATTAATGTGATGTGTAAACATTAAGTGGAATATTTGCGGAATTTGATATTACCGCTCTCACTCACACACACACACATACACACACACACAAACACACATACATACACACACACATACACACACACACACACACATACATACACACACATACACACACACACACACACACACACACACACACACCATGTACACGCACGCACGTATTGCTGCAGTCTGATAGACATTTTCGAATCCAAAGAAAGAAGTGGGATGAAATTTTATATTAAAATAAAATACTATATTATTAATCGTCAATATTTACTTAAAATGCCTATTGTATAAATCCCGTTTCTGACAACCAATACAATACATCAGCTCCTGAAGGCAGGTTTGTGAATGGAAAACAATCTTAATGTGAATTGTTATACAATATTATACGAAAAATAAACAGATACAAATTAACGAGTTATGTCTTTTGCGTCTACATTTTATCATAGTATTATATTTCAATGCTGCTATTTGCTTTTATTTCTTAGTGTAGAATATTTTTTTTTTATGAGTGAGTCAAGAATGCCCATTGATTTGTTATGTTTGTGAATGAAGTTATTTTATGAATTAATTTTAAGTTATTTTGTTTTTTTCCCCGTAGTTGTTTCGCTTCGTTTATGAATTACGCTGTTCATTGGATTTTCAAATTCATTTTGTTATTCACTAGTTTGTTTCTTGTTGCTGTTTTCATTTTAATCGCAGTAAGTTCCTCTATTTCACGTCAAAGACGTATGCACGATTAAACTTTTCTTCGGTTCAATGTCCACGATCATATTTACCATTTAAAAATTCTCATACATAATATCCTTGTTGTAATTTGATTGATGTATTTTATTGCTTGCTTAATTCCCTCGAAAAACACATTTAAAATAATCTTTCCTTATACTCCTGTTGCAATTTGATTGATGGCCTTCTTGCTTATATATTTCGCACACTAATTAAAGGTGATCATTACCTATCAAGCTGAACAGAGAATTCGACGCAGTGAGAGTGCAATTGACTACACTTTACTCGAGTGTGTAAACACGGAGTTAACTCTGCACAAAGCGAGTGAGAGTGCAATTGACTACACTTTACTCGAGTGTGTAAACACGGAGTTAACACTGCACAAAGCGAGTGAGTAACGTAAGATGTGCTTCAGTGCAACAGAATTAATTTTATATTGCACATGGTTACAGCGCGCATTCTTTGAAGTCCTAGAGGACACCAAGCACTACAACACACTTATGTTTATTTAACATAGTTACAGCGAGAATCTTTGACGTCCTATTGGACACCAAGCACAACAACACACTTATGTTTATTTAACATAGTTACAGCGAGAATCTTTGACGTCCTATTGGACACTAAGCACTACAACACACTTATGTTTATTTAACATAGTTATAGCGAGAATCTTTGACGTCCTATTGGACACCAAGCACAACAACACACTTATGTTTATTTACCATAGCGGGAATCTATGACTGTCCTAATAGACCCTTATAAAACAGTGCTTAATTGGCATATTTGAAATACCAATCTTTGCCGTTCCACTGAACCGTATCACAACAAAGTCATACGGCTTATTGTTACAGCAAATACCAGTGACAAGTTTCCGTTTAACCGTGACAATGAAGACTTTCATAGATCGACACGATTTCATTCAGTCTTGTTATTTGACGTTACAGACTTTCATAACTTGATCGGCAACATCACATATACAATCTTACACTTTGGAAAACTTTCGTAATTCGAACAGCTACGTCACGTGTACATTCTTACACTTTGTCAGACTCATTAACTTGATCAGCAATAGTCACGTATACATTATTATACATTGCCAGATATTGATAAATCTATCACCAAACGTCACATATACACTCTTACACTTTGCCAGACATTCATAACGTGATCGGTAAAGTCACGTATACATTGTTATACTTTGCCCGACACTCATAAATTGATAAGAAAAGTCACGTATACATTATTATACTTTGCCAGACATTCATAAATTGATCAGAAAAGTCACGCATACATTGTTATACTTTGCAAAGCTTTCACGAATCGCTAATTCTCAAATAAATACTAAATGTTGACGTTATTTTTTCTCATTGTTTATTAAAAAGAAAGATTGAAATAAATATATATGATCTATTCTAATTTGGAAAAGAAATATGAACAGCCAAAATAATGCATTGTTTGTTATAATATACTATCAAAAATAATTTTAAATGCGAGTATTTACATTGTCAATGGAAACAGGCAACATAAACAACTATCTTTAAATAGAAAAATAATGTAAATAGAAAATAAATATGTACTACTAAAATTTAAACTTTTCCTAAAAAGAGGCATATTAAACTTTCTGTGTATAATGCCAATTGCAGATGAATGATCAACATGTATGACGTCATAAGACAAGTGTATGCAATCCTGTTATTAACGGTAAAGTTCGACTTCTCTCGACCGGAACATTCACACACGGATGATAATTACATTATTCAAAATTCACGACTTTTTCTCACCAAACCAACAGTTCCTAACGAGGACGCTAGCATTTCTAAAAGCAATCGTCCGACAGAGTTCAATAGACATAGCGTGCAAGAGTGTGAACATTTTCTCACAAAATATAGAGGAGCCGAAATCAGTCCAGTAACTAAAGGGGAACAATTAACAAGGCAAACCGAAATCAGTCCAGTGACTAAAGGGGAACAATTAACTTGGCAATCCAAAAGCAGTCCAGTGACTAAAGAGGAACAATTAACAAGGCAAACCGAAATCAGCCCAGTGACTAAAGGGGAACAATTAACAAGGCAAACCAAAAGCAGTCCAGTGACTAAAGGGGAACAATTAACAAGGCAAACCAAAAGCAGTCCAGTGACTAAAGGGGAACAATTAAAAGGGCAAACTGAAAGCAGTCCAGTGACTAAAGGGGAACAATTAACAAGACAACTCGAAATCAGTCCAGTGACTAAAGAGGAACAATTAACAAGGCAAACTGAAAGCAGTCCAGTGACAAAAGGGGAACAATTAACAGGGCAAACCGAGAGCAGGCCAGTGACTAAAGGGGAACAATCAACAGGGCAAACGGGAGGAACGCATCGAGCAGATGATAAACAAATTTTAACATCACAGAGAATGAATTCAATGCTAGAAAGTTCTTGTGATCAAAGTGCAATTGAAGTACGCTTGACTTCTATGAAGGCTAAAGTGGACGTACCTCCAAATCCAACTTCTTGTCCCGTTGTCCGCCATTATTTGATAAATTTGACAAAGGATAGTGGAGTTGTTTTACTATTCCATTCTGTTGCTAGTCCTAATGATATCAACTTTATTGTGCACAAAGGGCACTCCTATCAAGCTGATGAAATCTTGCGACACTATTCATCTATTTACAACATCGACATTTCTCCTGTATTTGTACACAGCAATCAAGCTCTTATAACATTTATTTCTTCCCCACAGTCACAGATTCTGGCTGCAAGATTCACGTTTTCAGCCCACCCGTTATCAGATCTGCCCACAGAGATAAAGCAAGAATATCAAACTAGTCGAGAAAGTAAACACATCTACAACTGTTCCACGACTCTAAACATTCCACACGCAATCAAGTGTGACATGGTACGGCAATGTTTTGATGGAGAAGACGAGAAAAATTGTACGTACCAACACCCGGGGTGCGGAGACTGGATCTCGTACAATGATAAATGTCTGAAGTTCGTTTTCATAAGTCCTGTTATTTATATACCAGGTAATCCATATCCTGCGTCACAACGTATTGCTGATGGAAAGTGTAAATCTGACTTTAATGCAGATTTGGCTTCATTACCCGATCCCTTGGGAAGGGAACTTGTTGGCAATTTCATTCGACAATCTGGATATAGTAGTGTTTCTGTAGCGTTTAAACGATACACGCCGGTATCTGTCAAGATCCGCCATCTATACCGTTTCACTTGGCAATGGGGTGGGACTGGGGGACTAGTAGGTCTTCGTGACACGTCCATCCAAAGGGAAGGGGCAGATTGGGAATGTGCCATGTTGGCCCACGTCCCAACTTTACTGTTTCAGAGTTCTTATTGTGTCTATTTCGAATCAAAGCTTCATGAACCTGATGGTTATGTCTGCATGAGGAAGAGCCACTATACTGCACATCCAGAACAGAAAAAAGTTAAAGAACTCCACGTTCAACGGCCATCAAAGACTCCAAACAAATTCAGGACAAGGGAATGCTCTGATGGTTCGCATATGCAGTACTTCCATTCTTGCTTTTCAAATAATGGTGATAATACCAATAATGATATTGACAGACCTGTCACCGTAATATCGTTGTTCCAGTGCGAAAACAATCAACACATTCACTACACAATGGTTTGCGACGGCAATGCCGACTGTCATGAAGAAACGGATGAATTAAACTGTCAGGTAGGAATGTTCGCACCACTTCGAGAATCATCTTTCATTTGTTTTAATTTTCAGACAATAGATCTGGCTCAACGCTGCAATGGACTCTTTGACTGCTTTGATGGCAGTGACGAAATGGAATGTGGACACTGCACACAGGGCACTATATATTGTGGTGTGCTGGGCTGTATTCACAACACGCACGCTCGTTTTATTAGCGATTGTCCAATAGATAAAAATTATTCTTATCATTCTGAATCATGCCGTCATACGGCTGCTGTGGAAATGGACGGGTATGGAATGACGTATGAGAGGTGCGTAACAATGTGTCCAGAAACTCATTATCAGTGTCTGGGCTCACATTGCATTCCAACGTACTTGGTGAACAATGGCGAACAAGACTGTCTCCATGGTGACGACGAAAACATTCCAACAGAAAACTTAAAGTGCCCAGGTTTCTATCGTTGTCAAGAATATGGAATCTGTGTACACAGTGACTATCTGTGTGACGGTGTGTACCACTGCCCAAACAAGGACGACGAGAGATATTGTGACCTCACTTGCCCCGTGAACTGTACGTGTGAGGGTCACGCCTTCAAGTGTAAGTTGATGTTTGATCCTTTTCAGCATTTACAGGTGAGATATCTGGATCTCAGTGGGGTAATTCAACCTTTTCTTATGAATCTCCATGTTATGGAGTATTTACACTTTTTAAATTTATCATCGTGTAGTCTGACTACAATTCACTTGCATGGACTTAACCATTTGCAAATACTTGATGTTAGTTTCAATCGTTTGACAAGTATAGAGTCACTAGGATTGGAGAGTCTAGTCAATTTACTCCATCTAAATCTTTCACACAATACGATTTTACCTCATGTTGATTCTAAATTTAGCGCCCTCGTCACATTGGCAGGATTCTCAAAACTTAGTTCTCTGTCTCTGGCCAGCACGGGGATGACGTCAATCAGAGACATGGTGTTTGGACAACTCTCTTCTCTGCTTAGTTTGGACGTGAGCGGCAATCAGTTGGAAGAATTTAATAAGAATGCATTGTGGGGCTTAAATAAACTGCGCACACTGAAATCTGACGTAAGCAGGATTTGTTGTCCATATTATCACGTGACACGTCTAGACTGCCATTCCCCTGTGGATGAAATTTCCTCATGCAGTGACCTTGTACAGTCTAGCACCATTCGAGGCATTGTCTGGACAATTTCTCTTTTAGCATTTGTTGGCAATGTTGGAGTCTTAGTCTACCTGTTTGCTGTGAAAAGACAATATTGTTCGAACTATGAGCGAATACTTGTTTCTTGTCTCTGTCTAGCAGACTTTCTAATGGGGATGTACATGGTGATAATCGCATCTGTTGATGTGCTATTTCGAGGTGTGTACATATTAAAAGAATTTGAGTGGAAACGCAGTAAACTGTGCCGAGTTGCAGGCTTTTTCGCTTTTGTTTCCAGTGAAGTGACGAGTTTTCTGTTCTGCGCCATGACCTTGAACAGCGTCATATGGCTTCGATGTCCTCAGATTGCATGTTATAACCTGATGGAGCATTTAAGAGTGTCAGCCTCTTTCTTGGCGTGGACAATAGGTGTTGTTTTGGCAGTTGTCCCACTTTTGTTCTCTAGCAACAACGATATTTACAGCGGCAGTGCCGTGTGTCTCACGTTACCCATTCCGATACAGCGGATATTAGGACAATCCTATTTTTTCAATGTTTTTATTAAACTGAACTTTGTGATGTTTTCATGCGTTACTATTGGCCAGATAGTCATACTCATTTCTGTTAAAAGTTCAAACGGAAAATCTCGTTCTCATTTTGAACAAGAGAAGAAACTCTCAAGGCATTTTCTTTCAATAAACGTCACCAAAATCTGTTGCTGGGTGGTTATATGTTTGATGTGGGTGTTGGCCGAGAACGGCACGATTTTCCCAGAAGACATCAATGCATGGACAGTACTCGTCCTTGTTCCCCTTGGCTCCGGACTGGACCCTGTGTTGCACGTGCTGAGCGTGTTGCTTGAAAAACGGAGACAGACCAGAGAACAATTACATTTGCAGCGAGCGATGATCAAACTCAAAGCAGAGATGAAAAACTGGCCGTTAGACAAAGTTAACGATTTTGCCTCCTATTGCATTCGTGCCGGTCTGATCCAGAAAGAGAAGATATGCGTGTGGATTGCGAGGAATAACATTAACAATGAAAGCACAGAGAACTGTGCAAAATTCTCTAATTTCAACTTTTCACTTTTAGAAATGCAAAGTAACTAAGTTCAATAGTTAAGCATTAATTATTTATATAAAAGAGTTAACTGTGGTTGGGTTGTTTCTATCAAACTGATATTGACCAAACTCCTCTACATGTTTATCCAGTGACTGTTTTCCCTATTCAAGCATACTCACATAAGGAGTTGGATTATAAACATCCTGTTAATTCTTTTTACAAAGCTGGATACAAAATGACATTCTTTCTTCAAACAACTGTTAGTTCTCTTCTCCCTGTTTGAATTTTTTAACTTTGCAAGACCAGTCTTGTCTGTATATTCTCTTATAACATGCATTCTGTGACGCCAACACCACTTAGATGTGATTATTATTAATTAAATCATCCAAAACTAATTACAAGTAATGAGAATTTTAATTTAGTTTATTAATGATCATTCAGCAGACACCACTCGTCTCTCAGCAGATATGTGGCGCTGTTAATGCATTTTCTCTTCCACAACATTAAAGATAAACATTTAAGGTCACACAATCTTTCCATATGTGGAAACTTCTTACTAAAGGAGAAGACAAACCCATCTTTAATCTATATTTAAGAGATCCAATCCAGCCACCCTCTTCTCCAACATATGATTAACAATATGCAAAAGAAAGTCTGTAAATTTAACAATACATTTATTAAATCAGCAATCAAATACATATATGACAAATGCAATAGAAAAATTACTTGACAGCAGTATTTCTATGAAACTACATTCAAATTATTTCCTTTCCATACAATAGATATATTCTAAAATACAATTCAAAAATAATATCAATACAAATTGCAGGATAGTTGCTATCAGAGAACAGAAATATAGTTATTAGAGATAAAGCGATAATAGTTATTTTTTTACATAACCTGAGTTAAGTATGGTCTCAATAGTCTTTTGCTTGTTTTGCAACAGAATCACAATATTTTCTATGTTAATCGTGTCTCTCTGTGCACACATCAAAAACTGTTATTCTCTTGAAACTAACTTGAGCACCTCTTTGCCATTTCAGTTCCTTCAAGCAGAATAACAATACTAGCAATTTCTGGAAACTTCTCTTAACCAGAAATTGTTCTAGTAATCAGCATGCTTTGCCACAATACTTCAAAGGAGTGAAGTGTACTTTACACCAACACACACTGCTCCCCGCCTCAACCATAGAAGTTTACAATCATGGAACCAGAGATTCAAATCATACATGGAAAGTAGAAAATAAAAAGGCTGCTTGCCCTGAAAAATATAATCAAGGAGCAATGCTACATTTCCAGTTATCACTTTATAACTCCATTCTTTCTTACATTCCATTCTCAACTTACAATTTCCTGCAAGGGTATTTATTAGCCGATACATTCATTCAGCATAATAAATATAACATAATAGTTTAACAATGTCAAATGTTTAGAATACTACAAATAAACAGCTTAATTAAAACATTTGAAGAAATGTATTAGTTTTAATATACACACCTATACTGATGAGAGACTGGTTGCTTAATTCACTCTTCAGCCTTTACAATTAGGTTGCCCTTGAATTCTGGCATTCATTATAATGACAGGTAAATTATGTACAATGCATGGGTTGAAATAGATATCTTAATTTGACTGATTACAACATACAATATCATTCATATCACATTCAGCCCCACCCACCAACCCTCAGTCACACTTATAATCAAGTCAATTCATTGTTAAAATAACAAGAATAAAATTTAATAGTTTACAATAAAATAATACAACAACATGATGCAAAATGATATACATATGGGTCTTTCCAAGACCACCTATTCTGTCTATAAAAATAGTGTCAAATCATAAACACTGGGTTTAAAGTCAGTTTACAGAGATTAGCCACTTGATATTCCATATCAAACAAGTATGGAATCATACACAAACCATCCAAAATTGACACTTTGTGATTATTGCAGGACATGTCTCACTGTGTCTCCAAAATATCAGATTCCAATTCAATGCGAGGTACAAAAGGATAAGGAGCCCATTGAAATAGAATACACAGTTCTACCAGCATAAGTTACACTGTCTACCTATCATGTATATATGTGGCAACAGAAATAGGCGTATCTTACAGGTCAACTTTGATCATTAATTTACAATCAACAATTTTATAAAGGAGATAAAATGTCCCAGTCCACACTCATGCAGATTACAATAATTATAGATGGTTTTACATTAGTGCAGATCAAATGAGCATTCCACTATATCCAATGTATGTTACAATAAATCAAAATAACTACAAAAACACAACACGAATTTAAGTTTAGCATTACATTATCACCTGATACACAAATTGCTGTTAAAACTGAATTTGTATATCGGGTGATTTATGGAGTAGTTGTTTACACCCAATTTGTGTATCAGGTGATTTATTGAATAGTTTTTAATAGTGATACCCTTTGCCCTGCTAATACCTAGGTAGTAAAATTGTGAACTGGGTACCCGTTATAACCTGGTTGTTGGCACAGAAATGGGTAGAGTGGGGTGCAAGGAAAACCGACAGAGGCAAGTCAATCACGTGATAGATGAGAGAACTGATACTGGTGGCTCGATTTAGCACACTCTCCCCTCCCCCCATCCGGTCACACTCGCATCCCGTTTGGTGATGGCGGCTTGCTAAATCGTGGCAGCCGCTGTACCTAGATCTAATTATGGACGACATAGATCACCGTAGCTCGCGCCCTTTCCTGTGATCGTTAACATGTGTAGCATGTTAGTAAGACAAACTTGTCAGTATTTTAACGTCAATAAATTAAATAATAACATTGTAATATTTTTATTATGGCTAAGACATCGTCTTCACGCCAAGCAATTGGATAGTGACACAGGGAAATGCAATCTGTGCAATGAAATTCTGTGGAAGGGCGATTAAACTTGATGCCCTATTTTTAAATACGCCATTATTGTTGTTGACATTTTATTTAGTTTAATTTATGTAATGATTGTCTTTATTAAAATTAAAGTTTGTGTTAAAGATTATAACTAATAGTTAGTCACTAGATGCATACCATTGGCTACTGTGTGAAATACAGCGCATACTTAATGGTTAAGTAGCTTTGTGTAGAGTTCACCAGTTGCGGTGGAGATTATGCTAATTTTCAAGCGGGTACACGTTCAAAATTTGGACGGGTACCCGGGCAGCTTTTTAGAAAAAAAATTGACAGCCCTAGTTGTTAAAACCCAATTTGTTTATCGGGCAATTAATTACGATGTTCTTAAGTCCTTGTTGAAAATCTAAAGGGAAGTATTAAGTGAATGTGAGGATATTGGTTGAATGTAGCCTTCATGTTTGCCCAGTGTATACTGTGTGACATTGACTGTAGCCTTTATGTTTGCCTTTTATTAGTGGGTTGTTTTGTTTTTTTTTGGAATAGATTAAATATTTAATATTTAACGTTTGCACTCTTCAGAAAGCAGATACTTTGGAGTTAGAACATAAAGAAACCCAGCACAGTTGGCCATCTACAAAACTCAGATGCTATAAAAATGATGCAACAATATTGCACTGTGTATTCTGATACTGCTGGGTATAATAAATCTTTGATTGCAGAAGCATAAATAGGTGCAAATGTCTGAATTAGAACAAAATGACACGGGGGGGGGGGGGGGAAGTCTGATTAATATGAAAATATCCACATTTCAAGTTAAAAAATAATTACCTACTTAGTGATCAGGGAAAGGTCACAAATGTCTGTCAAAACACAAAGGACCCAGACCAATTTGTCATCTGTCAAAATCTGGTATGTAGGCTCTCTCTTTGAAGAAGAATAAGATCTCTGATTCATGTAAAAAGTTTATGGACATATTTTAATAACAACAAAAACAAAATGGTGACCTATGGAATTAACTGAGCTCAACATAGTTATTCAAAATGTATTTACAAGTGGATAAATAGATAGTCTTTCCAACAAGGTGAAGATGAGAAGATAAAAAAAATATAACAATTTACTCAAAAAACAGTTCACCTTCATTGCGGATAGATTTATTTGAACCTATTGAAAAGGGTGTATGATCAGCAGCTATTGTCTGCACTAACAAATATTTTCTACAATCAGTGTTCTGTTGCCATTCCCAGACATTGGACTAGTACAAGGTGATGTTTAAAATATTGAGAGCAATAAAAAAAAATACAACATGTTTTGGAGTCCTTTTGCACTCTGGGGAGCAACTCCACAAGTTGTCAAAGTGTTCTGCAGGCAAGGAACATAGATATTGGGAGTCCTTTAACACTCTATCTGGAGAGTGACTCTGAAACTGTCAAAGTGCTGTGTTGTCAAGGAATAGAGGTATTGGAGTCCTTTCACACTATCTGGAGAGTGACTCTGAAACTGTCAAATGCTGTGCTGTCAAGGAAAAGTGGGGAAGTGAACAAAATCCATCCAAAAATTAAACACAGCAGATTATCTTATATGTTGTCATGACTGTCCTTTGTTCAAATGTTTCTCGGGCTTCAAGATTAGTGTTTTATGACTAAGTCTGTCAATAAAATGAGTACTGTCTAAGAAAGCAAAATTTTGCCATGAACGTTTTCACTTCTGTGTTCACAATGTCCAAAGATATCTTGATCTAGTCAAATTTCTATTTTTATAATAAATTCAGAAATATGTGACCAATTTAATGTGTGATAATGCCACACATCTCAAACAACTTCACTTTGTTTTTAACCTAGTTCATATTTTTCATGTGGAACACAGAAACAACTAAAGCATTTGCAAGAAAATATTAAATATTGCATCCATTTATAATATTCTGATGAAAAGCCAGAAGTGCTATAAAATTTTTACAAAATTTTAAAATCTGACTCTTTGATTACAAAAAGAAAGAAATAAAGCTTGGTTCTTTCCAAAGGTTAAGCAGGTAACCAGCATATAACTAATTGAAAACTTTTAATGGATGTGTAGATGAGAGCTTCCATTACAAGTGTAGACAAGAGCTTCCACTGTATGTGTACTCAATCACTGTCACTGTGCTGTCGAGAGCTTCCTCTACAAGTGCAATCAAGAGCTCCCACTGTATGTGTACTCAATCACTGTCACTGTGATGTCAAGAGCTCCCACTGTATGTGTACTCAATCACTGTCACTGTGATGTCAAGAGCTTCTACTTTATGTGTATTCAATCACTGTCACTGTGTTGTCGAGAGCTTCCACTGTATGTGTACTCAATCACTGCCACTGTGATGTCAAGAGCTTCCACTGTATGTGTACTCAATCACTGCCACTGTGATGTCAAGAGCTTCCACTGTATGTGTACTCAATCACTGTCACTGTGATGTCAAGAGCTTCCATTGTATGTGTACTCAATCACAGCCACTGTGATGTCAAAAGCTTCCATTGTATGTGTACTCAATCACTGTCACTGTGATGTCAAGAGCTTCCACTGTATGTGTACTCACTGTCACTGTGATGTCAAGAGCTTCCACTGTATGCGTACTCAATTACTGTTACTGTGTTGTCGAGAGCTTCCATTGGATATGTAGTTGATATCTTCAAATGTATCTGTAACTGTAAGTGATAGTTTTTCTAGTTAATTTTAAGATTCTTGTTTTGAAATGTTACTAAAACAAGAGGCATCTATGGTGAGCAGAAATCTCTGAACCTGAAATTTAAAATAATTAGACGTAAATTACACCCTGTTTACAACACTGTCTGCTTAATAAAATTGTTAAAAGACTTTGTTTCTAAGATAATTTGGAATGTTTAGCACTTCATATCACTTAAAATATCTCAGGACTTAACAAATGGAATATAGCCTGACAATTCCAAACCAGAGTCTGGTTGTATGAGTCTGACAAAACTACAACTACTATAACCAGTAAAGTAGGACTTGAACCCTCATCACCTGCATATGAGACTAGTCTCTTGAACTTCTGACCACTAGCTCCCCAAATGCATATACTAATTAAGCACTGATGAAATGTTTACACACCCCACACATACACCATCACCACCGCCACCACACACACACACACTATGTGTTTAAGTATAAGTTGAGAAAATTAATTTCTATTTCTGATCAGCAAACAACAACCCCCAACTTGCATTTCTGTCAAGAAAAATGGCATGTTGATACTAGAATCTTTCAAATACAGATTGATTATCTTATACCTGTAGAATGATTTCATAAAACAAATTTAATTTTCTTCAGTGATAATATAAGAAAAGATCTACTCAGGGTGATTAAACTGCTAAAACTGGTAATTAAAAGAAAAAGGTCATCTGGATTGATGATGATATTTTCAATAAATTTTATATTATTAACCATTATGCTTTAGATTACCTGTTATCCATATAAATGCAAATGTATTAAGCCTTTATTTAGTGAAAAAGTTCTACTCATGGTGACTGAATATCTACTATGTTAGTTTGCTATGACTTTTAATGTTTGTCACATTTTGTGAGCAATTTTATTAAACAAAAACATGTTTTCCTTTGCAATTTAAAAAAAATTGAAATTTCAATTTTGAATTATGTTCATTTTCTCCTTGTTGTCTGTGATTATGTTTATTAGAATTGTTGGGGTAATTTTCATTGTGGCTTAAATTTTACCTGTACTGAACTTTAAAATCATACAATCATTAGGTACCAAAAGAAATTATGAATGATGACACTAAATTAACAATATCTCAAAAAATATTATAGTTATTATCCTATTTTTTTCTACACAACCTTATTTTTTCAGTTTGCAAATTTTAACATAAAAGATTTATACAGTATTATACAGAAAAGTGAATGGGACTACTTAGTTGTAGTGGTGTTTTCAATTAACTATCTTGTACCATAATAATGGTTACTAAATTGTTAAATATGGTAGTTATTAAAATAAAATATTCTTATTACAGCTGAAAAGTATAGATAATGTAAATAAGAAAATATTCCTCATTCTTGTAATTGTATACATCTGTTAAGTGTTATGCATATGAATGTACATATCTCAAATCATTATATATCAAAACATTCGGCTTGGGTGGTGATTAAGTTGTTGATCATGGTAATTATTAAAATAAAAGTAATGAACATCTTCTTAATAATTGATTAATTAAAGACCACACTAAATTCCCATGCATTTGACTCCCTATTAAGCACATGAATATAACTAGCTTAAGTTATAATATATGAGAATATTTTGCTCATGGTGATTAAGTTGTTAAAAATGGTATTTATTAGTATTACAATAAAAACATCCTATTTATAACTGTTAAATGTAGACCAAAGAAACAAAATGCTGGCACCCATCATGCTAATGGATTTTCTGTCATGTAAACATCACTGCAATATTGTTATGCATGACTGTTTTGTTTCTAGTTGTTTGTGTTAAATGAGCTATGAGCTAATAATAATTAAATTACTGACATTTAGCAATAATTGCATCTTACTTTCTTAGATTTGAATATCTGTTCATGTTTGTAAACTTTTCTTAATTAATATATTTGGTGCACTTTCACTATTTGTATTAATCATAGTTATATTGAAGTGTTTGTGTATTGCTTCTTGTAGATTTTATTTGTGTGACTTATAGAAAAATTAGTAAAATTAAAAGGAATTACAGTCTATTAAAGATAACATATCTTTATCACTTACTGTTAAATTTATGCTTTATGTTTAGTAGTCTTTGTTCATGAAAACAGCTTAGGAGCTGTTGTTGAACATTGTCACAATTATATAGCATAGCTTGTCAAAATGTTTCATTAATTCCTTTTTTTTTTTTTACTGTAAATTACACACAGATCAATTTTTTAATAGCTTTTTAAGTTCTATCATAAATTTATACTCATACCACACACACACACACAAAGACTGCAATATTGTTAAATTGAAGTTCAAGGGACTCTCATAAAAGATTTAGCATATCCAACTAAAAACATGCCTGACATGTACATATAACTTACAACAATTTAACTGTCAAGCATTAATAATAAATATTTAAAAATATATATAAAAATATATAAATAAAATAAATATGTACCAGTTTTGACTTTGAGTTTGAGGCTTTGTTGCATTTTAACAAGACTCTGGACAGTAAAGTTGTCAGATACTCTGTAAATTAGTGATTATTCATAGTTACATTCATGCAAGTGCATGTAAATATTTATTTATTCAAATTCAGTCAATTATGAAAGAATAGGTTTATTTCTTTAAAATCAAGAGATAATGATGAAATACATTTATAGTCACTTAATAATATTTTGTTTCTTTTCCCTATTTCTACACAAAATAATGCATATATTTTAACATTAACAGCCTTCTTTTTCGCAGTTTCCTTTTTATTTTGTTGTTGTTGACAATATCATAATATTACTAAATGTAAAGAGGGAAAAAGTGAACTATTTTTGTTGTTGTCTTTTATATGTTTACCCTCTGGACAATGCCAGCCAGTATTAGTTTCATTATATAGTACAAGTGTGTAATAGCAAAAACATCCAAAAAAAAGAACTTTAACTTCTGCCATGATGAAGCACTACAATCACAATTAGAGACTTTATTATTAATTTTAAGTACTGTATTTTTCTTAAGATAGGTTCTAGAATTAGAAAGCAACATTGGAAAGATGGAAACAGTTTTTAAAATTCTGCACTGATAATTACTATCATTTTATGTTGTTTTGACATAGTTGTGCCTGCTCTTACCACAACAGCAGACTTTTTTTGTAATATTAATATATAATTTTGTAGCAGAATAAACCAATTCTCGAAAGAGAAAACAATACTTAATAATTTAATACTGAACTTGTGTTTGTTGGCATACAAAGAATTAAACATTGGTAGGCAAGGTGTTAATAGTATTAATAATATTTTTAACGAAGCAACTCATTTACAAGCAAACTAAAAACGATTAAAAATACATCTAGTTTTAAATTTGTAAGGTTTCATTCCATGAAATAAAAGAAAAGTTCATACCACTAGTTTAACAGCGGCATATACTGACAGATTTCAATAATTAAAAAATCATTGAACTGGATTACAAAGGACATCTGCCATCAGCAATGCTATCTTCTTTGCGTCAGCTGCTGCACATAATCAGATAAAAAAACAAAAACAAAAACACACATACACAAATCGGTGAAAACTTGTAACATACTCAAAAATCAGTATGAAAAATATTCTGTTGATACTTTTGGAGATATCATTAGTTAAATATCTACTTGACTGCCCCAACGGAAATACTGTAGGCCGTGTAGGGCACAAACGAGACATCCTTGCACTCTTATCTCTACCCATCCAATACATTGCCATTATTAGAAATCCCATATGGAAAGTTAACTCTAAAATCTGCGCGTTCAGAATTACTTCCCTTGTAGGCAAAACAAAACTTTGACGATAATAATATTAACATTGTTGAGAGTTTCAAAAAAAATAACAGTTGGTAGAGAATGTGTTGTTTAAATATGTACCAACAACTCTGTGAGAACAATATGCATATCCAACTTTTGTTTATCGATTAATGAATAAATGAGACTGTTTAGAGAAATTTGATAAACTAGCGGTAACCATCCTGATATTTAATAGTTGTGATATTTAAAAATGTTGATGTTTTAACCACAAATAGACATGACACATATTCAATATTAATTTTACATTAATATTTTTTCTTATTTCAAAAGTTATAGCATAATTCTTAAAAAGAAAAATATGTTGGATTTTTATTATAGATATTTTTTTCAAAACAAAATAACATTTTGTAAAATGATTACTGATTGACAAGAAATATAAGTCTACTGTTGCCTGTTGGACTACCATGAGCTGAAAGAAAAAAGTTAACATGAAAAAGGCAGTAGGCTTAAAATTTTTATTGTAAAGAATTTTCATCCTATCAAACTGACAATTTGTAAAATGATTATTCTTGTTTGACAAGAAATTTAAGCCCGCTGTTGGACTACGTGCGTTGAAAGAAAAAAAATTAAAGTGAAAAAGGCATTAGGCCTATAAATATATCAAGAAAATAATTGTCATTGGTTGCATAGGTTAATTAATAAGAATTAGTTTGTTTACCTGGCTGAACTATGTGTCGCGATCACTTCCAAATTTTGCTGATTTCGCCGATGGGCGCGAAAGGCATGGGAGACAAAGAGCTATATGGTGCCTTCAGTCAGTGAATGAAGGTTTGACAGTGGATGTCTGATGGATTTATTTTCTATGTCCCACCCCTCCACCGCACCACTACCATCCGAGGCTGCGGGCAACAGTTTTTTGTGTTCGATTTGTTATTACCATGGGATCTTAAGCATGCCGTGGTCCTGTAGCAATGGGAGCGGGACACGAAGCCCAGCATCTTGTGATAGATAGCGGCTTTAGATCACCCATAGGTACCCCCATCCAGCTTGGTTTGAACCCAGGCCATTTGAGCGAGAGGTTAGCGGTACTATTGTTTGCACTATTCTTGTCCTTTATCTTGAGTGTTAGAAGTGACTTCTCTTATTCAAGAATATAAACATTAAAATAAATTTAAATCTCAGTGTACATAAAGAAATTTTATTATACTATAAATGTATGCATATGTATTATAAGTAAATAAGCTTTATGTTTTAAATGTATAATGATTTTCCGAAGTTACTTCGCTTTAAATTGAAGTAAATCACAGACAGAGTGTAGAATAAATGATTACAATGCATTTAGTATAAAGCAAGTAATAGTTATAGAGGTAGATATTTGTATATGTGTGTGTGCGTTGTAAAAGTTTCATATTTATAAACAATTTTGTTTGTGATTATGATAAAATCAGATAGAATCAGTGTCTCCCTTGCCAGCAGTTTGAAACCTAAGTGAGGTACAGCAGACTTCCTTCAATTGAGAAAATGATGGTGATTTTCCTAAACTTTCATTGGTTGCAACTTTTACTTAATTTAAATGTAAACAATTATCCATTTCAAACTTTTCTTTTGTAATCATATTTCACCCCCATAAGTTTGCTTCATATAAGTCGTTCTTATCTGTGGTCATAATTTTCAGAGCATATGTTGACATTATGAAATCACTACTGCATATGTATATATTACACTATTGCATGCACATATGTTTGAAAAGGGGTCAGGTGTCACAGTGGCATAAACAAACAACTCTATTAAAATTGTTCGTGAAACTAGAAATATGACGTACATACAGAAAAAGAAAATATATGCATAATAATTATGAACATTTTACTTAATTCATTTAATTATTTAATTTCTGTACTTATTTACTTTAATTATTGAGCTGACACTCATGTCACTGAATCAGAATTATATCTTATAGTTTAAAATAGAAATGTATTATTTATGTTCTGAACCATTTCCGGGTTGGGGAACACTTGAACACACACACACACACACACACACACACACACACACACACACACACACACACACACACACACACACACACACAGGGCACAAACAATCAAGTTAGTTAAACGACAATTTTCACAACAAATGTATGACCAGTCAATTAAGTAATGGTGACGGATCGCCAATTTATTATTTTCAAATTAATTTGCTAAAAGTCAAGTAATAAATTCAGTATTGCTCAAGGATATTGTTAACTAAGGAAATAAAGAGGAGTTTTTTCTAATTATATTAGCAGTTTAATTTAATAGTTTGCGACAAAAGGCACAAGCAACCGATGTAAATTGTAACATACTTTGATCTTTTTTACTCTATGTCATGCTGTGTATGTTCTGGATGTGGAACTTTTCGTCTGGGCCTGCGGCCATTTGGGATGTCCAGAATTTCCAGTTCCCAAATGATGTTCTTTACGCAAATATTGAAAACAGTGTGCAAACAGCACACTGAAAACAGCCTCATAGGGGCTAATGTGACACTTTTACTTGCAGGTGAACTGGTCTAGTCTAAACAATAACGACTGATTCAGGCAATTATACGAGAATAGCAGTGCAGTACTATAATTAGTACAGTTAAGCTGGTGTTGGCTGGCATTTGACATGTTATGTATCAATACCAGTGGTTTTCATTACTGCACATCTTTGACATAGCCGTATTACCATCTGGCAACATACCAACAATAATGAATATAATTTCTGCACATCTTTGACATAGCCGTATTACCATCTGGCAACATACCAACAATAATGAATATAATTACTGCACATCTTTGACATAGCCGTATTACCATCTGGCAACATACCAACAATAATGAATATAATTACTGCACATCTTTGACATAGCCGTATTACCATCTGGCAACATACCAACAATAATGAATATAATTACTGCACATCTTTGACATAGCCGTATTACCATCTGGCAACATACCAACAATAATGAATATAATTACTGCACATCTTAGTGATGGCCGCAATCGTCTGGCCACCTCAGCATCCTTCAATGACCCACTGAAGGATTCGTATTGAAGCCAGATTGTGATTGATTTTATAAAACGAAGATCATAAAGAAAAGAAACTAGTGTTCAATTTTGTCTTTGCTTAATATTGTCTTCATCTCAAACTGTAATTATATCTTCATTTTAGACCAAAAAACAGAGAAATGATTGGTTTCAGTACATAAAACATGTATATTATAATTATTTTCGCATCAAAGTCAGAAATTTTGTTTTTCCTTTGTAACACTTCTCCACAAAAGACGGTACAGGGAAGTAATCCTGATGTTAGAAGTGTCAGCATACTCAGCAGGGAAAAATAATTCAACGAATTCACAGCAATTGCTCTGAATTGCACATGGTGATGATGTGAAAACTATCCAAGATAAATGAATTAGTTACTAGCCAATTTAAAAACTACACTATCAAACTAATATCTATTACCTTTGCATAGGATATAACATTTAACAATTAAAACCAAAAAAATTAAAATATTGACAGAAATTAAAGCAAGCAAATTCATTTTTACAGGCAAAACAGCTAATTTTAGTCATATCCACATTTGAAATTATAAAAATACAAGAAGAAAAAGAATATTTACTGTTAAAATTGCATGTAGTGTAAGAAATACATAGTATAGAAACAGAAGCTTTATTTTGTTAAGCAGAGCGGAGAATAGATTTTTCAACAAGATTCAGTTACAAGATAGAGACAGATATTAATTCGCTTAGAAGACAGAAATGGGATCCCGTAAAAACGAATGAAGCGAGAAACTGGATTCGGTTACAGATGAAAACTGGAGATTTTGTCTCAAGACATTCACAAACCAGATTCAGTTACTGAACAATAAGAGAAGGCAAAAAATGGAATGGCATCATGAGTTAGAGCCCGGGGAGGTACTCAAGATAAAATTGATAAAATGTATGACAATAAAATTGGAAATATATGTTGTCTATTACAAATTGGAAATAGGTATATTAAAATGTTACTACAATAAAATTGGAAACATATTGTATATTAGCTACTACGACAATCAAATTGAAAACAAGTTGTATATTAAGCTAGTACTACAAACAAATTGGAAACATATTGTACATTAAGCTACTATGACAATAAAATTGAAAACAAGCTATATATTAGGCTAGTACTGCAATAAAACTGGAAACAAGTTGTAATTCAAAGCTATTATGGCAATAAAATTGAAAAAATATACACCAAACTATTATTATATTAAAATTGAAAAAGGTTGTATAACAAACTATTATTATAATAAAAGTGGAAACAAGTTTCAAAGGAAGCTATAAAAATAATAAAAATAAAATTGAAAACAAATTGTATAGTAAGAAATATACATGCAGAGTTTAAAAAGCATTAAAGCAAAAAACGTTTAAACTTCTGGATTATAAATATTAACTGTCAAATTAAAGTTACAGCGTCATAATTCTCTTCGTGAAGAGTTACAGGTGGTCTTTCAAGGAAAGCTTCTGGTATTGAGATCTGCACAGTAAACATATTGCAGAAAAGATATGGATCGTGCGTCTGCATGCCATTCTTGGAAAACAGTCCCATAGTCAGTGAGTGTGGACAGAGCCATAAATTACAACTGTCCTAGATTTCAGGGTTATGCTGTAGTCTAAGCAGATGCTTTATTCATACAGCACTGATAACATTGAAGATGACATTGCTGGATTAAATGTTGGATTTCTTTTACTTGATAGTCTTAATGTGACATCGTGAATTTAGGTCAGAAGCTTGAATCAGATTAAGTCTTTTTCTTGAGGCTTGCTTAAACACTATTGAAGAATATTCCCCATGAACAAGTTTACTGTAACTTTCAAAATTCTTGCTAGGAGATTTCATTTGTGTATAGACGTTTTGGGTGCCAGAGTTATCGATATTTTTGTAACACTTATCAATGCTACTTTTGTTTTCTAAATGCTTGTCGGAGTGGCGGCTCTTTTGATTATAATACGCATCAGTTCTGTTGACCCTTGCATTTCTAGGACAACGTAGGGCACTTTTGCATTTCTGAATTACAGGATATGTATCCTGAGCTTTACACGACAAGAATGGATTGGTTGGTTTCTTCCATTTCTGAGGCAGACGTCTAGAAGTTGGATTGGAAATCAAGATTTCTGATTTAGACTGAAATGACACGGGGCATACGAGCGTTGGAGACTTTTCTATCTGTGCAGTTGCAGTGGATTTGAATGGGGAATTTTCAATGACCATTTCACGTGAATTTGTAGTTACGCTAGCACAATCGGACCCATTCATTATGCTTTTATCTTCGAAATGCACAATTTTTTTCTGGCTAAGTGTGCAAGGAGCGAGAGCAACCTGACTTTCTCTGTTGGCCAGGGTATATTTGCGCATCTTTTGTTCAAGTGAAGCGCTCGTTTCTTTCTGTGTGTTAAGTTTAGGCGATGCCAACATATGTGACAGTTTTGTGATTGTAACTAACCCTTGGCTATTGGGGAGGAATACTTCTGGCTCTGGGGCAACTGTCTGGGCTGGAACATTATTAGACTCACTCGAAAGCTCTCTTATGTCCATCTGTTCACTGCTATAAATTCTTTCATGGAATCGATCACGCAAAGGGTCCTGCCTACCATCAAAATAATTATGAGGCACGGCTACACCAATGCTTTTCTTTCCTTCCAGTGGTATCTTTGGATTACTTTTTTCTACTAGTGATATAGTGTCCAGCATACCTTCATTACGAGCTGCTGATGCATTAGATTCGAGTGGTTCTGAATTTAAACTTGCACTTTCGGCTGCTAAGTAACCACATTTGTTTGAATTCTGTACAGATTCTCGATTTCCTTTTTGAAAATGACTGCAGTCACAAGGCCCACTGTGTGGAGACGAGATTGGGCAGGAGAAATGGGAACATGGTGACTCGGACACACTAGTGGGTCTCAGGGCAAAGGCATTCACACGCTTACGTATGTCGCGAAGATCATGGGCCAGAGAGGCACAGCTGGTGGTAAGATAATCAATGTCTGTTTGAATAATACGGCATCGTGTCCATGCTTGACTGACTACATCTGAGAGACGCCAGCGTACAGGTGGCCAATCACCATTTCTCTGACAAAGTGTACTCCTCTTCGCTGACTGGATGCCATTGTCCTGCTGGTCAGCACATTCAGTACCTATCTTACTCTTAGACACACTGATGTTGCGTGGCGCAAAATTGTGGGTTTTTGAAGGTGAGTGCGACTTTACTGCCGTAAGTCCACTTGTTTGGCACACCGTATTCGTGTACTGGTAAGACGTATTTGTGGGGACGTAAGTTTCAGCTTGCAGTGCGGACCCTTTGTTCTCTTGGCCTTTCGCATACGTCACTTCATAAAATTCACAGTCTCGTACTTTGATTTCTTTGACCAGTTCTGTGCTTGTCTGGTGAGCGGAATCGTGCTTTTGTGAATGGTCACTCTCTGAGATGCTCTGGCACTGGTCAATGTTGTGTAAGTCTTTTGCTGCTAGTTCTTCACTTCCTCTTTTTGACGGTGAATGGTGAGATTTCTTTTGTTGCTGAAGAAATAGCGTGAACTGTTCGCCGCAACTTTGGGTTTCTATCGGCTGGATAGCTGCAATGGAGATTACTTCGCCAACTGACTTCAGGTGTAGCATTTCTGCTCCAGTCATTTTCTCGCAGACTGATCCAAGGCTGTCCACCCCAGCCTCTCTTCTCATTACAACGTTTGTTTGCTCATCTCCCAAGGACGTAATGCTTTCGTTCTGCACCCCTGTCAATGACGTGGTGCTTGCGCTCTGCACATCTTCCAGGGACTTGATGCGCTTGTTTTGCTCTTCTCCAAGTGACGTAGTTTCCTTCTGCACTACTTCCTGTAAGTTAATTTTCTCACTCTGCATTACTTTCTGTGACGTATTGCTTTCGTTCTGCACTCCTTCCAGGGGTATGGTGCATTCGTTTTGCCTTCCTGTATGTGACGCGGTGCCTTCGTTGTGCCCTCCTCCAAGTGACGTGGTGCTTTCCTTGTGCCCTTCTGCATATGACGTGGTGCTTTCATTGTGCCCTCCTGCATGTGACGTAGTGCTTTCGCTGTGCCCTCTTGCAAGTGACGCAGTGCTTTCGTTTTGCGCTTCAGCATGTGACGTGGTGCTTTCGTTTTGCCAGACTGCGAGTGACGTGGTGCTGTTATTCTGCACTTCTTTTAGCAAAATGGTGCTTTTCTCACAAATAATATCCATCAATGCCAAGTTGGGGGTTTCCATTTCCGTTTCTGAACCTGTCTGACGGAAACATACAAAACACTGCAGACAACGATTAGAACTGAGTGACTGTTGATTTAATAAATTTATCATATGTATGTATTACTCACTAAATGAACTTGCAATTTCTGTCTTGTATTATTTTCTCTTTTGTCTGTCAATAAATCAAGGTATCTTTCACTTTACTGGAATCTCTATAAAGAAAAATGTAATGTTACAATTGTATTTATCGGTCGCCTACGTGCTACAAGTGACTTCTTCATATATTTAAATGTAAGTTCACTATTCTTCACATGTACATCATTTAATAAACTTTAAATAACCCTGCCAATAATAGCGCACTGCACATTGTTTAAATGTGTCACTGCCTTCCAAGCAGAGTAATTGAAGTTTTTATTTATATCGACACCCTTCAGGTTTTACTTTATAAAACTATTAAAACTAAACTATTACCGGTTATTAGTCCTGCTACATTACTTTTATAAAGTCCCTACTTTCTGGAACTTCTTTATATCGTTGATTTCAATCACACACTTCTGAAAACAAATCTAGAAACATTTACACTTAAATTCTAAACTCACTTTAATTCTAACCATTTACAGTATATTTTGACTATTTTAATTTCTTGATGATATTGCAGTGTGAATGAATCTTTTCTTACTGAGACTTCACACAAGCCATTCATATAGTGCGGCACAAACTTGAATAGAAAAATAGCAAATAACGCCAAAAAGAGTTTTAGGTTAAAGTTAATATTTCATTAATAATAATAAGTGTATTAATGAGATTTATTCACACTACTGTCGTATGTATACAAAGTAGAGACAAGAGAGTTGAATGATTATGCCCGTGAACCAAATTTATAACGAGTATCATATAATAAAACAACATATTCTAGTTTATTTTTACAAATATATATTATGGAAACAATAAATTCTAGTACGCTTGTGCACACGGATACAAAATTGTAACAATATACTAGTCTATTTTAACACTACCAAATATACGACAAAATAACATAAAGATAAACTGTAAACAAATTCACTGAGAAATCTATATCAAATTTAATTTTCAGTACACACACACACACACACACAATATGAGTTATGTAAAGTGCAATTTCTCTTCTTTCCTTATTAGTGCCATTATTAATTCAGTAGGAACACGTGACAGATCAAAGACAACATTTCATACCTTGGTGGCCCTTGTTAATACATAAGTATAAACAGAACCCATATAGCTTGAACACATCTTTTTTTTTCTTCTGTATCTCAAAAATCAATATCCACCTCACTTCCAGAGAATACACTGTTGTAGTTGTCTGGCCTAACCTCCCTTTCCGTCCGCGAGATAAAAAAAAAAGGAAAAATAAAAGTAGAAGAAAACCAGCTACGTTCAATCACCAAATTACTTTTAACACAGTTAACGTTTAAAGTTGATTTTCGGAGGAGCAGGTGCCAAGCATGAATGCAACAATATGTGAAGTTGAACGCAGCCCCAATGTGACAGCGAGCAAGCCATATGGGCTGTTGTGAGGAGTGTTCAAGAGCATGTCGAAATCGTGCGTGCGTGTAAACGCTGCTATTTATTGTCTAATCTCAACATTTTCGGAAAGCACGCCGTTATTTGCTGCTGACATCACCTTCTTATTGTATACCCGCATGAGGATGGTATAGTGACTATAGTCGAACATGTATTTCAACACCAAGTAAAAATTACAATACAAATGCATAAATAAACATCAACTGTACTGCAGGACACAAACTCTCATCTTTCTAGATATATTATTTAACATTCTGGACTTGAAAATGTAAATAAAATAGTTGGCATTGAGCTTTGTTGTTTGTTTGTTTGTATCGTTTCTATTTGGGGGGTATGGTGTTTTCACAAGTTGTCACTTTAATAAAAAATTTTAAAAATCGGTAAATAATATATCTAGCTGTCAGTCATTGATCGATAAAGGATGTATTGGAAGCAAATGGCTTAACAATGCTTATGGGCGAGCAGTGATAATAAATGACAATGACAGAGTTGAATATAACAATTAGCATGCTATGGGTGTCGACAGCTCAAGGGTATGAATGACGTAAAGTTTCCATTCCCTCCACCTACCCACAGATTTATCAAGTTACTGACCTTTAACGGGTGGAAAGGAGACTGACGTAAGAGAGAGAGAGAGAGAGAGAGAGAGAGAGAGAGAGAGAGAGAGAGAGAGAGAGAGAGAGAGAGAGAGAGATCCCATATCTAGATTTATTAACAACTATAAAATAAATATACAGGATAGCACCCTTCTTTCCTCAGCTAAATCTTACTGACTCTATTCGAGACTGCAGTCGTTACTGTTGTTATTGTTACTTGTAGGCAATGGAAATATAGATTATTTATACAGTGTGTTTGTAACTTGCAACAGAGCTGTTCAGGACGTAGTAATTTTCTTAGCATACCATAGCGTTACAAGGAGATGTAGTGTTTTTGGAACAGCTTTTCTAAAGCTCTACCAGGAGATGTAGTGATTTTGGAACAGCTTACCAAAGCGTTTTCAGGAGATGTAACGATTTTGTAGTCGATTTTGTAACACCTTAACATAGTGCTATCAGGAGACGTAACGATTTTGTAACAGCTTACCAAAGCGTTTTCAGGAGATGTAACGATTTTGTAGTCGATTTTGTAACACCTTAACATAGTGCTATCATCAAGTGTAACGATTTCGTAACAGCTTACCATAGCGCTATCATCATATGTAGAGGTTTTGTAACACATTACCAAAGCGTTTTCAGGAGATCTAGTGATTTTGTAACATGACCCAAACGCTGTCAGGTGACGTAGTGATTTTGTAACAGCTTACCATTACGCTAACAGGAGATGTAGTAAGTAATTTGCGCTCCTATTGCTAGGTTGCCCGTTCCTGTGTTTATTTAAAGAATCAACTGGGTCGACGCAACGGTAGATTCACTCAGTTGGACAGCGGTCTGTCGCATCCTAATGAAACATGAACTTGGCCCGTCTTGGCGGCATAAATCGCTCCTGATATAGTGACTAGGATCTGGTTCTACGAACATTGTCTATACTCCTTACCAAGTGTATCAAAGATAGATAGATGAAAAGTTAGTAATAAATAAGATTAGCTGTGTTTATTGACAGGTACTGTACTTTATAATTCAGAAATCGTCTGAATGTCATTTGAATGTTGAATTAGAATATGCTAATTATTTCAGGCGTGCGGTTTATGACTTCGGCCAAAATATGTAAACTGAAATTTATGTGGTTAGGAGAAAACCCCAATCCAATCAATTATGTAAATGAAGTACTTTAAAAAAAAATCAATGATGTTAATGAAAAATGTTTTAAAATCTATTAAGGATATATTAAAGATTATTAAAAACGATCAACGTTTTAAATAAAGACATTTTTTTCCTGATAAATACAACCCAACGATACAAATGAAGACTATTAAACAAGCGGAGGTGGTCAAATACTGCGACCCTTTTCCCTCACCCTCAGCTGGGCCCCCGGTCTCATCCACTAATAACTTTGTCACAGGAAGGTGGAGTAACCACGACCTAGCAAAGCGAGAGGTAAAATGTACTTCAATTTTATGTTCCTAGTATAAATCGCTAATTGGTCTGAGATAAAATCAGTCACTCTTTCGAAATGCTGGCATATATATTTTATCTTTTTTTTTTTTTTTTTTTTTTTAGCAGCACACAGTTATAATTTCATCATTATTATCTTGCTTCAACCGCGCGTTTCCTGAGACATAATGGAGGTGTTATAAATAAATTCCTTTACCCAAGAAAGTTAAAAAAATAATCGATACATATTTTATGAACGATCTCCTGTTATATGTGGTTCCTTTCAGTCAAATTAAGTATGGCTAGAGATAATCACATAGGGTCTAGACAAACACACACACACACACTTACTCTCTCTCTCTCTCTCTCTCTCTCTCTCTCTCTCTCTCACACACACACACACACACACCTCAAGGTACACATTCAGGCAATGTCGCTTTGAGTTTTTTATAGGTGTTTCTGATCCAAGTGTTAATGATACATTGCTACTGCCATAAATTTATTCTGACTAAAAGCAACATGGGTTTAAAAGTAACCTGAAACAAACAAACAAACAAACAAACAAAAGAATTACATAATTCTGTCCTGTACAGCACATATATGACGCTGTTTGACAAATTTTTATCAGTCAAAATGTCTGAACATCTTACAAGTCCATTCTCATTCAAAATTTAACACCGCAACCACCCCCTCCCCACCCTCACCCCGCGCTTTCACTCCTATTACTCCTTGCCAATGATTTTCAGATTCAAATGTCATTGTTTAGACAAAACGTAGCGTATAGAGACTATAGACATTACATCAAATTACAGTGGTGAGCTATTTCAGTTTTGTTCTGACCGCGTAATGATTGCGTGCTAGCAACTGACCTAAAAATAACGAACATGGAGTGGAAGAAATATTATTTTGGGAATCTTTGTTGAAGACTGCTTTTTTCTAAGTTTTACTGGTAATTGATAAGGGAATTTTTTTAAATACAATGCTTGTCAACCTAGAGAAGCCTAAAATTCAGCCCAGAGTATTAATAAACATTCGTCTACAAGGGTTACAGCGCCTGTTTCAATTTAGATTCAGCACACATGGTAACGTATTTTAAGTATTGATCAGAGAAAAATAAATGCCAGCACTAAGTTTTTTCCCAAATAATGAAAATAACCAAACCTGAGATGTCAGGTTTAAAAATATTGTGCATAGAATGTGAGTTGTTTACTGAAACTTGTGAAATTTGCGGGGGGGGGGGGGGGGGGGGGGCTGTTGTTTTATTGTCAAATTAAATGCTTTTGTGTCTGGCAGGTTGTCATTGCAAGCCACGTTTTGGGTTGTCAAGTATCATGTGGGGTATGGTTGAGTAAGTTTGGCGCACAGTTTGAAAGGTTATCGTTGCAAGCCATGTTTTGGGTTGTCAAGTATCGCGTGGGATATGGTTGAGTAAGTTTGGTGCACAGTTTGACAGGTTGTCGTTGCAAGCCATGTTTTGGGTTGTCAAGTATCGCGTGGGACATGGTTGAGTAAGTTTGGCGCACAGATTGACAGAATCCGTACAATGATGGAATATACAGCAGTATAGACTTCAGTATACATGTAGTAGTAACTCGCATTTTGTTCACGTCCCAGACCAACGAGAGAAAACTAGTTAGTCAGAAGTTTTGGGAGTATAAATTCACGTAGGTCTAGGTATCTTAAATAACTCCAAAGCTCCACACACACATATCAACATTTACATAGGCCTACGTGCCTTAAATAACTCCAAAGCTCCACACACATTGAAATTTACGCAGGCCCACGTGCCTTAAATAATTCCAAATCTCCACACTCATACTGAATTTCATGTAGACCTACATGCCTTAAATAACTACAAAAACCCTATTAAAATATTGAAATTTTCACAGGCCTACATGATTTAAATAACTCCAAATCTCCACACACACATATCGACATTTTCGCAGGCCTACGTGATTTAAATAACTCCAAATCTCCACACACACATATCGACATTTTCACAGGCCTACGTGATTTAAATAACTCCAAATCTCCACACAATATGCGCATCTCAGCGTGCGCGCGTTCCGACTGTCGAAAACTTAAATACAATATTAATAATGATATTGAAGTGATAATGACAAAACAATTATTAACAGTTACTACCGTGAAGAAAGAGAACAAAAAATAATAATAATAATGGATTGACAACGACAAATTCGATTAAAGCAGTTAGCATAGTAATAAAAGAGAAGCTTAAGAGTTAATAATGACAATGAAATTGCAATAAAGACGGTTATAACACAGCAATGGTAAGAAAAGGTTAAGAATGCTAATGAATGCAGACTTAATGAATGAAAATGAGAAAGACGGTTACAATAGCTAGCAGAATAATGGTAGAAAAAGCAAAGGTTAACAATGATAATAAATGACGACACTGAAGACTGTTATGACAACTTGTACAATGAATCGTGTAAATGTATTTAGATATTCAGACACACTTGCTGGTCCAAATATCCCCAAACACGCATCGTGAAACATCTCTCTAGATGCATTCATGTAATAAACTATTAAAACATACACTGAACACTAAATATAACAATCTGTCTAGACACTTATCACACTAAATGTGAAATTTGTTTAGACATTAAACAGAGTCTTTCTGCGTCGTATGTGTTACCGCACATAGAATTTTATCTCTCGACACATAGATTTTTATCTCTCGACATAGATTTTTATCTCTCGATACATATATATGGAGAGAATTTCAAGGAGGAAAGAGAACAAGTTTACACGAAACAAACTGCAGTTCTCTTAAACCTTTGATCAACGGTTGTCCTGATTTTCGGACCGATCCATGTAATGTTAAAGCATAACTGTAGTCCGTTTAACTTGTACAACAAAATATATTTCGTAGATAGCAGTTCCGATGACCATCAGTATAACCTTAATCCGTCTGCAATTGGAACTTTCAGGTATGCATACACACGCACGCGCGACAGTGTGTGTGTGTGTGTGTGTGTGTGTAACTGAGTCAGAAATAATTAGTATTCGGCAGAACCTGTCATTACGAATCTGACCGAAATGCAGGGCTTATCCGAAAATGAAAATGTCCGGGATGTAGATTTCTAATTCACCCACCCATCCCTTTCTCTAACGGTGCTTTGTCTCTTCGCATCGCGCGCATATTTTATCCATTGACGTCAACAAATGAAACAACACAATCATTACGGTTTTTCTCGAGCTCGAAACGTGCACGTGCATAGCACAATTTAGCCAATCAACGCAAAGGAAAAGCGCTGTGCGGAATTGCTATCGATTATTTTTGTTCCCCCTCCCTCCCTCTCTCTACTTAGTGCTTGACTCGCCAGACCGCTATGCACTGAGTGAATCTGCTTTGACAGAAAAAAAGCGCATATTCCTACTGTAAATATGCTCCCTCGAGCTATTCTTTAACGTAAGAAGTCTTGCCTACATAGCAGCAAGGCATTAAAGTCTCTTTCCTGCTCAATATTTGCTTCCGCCAGCGCGCAAAACGATCATGGTAAGTGTTATGGTTTGCTGTCATTTTCGCACCTATCCCGAATACACTGTCTGTTTGAGTGTTTAGGTTTGGTCACGTTTGATTTCATTTTATAGTCTGTAAAACTACACACTATTATCCGTATGGAATGATGCACACAGACGCCCATGTGTTTAAGACAGATCAATATTAGCAGAATCGCTAGGCTTTGTGTCCGGTGGTGCAGCCTACTATGGCGACTCTCACTGAAAATATATTCCAGATGCGCCCGTGTCTTGGAGATCTGACAACTCCATTGGGCTGAGAAATAATGGAGGCGAGATATATGTGTTAAAATAATGTAAGAATACTGACATTGACAGAAACAGTAAAAGGTTTATCATTTTATTGACCGAAGTTGCAGTAGGCGGTTCCGCATGCAGAATTTGGAAAACACATTAACCTTTTCCCATGCCGGACAATGCAAGTTTTCGTTATGTACACACAGAACATTTACTGCTGTACGACAGATAGCGACATCCGTTATCAAGGTCGTCCGGCCGGCATGGAATCTCGAAATGCCCTAGTGGTACCGCATACACTTGGAGTATAGATTTTCAGGAAATTGCGACTGGGAGAACGCGCACACATTCTAAACCAAACTTCGTTAAAGGCGAGGCTGCCGCCATTTCATGGCTCGTGAAGTGAGTTGACATTGTTAACTCGCAAGAACCAAAGCACTGGACATGTCCAATAGATGGTTCGAAAAACCTCTCTTTCGAAGTCTTTCAATGATGCGAGGATAATGATTCCGAAGTCAGAGCTGGTGTTTTCTTTGTCCCAGGTATGCCATAGATATCCTTACAGAGTCAAGTCAGAGCTCGTTTGACTTTCTGTAAGCTGTCCAGTTTGGAAATATTGTTTTACTGTTAAATGTACAAGTATATGTACATTTCTTAATTAAGCTTGAGTGTCAAATCGTTTATTTTTCTGAATCCGTTGTTGTTATCATGCTTTGATCACAACTATCATTAATATGAAATTAAAAACAACCAACGGTTTTAGTCATATTATGATCATAACGACATAAGAGACTGACAAATTGGATTAGACTACTCCTTCCCCCCTATTCCTGACCCCGAAACTATGACGCTTACTTGTGTGCATGTGTGAAAATGCGTGTGTGGAGAGACAGAGATAGGGTAAAAATATTTTACAAAGATACAGATTCACCTGTGCATGTGTGTGTGTAATTGTGCATATGAATATTGATATGCGTGCGTTGTACGCATGCGCATGTGTTTGTGTGGTTAGCGTATCTGTGTAAGTTTGTGTCTTTGTGAGTTGTGTGTGTTCCTGTTTGAGTGCTGCTCTATCGTTCTTGAGTAAGCTTGTACATATACTTCTTAAACTTAAAAATAATAATCATTATAGATACAAAGTTAATTGCATGCACCTACAATTTCCCCCGGAGTTAATGACATTGTAATAATAAAATCATTTAATCACTGAGAAAAAGAGAGAATAGAAAAGAAGTAAAAGATAATGGACCATTAAAACAATTGTTTCTGTGTTCTATCTATATGAGTTATCTGTCCATCGTTATAAGTCCTGGTTTTGAGGTCACCTGATAGACGCTTCATCAACCAAAAATATATTACTTCAGTTTCGTGATATAATTTATTCAGTATTAATTTATATTTTTTAAAAGACGAACACATAGTTAATGTTACTTTTTTGTACTTTTGATAATAAACAATAACAGTAGAAATTTAAATTATAATTTTTCTTAGAGGGGCGCACCTGATCCCAGCTTGAAAACGCTAGAGACATTTTTTTTCTTCTCGTTTTCTTTTCTCTTTTTTCCCTTAAAAAAAAAAAATCAAACATCATACACTATTTGGTTCTTTCTTGTGGCTGACTGATGCATGCATTGACCTTCGTGACTGACAGACAAATGCATTAACCTTGCCCCCTGATTTGCAAAATCCCCGGAGGTTGTTGTGTTCTTATTGGTGAGCACTTCTGATGGAGGTCAATTTCGTGCTAAAGACAATCATAAGCCTTTTATGTATTAAGTGGTTTTTTTTGTGGAAAAAGCTCATAATTACTTGAGGTTTGAGTGAGGTGGAAATCAGAGAATGAGAAAAGGATTATAGTAATCCTAGATGTGGAGAACTTTTGAGTGACTTAAATGTGCGTCACGGGATGTACAACTGAACTCAGCAATTACATATCGGTTAAGAATAGACAAATTATTATTATTTTTATCACAGAATATTGGCAAAAATCGCTAAATATGAAAAAGATGACCTTTTGTGACATTTTAAATCCCCTCTTTCTTTGTAGCTTTCTAATAATGCGATAAATAAATAAAATTCCAGCGGAGTAAACATTTCTAGTTCTGGAAAAGGAGGGGGGATTCAAATGTGTATGCATTTAAGTTTGTGTATATGCATGTAAATTTGTGTATGCTTGTAAGTGTATATCTCTGTATGCTTGTGAATATATGTGTATACATGTCTTGTGTATGCATCTAAGTATATATGTGTGTGTTTGTGTGAATTCATGTAAGTCTGTGTATATACATGTGTGTGTCTACATGTTTGTGCATATATGTGTATATACATATAAGTAGGTGTGTTTGTGCATGTTTGTTCGTGTGCGTGTGTTTATGTGTGTATGCATGTCAATGTGTTTGTGCATGTAAAGGGCTTCGCACATGGCCATACATTTGTGTTGGTGAACTGTTGCTTGGGAGCAATATGGCTGTTTATTTGGACACGTTTATTTGCGGAAATGTCACAAATGCATGTGTGGCCGATGTTTTGGGGATAGAACCTGTCCTATTTCTCCCATACATTGCCCTTTGTTGTTGCCAATAGTAAACGGTATTCTAATCAAGTGACAACAAAGGCAGAAGAAAAAATAAAACAATGGCGGCGAGTTCTTGCGATGCTGAGTTAGGGAAACTAATTGAGTTGTGCTGAGACGAGGATTGCCTGTGGGATGTAAACTCGAAAGACTATTTTAATCGAGATTAAAAGAGACGATCTTCGCTGAGGATATCTGCAGCAATGGGAGGCGATTGGACAGGTAAGTGATTTCTGAAAGTCTGAGTCGATACATTGTGATACTGGCTACTAGTAGTGGTACAGTGAAACCTCGCTATAACGCGATAATTGGGGTCCATTAAATCAGATCGCGTTAGTAGCGGGGTCGCATTAATGCGAGGTTTTGCAATAGAATGCATTATTAAGATATATATTTCGGGAGACATTGCACGACCGCATTATATCCGAATTCGCGTTATCGCGGGGTTCCCCTGTACTTTATTTAGTAGAGAAGTAGTAACCGAAGAATACTATATTACATGTACCAACAGACATGAATACACAGTATGGTATTATAAATTATGAACATATTAATTTAAGACATTTAATTACTTATTATTTATATTTATAATTTAAAAAAAACAATTGGGATATGTTTATGTGAGTACATGTATCGTTATAAAGGCAGACACTTCGATATTATTATTAATGATTATTACCAATAGTCTTTCTGAAGAATAGTGGAACGAAATATATGTAGACCTACTAAATTAGTGAGATTCATATTAAAGAAAACCTCACACATTATAATTCATCATTCTGGGTCTCTTAATATGTTTTGCCTTAAAAAAAACAGATTAAACACTAAATAGTTTGTACTTACAAATTTCTAAGTTCCACTTATATAAGTTAGAGTGAATTTAAAGTCATTCAGTCTCTGCAGAATTCTGTTAAATTAAAACATTTGGTGTCTTTTTCACTATTTTAAATTGTATACGGTTTTCTCTGGTATAAGAGGCATTCTAAGTAAAATTATGTGATTGCATTAAGTTTAAAGCTGAACATTTGCATTCTATGAATGCAGTTTTTGTGCCATAAAATTGTACTAAAGAAAATATCCATTTTCATTAAAAAGTTCCATTAAAAAAATCATACTATTTTTCACTATTTCATGTATGATTTTAGTAAGGTGTTTATCTATACTGTAACTCATTTTATTTTAAAACAATTTTCCCCATATAACAAACACTAACTGGCAATTCTGAGTCTTGCCATATGAATTATAATCACCCTAATTGTAATATTACTTATTAATGAAGGAATGGAAACATTTACTAAATGATAGTGTTTTAATAGCAGCCTATTTTATATAATTCAAAGCAAATAGTCTTCATAAATATTTGGGATAGTAATTACACTACAGTGTATGTTATATAAGTATAATAATCTAACATATAATGATAATATCATTTATTGAATATATATACATATATAAGATACTGTAATGAGATTATTGATGGCTATCAGTCAAAAAGTAATAGCCAGTACTTGTATTTTATATCATTTTCAAGCTGATGCTGAAAGTCTCGAGAATAGTGATCATATTAACACAAAAACATTAAGCTATAAATAACTTTTTATTTGTATGAGGCCAATGCCACTTGGTTAATGATTATGATTATTATTAATCATTAATAACTAATTACAAGTTATGATGAGGATCTTAATTTATGTTATTAATAATTTTCCAGCAGACACCACTTGTCTCTCACACTTGGGAGATATGCGGGCGCTGTAAATGTTTTCTCTCTTTCACAGCATTAAGACAACATTTACCATCATACAATATTTCCGTAAGTGAAAATCTTACTAAAGGAGAAGATAAATCCATCTTTTAATATATATTTAGCAAGCCCCTATCCACCTACTTTCTTCTCCAACATAAGGTTATTAATGAGTGTAAGAAGATCAATAAATTTAACAATAAATTTATTAAATCAACAATCAAATACATATGTGACAAATATAATGAAAAGATAACTTGACATCAATATTCCCATGAAACCACATTTCAATAATTTGTATATTTCATAGTCTTATATCTTACAATACAATTCAACAATAGTGTCAATACAAATCACAGGATAGTTCTTATTAGAGAACAGAAATGGAGTTATTAGAGATAACAGATAATAGTTTGAATTAAGCACTATTTTAATAGTTTTTCTGCACACTTTTGCAACAGTGTCACAAGTTTACTGTCCACCATCATCTCCACGTGTCTCTCTCTGCACACATTGAAAACACTGATTCACTACATATTCCCTCGAGCTATCCTTGGCGTTTCATTTGCTGTACCAGTTTGCTCAAGCAATTATGGCAATTCTAGTATATCTCCTTACACCAGAAATTCTCGATGTAGTCAGCATATCTTGCTGCCATACATCAATGGTGTATAGTGTATTCTCCACATTTACCCACTGCTTCCCACCTCTACCACGGTTAGTCGTAGCAGTTTACAATCAGTAAACCAGGAGATTCATATCACACAGTGAATGAAAGTAGAAAGGCTACTTGTCCCTGTAAAAATATAATCAGAGAACAACGCTAAGTTTCCAGTTTGTTGCTTTATAACTTCATTATTTCTTACATTCCAGTCTCAACTTACAGTTTCCTGCAACAGTATTTATTAGCCCGATACTCGCACACAGCATAATAAATACATTATATCAAAGCAATGTTAAGTGTTTAGCATACTATATATGAGCATTTTACTTCAAACATTTGTAGAAATAATAGTCTCTAAGTAATACATCTCTAAGTAAAGTACAAGTATTACACATCAGTAGCAAAAATGCACAAAATATTTCTAAGTCCATTCTCTCTCCAACAGTCTGTTAACTCACCATTAAGCTAACGGCTGTCTTTCAGGACCTGACTTCTTGCCACTCCAAATTCAAAGTGATCAGAGAATAGAATTCTCTAAAGCAAGTAAACTTTTTAATCTCATCCCATTGGCTGGTCTCATTCTCATAAATCATAACCATTGGATAATAAAAACTACTCTCCCAATTGAACTAGTTTGCATAACATCATCAATTTCAAGCATATTCTCAACTCTGGTGTTTACTACAACTCAGACACTCTCAAAGAATACCATCACAAGGAGTATCCAAGGTTGGGTTACTCTAAATTTAGCAATTTATATAGCAATTAAATTTTAAAATAAGGATAGGCAAATTTACTCCACCACAGTTAGTAACTTATTTTGTATACTAGACATTATATATATTACATATATCAGGAAATTTGTCTAGACAGATGTGCTTATATGATAATATGTGGAGTAAACTAAAATGAAGGATATTTTTGTAAAATAATATTTGAGAAAGTTCTTTGTAATGTGTTTACCAGAATCAGATTAATATTTGCAAATTAAAAGTATGCACATTTCATTAAACTTGTTGGCATATTCATGTTTGTTTCACAATGATGATTATCTTGAAAAAACATTTATGATAGTTAGAACAATAAATTTATATATAATTGTAGATGAGTATGTGATTTGAGGTAGTGTGTAAGATTATATAAGAAGTTATTGTCCAAACACTAATCTTTCTTGCCAAGGAACCTGGCCTTCTGCACTGACCCACTGTTTAACTTCATTTTAAACCTTTTGGGCATCAAATGCTGTTCAGTTTCCAACTTGAGGATTGGTGTAAAACAGGCTTTTTGATTGTTTTGCCATTTGCCAGGAATTACAACGTATGCAGTTGGTGCTTCACGATCTGTCAAAGATGGTGTAATAAACATAGAGCCATGTTTTGATATGCACACACATTGTGCAAAGCCAAACCTGCTAATGTGACAGTTTTAGTCTTTGATGGTGAGAGATGAATTGGGTGCTGGAAAACCCCCAAAAGACATGACAAAATTCCAAAAGGCATTTTCAGATATTCTTCTTGCATGTGTTAGGCGATAGGCAAAATTTCTTTGTTTCTTTCTCTCATCTTCTGCATCCTCATTTGAGCATGTCTGTAAGGGTATGGTTTCAGCAAAAATATGGTTTTAGTGAAAATGTGTCATCTCCAACCATAAAGTATGGTATAACTTAATCTCTTCTTGGCAGTGGACAAGGTGTTTACAGTCTCCTAAGGTTGCTTGCATCTATAAACAAAAAATATAAAATTGCTATTAAACTTTAAAAAAATAAAATTTAGTATTAAATATAATTCACTGTATAAATATTTGCTATTTCCAATAATTTCTTCATGTATCATTTCAGGATCAAATAAAGTGAGTCATCTCAAACTAGTGAGACTGAAAGTCAGATATTAAATGAACACAAGATGATTTTGAGGAACCAGATCTTCATATATTGAGAATGAATTGTTCATCACCAAGCTCAACTCAAACAAGCAGTTCACTAAGTAGAACAACATATTCACAAATACAAACAGCAAAAAGTCAAAAGAAGACAATGCACAGTATTTAGTAGGATTAATTAAAACATTGGTTCAAACATACACTGCACAAAAAAATCTTATCACCTCTGCAAAAACATTTTTGAAAAATGATAGGAGAAAAAGTTGAAAAATTAACAGAAAGAGAGCAAAAAGATCTTCAATTGCATGTTCTTCAAGTGGTAACAGAATTTGAAGATTTTGAGTGAAGGTCAGGTACATACAATATGCATTTGTAAATTAAAAAAAGGAAAATGTAAAGAAAATATTTCTGTTGGTAATAATAAAATATCTGTTTTCCTGATTTGTTTGTTTGTAGAATTTGTTGATTATGTTGCATTTAATGTCTTAATATATATATATATATATATTAAATTTTACATTGTATTTTACTACTTTCATTTATCTAGATGTGGAAAGATGTGAGTGGGTGGTGGTGAGAAGTTTTCCAATATTTATTTTCCTAGTTTTAGGAAGACATAACTGGAGGTGTGGTGGGAGTTGTCATACAAAACAAACCCTTTGATATTATTTTTTACTTTCTGACAATTATTTTTACTGTTCATGATTTTTTAAATAAATATTATTACATATTTCTTAAAAATAAAGAAAATTATTATTTAATTTAAACCAAGCATTCTGCTTTATTGATTAATTTAAGTACTCTGTATAAAAAAAATAATCATTAAAGAATTTATTTTTAATAGCTTTTAAATCAATAATAAAACTTATAATAAATAAACAGTCAACTCCAAAGTTCAATGTGGCTCTTGGCAGATTCTGCCTACCAGTACTCAATGGGCAATAAATAAAAAAAGCCCTTGAAAGTGTCCCACCAAGATCCCCAACATAATTGCAACCTAACTTAGTTTCCACTATTAATTGTACTGATCTGAACAGTCTATGTATCTCAGTCTATGTTTTGATGAACAACAATTTTAAATTATGCTTTAGTAATTTGGTCAGAAAATGTATACAGAAGTTTATAAACTAAAGATCTAATGAATACAATAGGGACTTTTTAAAAAAGGTTCTTCTATAGACTCTTACAAATTTAATAAATATTTTTAAAAAATCAAATATTGAACCTATAAATGATAAATCAATTAATTATATATTATAAAGGTATATATGTAAATAATTGATTTAAAATATCAGTTTGTTTTTAAGGTTTCTCTTACTTTCATGTGGATGTCTCTTAGAACTTTGTATATGGCCTCACACGTTTCCATCACAATTTTATGAATGATGCTGCCTGGAACTCTGAACAAAATCTGTAGGTCAGTAAAACTATTACCTGTAATTTTAATAGTGATTAATACAAATAACACACTTTATAGTTTATACACAATTAAAGACATCAGCACTCAACCACAAGCATTAGGCTGCCAACATAAATATAATTAGTCATTCTGAAGTGTTTTAATCATTTCAAAAACACAATGATGTAAGAAACATAAATTATCAACATGCTTTACTATGTCAATAAATTTAAATAAATAAATAAACATACAATAAATAACACAAATATACATATGCTCAAATGCCACAGAATTTATGCAATATTATAACTAACACCCAAAATGAAACCCGTCACATATGAGATGCATATATTAATTATTATTTTATTTTTACAGATGTAAAATTAGAACACACTAAGACTGAAAGTGGATCAGATAATGAAATGAAGAATTATAAAAAGGATCATGACTGAATTTTTTCCAGTGATATTTTTTCGATATTAATACAACTTAATTAAACCAAACACGCAATGAAAGCAACTTGTCTAAATAAAATATGAGATACTCTCTTTCTTGTTTTGATTTACCAAAACCATAGAAACTGCTGCAGTTACAACAATCACATCGTCATTATTGCTATCAGTATCACTGTCAAAATGTTATTACATACGCTGAAGATTTCGTATGGAGTTAAAGTTCTTGGTGAATCACGTGAGAGTTATTTATAGGGATCAACGTTATAAATAGTATGAAGGCGGAGCTTATTCGAGAGAGGCGGCTTCGCCCCCCCCCCAACCGATGGAGGGTGGTTGAGGGTGTGCGCCAAACTGGTGCAACCTGTTTCACCCCCTTCCGCCAGCCCTCTTGCCCTCCACCTCAGACGCACCGCGAGGCTATGGGGATCCCCCAGAAGCAGACAAGACTGAGAACATAGATGACAGGTCTATTGCGGCTTCTGGGGTGAGTGTGAGCGAAACACACAGCTTATTCCAAATGTTGTAGAGTGTGTTCGAGACTAATAGGCACATGGATCATACATGGAAAATGTTCGGCGAAACATTTGTGTGGCCTTGTGCGGAGCCCTTAATCTGTGTGCTTATGGATGTATGTTTGTATGTATACATTAAGCTTTTGTATGTATGCCTGTAAATATGTATGAGTATGTTTGTACATGTAAGTGTATTTGTGTGTGTGTGTGTGTGTTTACGTGCATTGTGAAGTAAGCATTGAAGGAATGGGTGTATAGAAAGGAATAACAGTTTCTCTCATTTTATAGAAATCAAGTATTATTTTTCGTTGTTGCTTCTCTCTTTTTTCACGCGCGCACAAACACACACACTCTCTCTCTCTCTCTCTCTCTCTCTCTCTCTCTCTCTCTCTCTCTCTCTCTCTCTCTCTCTCTCTCTCTCTCAACTCCAGTCTTGATATTTAGCCAAAATATAATTACATGGACCTTGCTCATTTACTTTTTAATATTTATTTAAAGTATCAATTAGTCGAAGAACATAAAAGCGGAAGCCAATAATTTGTTTCTTCTGGTAATTTTTAAACACACATGTATATAGCACCACCACCACCACCCAAAGTGCAACCAAACCGATTCACATACATACCTACATCTCATATTCCACTATGCACGATCAGTACAGGACGATGGTGGGATTGGGAATAATGGTGGGGGACTGAAGAGAACAGGTATAAAATTATAATGCACATGTACTTATGTATGACGTGTTCTGCGAGGACGTCACGGGCAGTGTTTGGCTAAGCACGTCATTGGCTCGGCGTCGAACGTCAGAAGGATGTACAGAGAGGTTTCTGTCGACACCATTATATTCTAACACTACTAACTCGAATGGAGTCGCAAAGTTCCTCTCGTGTGGAATTCAGTACTAAAAACAGACTCGTATCTTTGCTACATAACGTTTTGTCCCCGCTTAATACTGAATGCAGTCTAAGTAAGTATATATGAAAATATAACGTTGTTTCTGGTGCTGTTTGAAGATTGCTTAAACGTTCCAGATTTATATATACCTCTCCACCCTCACCCCCACCCGGCAAAATATTAATGAATTTTTAGACACCGCACAAGTATTTTTTTTTAAATTAGGAAAATCGGCGAAAGTTTGAAAATAAAACATACGAAGTTCGAAAATTAATTGCTGTTTCGCTATTAACTTAATTATTCATTCAAAGTGTGAGAGTGTGTAATATCATAACGTACGTTTGTATATTCCTACAAACACGCAAAGGACGAAAATGTTTGTTGTTTTATTTGTTGCATTAAGAAATACTGAAAAGATTCGAAATTTGTGCTATTCGGTATGAATCCCAAACCTTGGCACATGCACACATTAATTATATATATATTAAAAATATAAATATTTTGGTACTGCGGCCAGGTCAGGATTACAGAGACCTGCAAATATTTTCTAATCATCTGCAGGTGGCAGTTGGATAATTATTCTTCAAGTCTTTAGACTAAGAATGCACAGATGGTTGTTGTGTGAAGTTGCGTGGGACCGGCATCTTAGGACGTTCTCGACTTTGGACAGATCTGGAGGAACTTGCCCCTCGCTATAATATTCTGAGGCCTGGTGCATATAGTTAACATGCATGATGCTTCTTAATCTGTTCTGACCCCGTCTACCCTTACACACCAAAATAACTAGCAACGATATCTCAACTTGAAATTTTAATGCTTGGAAAGAAAAGCTCATTGAAAATGATATATGAATCGAAAGATGTTTGCAGACTGGAATTATCATAATTATTTTATTTCAGGTAATTGTGCATGCTAATTTAATCACTCCTGATAATGACTTTCGTTCTTTTTTGTGTTTGCACATTTTTAGACCATCGTTGCTCGCAAAGGAGGCGACAACATAGTGATGAACTTGGACAAGAGCCCCAAAACAACTCCCACCGTCTACACTCTCATAACAAGCAAAGTGTTTGGTTTGCTCAAATGGAGCAGCACAGACTCTCACGGGAAAAGTGACGTCGCAAACAATTTACGTCAGTATGACGCAGTTCCAGTGGGCGTGACAGGCACCTACGACCCAGCAGCCGACGAAATCTTCTGCACCTTCCAGCAGACCCTTCGCCACAATCGCCGGCGCTTTCTCGTTCCTCAGTCACAAGACTCAGAAACGGAGCTGGATGAGATATCTGGCGTCGGGTCCGTTTCGACCGGCTGGAAGCGGAAAAACCGCGGGAGTCGAAAAGACTCGAACGGCGATGGTAGCAGTCTGGACAAAAAGGCGTCAGGAAATGGCGAGTGCGAAGCAGAAGAGGACGACGTGTCCACGGAATCGTTTTATGTGCTCCTCCTTGTGTTTACGTCAACAGCCCTAAGCTTGTGGGCAGCGTATTTAGTTTTAACATGAGCCAGATAACGTTCACCATTGTCTGAATTTCTGTTTACGCATCTTTGTAAAGCACGAACACTGCTGAGATTCTGGAAACATTTTGGAATTGCCAAAGTTCTTTTTCTGATATACATTCGGAACATTAGGACTAAATGTGCGTGTGTGTATGGGTCGATCCGTGACCAGACTTTAATAACAACATTTATTTTAAAATTAAAAAGTAGGAAAGAAGAGAAAAAAGTTTCTTTTTGACCTGTCTGAGGGAAAAGTGTGGCTTCGAGAAAATCTCTGTCCTCATTTTGACAATACAGAAACAATAATAATTCTAATTGTAATAAAATATTTTATGCGCACTATAAATACATGTATATCATTGGCTATTACGATTAGTGAGTAGCTTGTAAGTTTGCATTAAGGAACTAGATTGACAGTTTTGCAATGCAATGATGTAAACACAGATGATATTTGTAAGCAATATATGTATGTAACTTTTTAACTTCTTCACTTCCTTTTTGTTTTTGTTTTTTCCATTACTGGTTTCTTCCTTTTCTGCTCTTCTTTCTTTCTTCTTTCTTTTATTCTATATTGATTCCATCAGTCATTTCAGTATTCTTAAAATTATTCTCTTCCTTCATTGTAACACATCTATAATGTGAGCGTTAGATACAGTACTATCACTACCATTGTAACACATCTATAATGTGAGCGCTAGATACAGTACTATCACTATCACAGTAACACACATCTATAATTTGAGCGTTAGATACAGTACTATCACTATCATTGTAACACATCTATAATGTGAGCGCTAGATACAGTACTATCACTATCACTATCACAGTAACACACATCTATAATTTGAGCGTTAGATACAGTACTATCACTATCATTGTAACACATCTATAATGTGAGCGCTAGATACAGTACTATCACTATCACTATCACAGTAACACACATCTATAATGTGAGCGTTAGATACAGTACTATCACTATCACTATCACAGTAACACACATCTATAATGTGAGCGTTAGATACAGTACTATCACAGTAACACACATCTATAATGTGAGCGTTAGATACAGTACTATCACAGTAACACATCTATAATGTGAGCGTTAGATACAGTACTATCACAGTAACACAAATCTGAGATAATCTTTCGACGTATGTACTCTCTCGTAGTCTTTTCCGTTCGTTTTATGATTGTGCGGTTTTTTGTTTGCCCATTTTTATTTTCATTCTATCCGAAATCGAAACGTTCAAATCTGTCGTCATATCGTTACCCTCTGCTAATTTCTCTAATCTTTTGACTGTTACTGACTTAATCAACTGACCATGAAGTGTGAGTCACAGATATGTGTTGTACGCTATTTATTAAGTACGTACGTACTTTGTGTGTGTGATGCGTGAACGTCTGCTAATTGTAAAGCTGCATAAATACTGAGTAAGAATCAAATAAGAGAAGGGAGATAATTTAGAAATGAAATGTTAATGCCCCCACCCTTTTTTCCCCCACTTATTATGTACAAGAGTTCTTCATTGCTGAGCACTCTTGATCGGTTATAATAATCGATTTGTCATTGATCTATATGCATAATGATATCTCGTCATTTTGTCCATGTTAATTTGAATTCTTGATTTTCTTGACATATTTTGATCTTTCTGTATTTCGTAATTTTACTGTTACACTATTATCAAGTGAAAAGTTCGATTACTATATATAAAAGTGTTGTTTTTTTGTCAAATTCAAACAACACCCCAAGCCATCCACCGAGAAGGATAATACTCAAAGGATTCCTAACGTTGAATGAAATGAAATCTGTATATAATTTATTTTAACTAATCACATTAGTTTAATTTAAAAAGAATTGTTTTCATGTTTCAATGAACAGTGCAGCGTTGGATTATTTACAGTTATAACCATCCTAATGTATCAGTGCACGTGGTCATGTACACAGTGTTAGATGAACTACATCAGGTTGAAAAATTCTCTTGTAAGTTTATTTCTTTGATTAGATTCAAATGCACCATTTATATTTTGTCAGCCGAAAAGTTCCTCACGACATTGTAAATCGTATTTGTTTGTTTGTTATTTGGTTTTAGCAAAAGAAATAAGAAAGTGTTTAACAATACTCATATCTGACTTTATAAATAGAACAACCTGAATTCAAACTGTTCTGGTCCAGCGAAATAGATGAATTAACGATAACATCGAATTAACTTCGTTCTAATAACATTTATGAAGACAGGAAAACGCTGAGATTTCTCTTTTTGTTTGATTACAATAAAATTGTTGAATTATTAGATTTTGAATTAAAGGATTTATTTTATGTATTGCTAATGAAATAATAATTAATATATTATATGATTAACACTGCAATAGTCATGGCATTTTACCGTGGGCATTAAATTACGTTGTTATTATTTATAACAATATATTTGTTTGTGCTCGCTGAATGTTTAATTTTGACATTGGTTTCAATTATGAAAGTTTGTAAATGTTATTGATGTCTCTGTCATAATATTTTATGAATTCATATGATAGCTACAATTTCTGTTTGTCTTTAAGCTGTTTATAAATATAACTAACGGATATTTACAACCGTTCATGCTCTATGAGGGATTGGGCTGGATATATACCAAAGTCTGTCTTGCAATAAGTCTTTAAATTTATTTTCACTGATCAAGTCTCTCTCTGTCACCCCTCTCCCCCGCCTATCTCACATACACACACATACATTTACACACAACGTGAATTAATTTCCCACCAACAATCTTATTTTTCTGAATTTATATACTTTATTTTACTTACCCACTTTAGCTAGTACAAACACTTGTATTATTGTTGACAATAGAAAAGAAATATCATAATCGTCGTCATTGTCATCATAATAATTATTATTATTATCGTTGTTGTTGCTCTAGTCACTGGCATTGAGAATACATGTACATTTAACTAGTTCACTACATTCCACCAGGCGTTTACTCCTTCACATCATTTGTAATCCCACTCATTTCGTTTCATCAGGATTCGAACATATCAATTACTGACATTTTTCCTTTCACAGTAAATAAATGTGTGTCTGCACTTCAACGCTAGACACGCTGAGTGCGCCCGCATTTAGGAGGATTTTTTCCTACCACTTAGACTGTCTTAGAGTATGTCAACTGTTAGAGTATTTTGTATATATTCACATTGTTTAATATTAGGTCGTCAAATTCATTATTATTTACCATTTTATTAATTATGCATAAAATAAATGTCCACTAAAGGAATGTGAGACACAGAATAAAAGTCAAACAAATATATGGTGGTCGATTCAAAGTAGGGACTGACGAGTCCAAGAAATCCCTTTTCCAACTCGTTTTTCCCCATCATGGACCATTATGTAACATTTCTACGCACGCCTAATCCCTTTTCCAACTCGGTTTTCCCATCATGGACCATTTTGTAACATTTCTACGCACGCCTAATCGCTTCCTAAGTTAACCTGCACCCATCCGTGGAATCAATTAATGTTGGAGGCGGATTTTAAGCAGAAATCAACCAATAAATCAATTGTATGTCTGATTTATGCTTAATATTTGCTTCCAACATTAGTTGTTTTATATGCAGAGATATATCACGCTCTTTCTCTTTCTGTGAATAATTTGAAACAATTAACATGTACAAGGTACAATCTCAGAATAATTCATTTCTTGCTGTTAGAAAATGTACAAAATATAATCTTATATAAAACACTTCATATCAAATCATTAGAGATAAATTAATGAATGTACCATATTTTTATAGATTTGAGTTGAAAAGGTCGTGGGATCACACTCATCTGGACTCGTGTTAAATTCCACGATGTTCCTTATTTGTGAATGCTTCTAACAGTTCCTACCTAAGGATCATTTATTACAATATTACTCTAAATATTTCCTAGCCAAACAAAATATCATGCAAATGACCGTTTTACTGTTTTTGTTTTGAATTATCGCCCATTAGCGCATGTAATATTCATCAAACATCACTTCCTAGTACAAACTGTTTCTATACTCTTTCAAAGATTGTTACGTTTAAAGAAAAATTGCTCATCTTAATGGACATAGCTCATAGTTATAATGAAACATTTTTGTTAGCCTTTGTTTAATATTGTAAACTGAATTGTTATTTAATATTGAAAATATATGTGTTTTTAAAAAAAAAATTATGTTTGGCTTTTAATTACATTTCTTTTCTTTAGTGTTCTAGTGGAATGGAGTCATTTCAGTTTACTGACATATGAATTTGTGTTAATGTACTGTTTCTTACCTTATCTGTCCTAATATCACATTTTCCATTTTAATATGATTATAATGCTCTTTCCCATTATTTAATTACTATAAACAATTTCAATTTCATGTTTAGTGCATGCATGTAAACTTCTTTTTTGTTTTAATTCATTTATACTCTGTAAGTAGCACGACTTTTAAGAAATAATTTAAAACAATACTCAACACTATACATTTCAGTGTTTATAAGCATTCAATAACGAAACAAGATGCAGTATAACCAAGCTTGTTTTTTTAGTTTTTCGTCCTTTTTAGAAAACAAAATAACGGTCTTAGTAAAGCGAATTTAGGTCAGATGTGCACGCAAGCTAAATCAGCAGTGATAGAGGAGAGCAAATGACAAAGCCGTGGTACCAGTACGGCGTAGAACTCATAGAGAATAATTGAGTAGCGTGTTCTTGCAATATCTGACCTCGGGCCCGCACATCCACTTTTTTACACTTAAGGTAAGGATACTTAACGCAAGGGGTCCGCACACCCACATTTTTATACTTAAGGTAGGATACTTGACACAAGGGGTCCGCACACCCACTTGTTTTATACTTAGGTAGTTTGACGCAAAAGGTCCGCACACACAATTTTTATACTTAATGTAGGATACTTGACGCAAGGGGTCCGCACACCCACATTTTGATATTTAAGGTAGGATACTTGACGCAAGGGGTCCGCACACCCACTTGTTTTATACTTAAGTTAGGTAGTTGACGCAAGGGGTCCGCACACACAGTTTTTATATTTAATGTAGGATACTTGACGAAAGGGGTCCGCACATCCATTTTTTTATACTTAAGGTCGGATACTTGGCGCAAGGGGTCCTTACACCCACTTTTTAATACTTAAAGTAGGATACTTGATACAAGGGTCCTTACACCCACTTTTTTATACTTAAGGTAGGATACTTGACACACGGGTCCTTACACCCACTTTTTAATACTTAAAGTAGGATACTTGACACAAGGGTCCGTACACCCACTTTTTAATACTTAAAGTAGGATGTTGACACAAGTGAGCCGCACGCCCACTCTATACTTAAGGTAGAGTATTTGACACAAGGGGGCCGAACAAACACTTTTCGTACTGACGGCATGATAACTTGACAAAAGTAAAACACCCTGTAAATTCGTGTCTCACTCTCTTGCATATTGTAAGTACAGTCGAACAAGGAAACTAGCTAAGATCGGGTTTCGAGCCATAGCATTTAGCCATGGTGTGTGGTCATTCGGCAATCGCGTGCTGTAACGAGAAATTGTATTTTTAACACACAATAACAAGTCTATATTAAAACAAACTGCCAGAACGTTTGCACGCTTGAAACAGAGTCCGATTTGCTTTTGCATCACAAATGTTTCAGCTTCCTTCAGAAAGAGTGCTAACATGGCTTTTGTGGCGCTGTGGCTACTGCCGTCATATTGCGAAAGGAAACAAGGGGATCTTTGACCATATTTCCACTAAATAGATTTTAGGAAGACTTAAACATCAAAGTATTATATGATAGATTGGAAATATTATTATTATCTTATCCATGTGTCATTCATTATGATTTACACTTCCTTATGTGTACTTGCCTTATATCTTTATTTCTTTTCCTTAACAGATACATTTTAAAAAAAATTGTGGGGGAGGGTATTATTCCCAGGGTTGGTACAAGGATGTTGTTTGTTCAGTAGGCGAATTTTCCTCCTTGTGCTTTCAATCCCTACTAGGCGTTGCTTATTATATACTTTCAAACAATAACGCTATTTAATGTAGTTCACTAGCGTTAATACACTTACAGATTGGTAATTTAATAATATCATTATTTATTAAAGTAAATGTTTCGGTCACCTTTTCTGGCACCTCTCCAAAAATCTTGGCGCCTAGTCATCCATTTAGTTTGCCTAGTGGTTAAATCGACACTGGTTGTTCTTTTTGAAAACGTTATTATGACGTACATGCATATGAAAGGGAGGAGGAAAAGACGGGAATAAAAGGTTGTTTAATAAATTCCTCCCTTGCTTGCCAAAAATATTAAACCAATTTTCCGGCCACGTGCACGCGCTTGCAGGAAATACAAAAGACGCACAATAGATTGATACGTCACAAATATCTAGACTTATACCAAACATATAATATTTAATCTAACTCAACCCCCAGACTTCCTTTATGAATGAAATCCCTATGACGTATATGAACGTGATGGGACGAGAAACGGAGTCAATACTTAACTGAAAGGAAATGTAAAAGTGAAATAGAAATAAAACAATATATAATGTCCAGGTGGATCAGAACAGTATATAGCTCATTGTCATCAGAACAGTATATAGCTCATTGTCATCAGAACAGTATATAGCTCATTGTTTTCAGAACAGTATATAGCTCATTGTCATCAGAACAGTATATAGCTCATTGTCATCAGAACAGTATATAGCTCATTGTCTTCAGAACAGTATATAGCTCATTGTCATCAGAACAGTATATAGCTCATTGTCATCAGAACAGTATATAGCTCATTGTCATCAGAACAGTATATAGCTCATTGTCATCAGAATTAAAGAAAGGACTTCAGTGCACAGTCTAGTGTAATGAGCAATGTCATTTTAAGTGTCTTTCTTTTGCGACTTGTCTTTCACTGATGGCCAAAGAAGGCTGTTTACAAGTGTCGGCGTGTTGTTCTTCGTTCAGGTGAGAGAAGGCATTGTTTGGCGTCTATTTGCTGACCAAGTAATGTGTAGATGGGGAAGTCACAACAGTCTTTCCTTGACTGGTGTCCTCATGCACAAAGTGCCAGACTGGAGAGAAAATAGTACTTCTTCTTCTACAAATTTCTTCCTGTGATACAATGACTCTAGTTATTGGTTATGATTACTATTATTTATTAATCATCATAACTAATTACAAGCGATGAAAATCTTAATTTATTATATTAATAATTCTCCAGAAGATACCAATTGTCTCTCTCACTTGGTGGATATGCAGGTGCTGTAAACGTTTTCTCTCTTCCACAACAGCAGGCCTGAAAATGGCGACTAATTTAGTCGCCATGGCTAGTGAAAAAAATAATTGGCGACTAAAAAAAAAACTTTAGTCGCCAACTGCGAGTGCGCTAAAATGAACTTTTTTGTGAACAACTATGGGTTTGTAAATTTTCCTTCCTTTCTTCTTCTCTCTATTGTTTTTGGTACGTACTCATGACATTCCTTTATCTCAACAAGTGAGTCAATAAGGGTAGTCCATGTACCGTGGCTTCTAGTTCGTCACTAAGTCCTTTAAGTGATTTATCTGCAGACAGCAGTTCTGCTCTGTCTCTGACAACAGCATCGTGCATACTCACCAGTATACCTGCATTGTCATCGACCGTCTCTAGCAAGTACACCAGAAATACTAGATTTCGTCCCTGTACAGTTTTTGACTCTATCTTCTTCCATGTCACGTTTGGAAAAGAATTCTGTCTCAGTTCTGACAACTGTCATGTCATCTGAAGTAAATGAATTTATCATAGGCACATTGTCTCCGTCTGTATTGCTACCTATGCTGTCATCTGGATCAAATACTTCTGTTTCCCTGGCTGTCAATGTGTTAAACGCAATAATCTTGTGTTTCAAAATTACGTCATGACTCACGTCATTTACCGGAGATCGAGATCTACCGATATCAGTCTTCGTAGTGACTCTCTCTTAAACTTCGGTCAGTAGACTTAGTCAACGTGTCACTGCCCTTTAACGGTACACAACTGATAGAATTCGTCCCTATCTTCTCATGTGTATTGGTCCCATCAGTAAAATCAGTCAATGTGTTGCTAGAAGTTTCAACACACCTTTAAAGGTACACAACTGATAGAATCTGCCTCTATCTTCTCATGCGTATTCACTCCGTCAATCAAGGTGTCACACGTACACGGCGGTGTATGTGTGTGTCCAAAATCTACACGTGTTAAGTGTTTAATAATGGCGTCATTTCTTATCTCTGTTTCAAGATCAAGCTTCCGTGGTGCGCTAACTGTTTCTGTACACTTCCAGCCTGAGAGTTCTGCTGCCAAGTGGACAAATTCATCTGGCAGGCCTAGAAAGTTACAATACACTGAGTGGCCGGATGTTCTGATCCCAGCAGATGATGATGATGATGATGATGATGATTGATTATTGATAACTTCATCAGATTAAGTTGAAAGTAAAAATAAAAACATCACTGTAAAACAACACAAAATTGAGCTTTCGTTGTAAAAGACCTTCAGAAAATTAAAAAAAATTCAAACTGAAATATCATAGATGAAATCACACATTGATTTGTATAACACTGACATCATTCGCTCTCTTTCTCTCTCTCTCTCAAACTCCCCCCCCCCAAATTATCTTAATAATATCTAGCTACTACTTTTATTAATAAAATTGACACGATACTATAGCTAATAACCACATGACCACCCAGATTACCTGAACAAAACAGTATTTTTTTTTATGTTAGGCTATTTTGATTGTCTAGAAAAAAATTAAATTGGCTAGGAAACATTTTAGTTTGGCTAGTAAAATTTTTAAGTTACTAGCCAAAGGCTAGTGGGACTTTTTTTTCATTTTCAGGGCTGCAACATTAAAGACAAACATTCACTGTCACACAATATTTCCATAGGTGGAGAACGATTTACAAAAGGGGGAGATAAAAATCTATATTTTATCTTTATATGTTTTTAATCTATATTTAGCAAGCCCCATCCACCCACTATTTCTCCAAAATATGATTATCAAAATGTGTAAGAATATCAATAAATTTATTATAACATCAATCAAATATACATGTAACAAATACATTGAAAAGATTATTTGACATCAATATTTCCACGAAACCATGTTCAAATATAATTTCAATATCTATATAGTCTTATATCCTAACACAGTGGTCCCCAACCTTTTCATCGCCGCGGACCGGTCAACGCTTGATAATTTTGCCGCGGACCGGTCAACGCTTGATAATTTTACCGCGGCCCGATGATGTGGGGGGACGTTGATTGTTTATATTTTAGATTGTTTTGATTTAATAATTTTAATTTAATTGTATTTAAACGTGCCTTCAAATTAAAATACAGTTACACCAAGAAATGAATATAAAGTGATTAAACATTTTAACTCACTAGAACGCTAAATCAGAGAGAACCCTGAGCTTGTTTCGTTGCAACGAGACGGTTCCATCTGGGGGTAATAGGAGACAATTACACCCGAAGTGAGTTGCTTATGTCCATCCGTTGTTTTGTTTTGGTTGCTGTCACTGCAGAAAACCCCGCTTCACACAAATAGGATTCGGAAATGGCAATACGGATTTAAGTGCTGTGGTGGCCGTTGTTGTATTGGCAGGTGAGGGGGTTTACAGAGCCCATGATAATACCACATCGTCTGTACTTAGTGTGTATGTGCGCTCAGGATGTTCACTCCCCACCCTGTAATGTTCACCAGTGGTGTTGTTGTTGTCGTTGGCACTGTTGTTGTTGATGTCCCCGTTAGCCGTTGGACTGTATGTAGGTGGGTGTTGGCGGCAAGCATTAGTTAAATTAGATCCGCAATGGGGTGGTTATAATATCCCCACTGCATGTGATGTTGCTCCCTGTGCTGCCACCGTTGTTGTTGTTGTTGTCGGCGGTGGTTGTTGTCGCAGCGCTGCCGTTGTTGTTGTGGATTCTGTTGTTGTGGCTGTAGTAGATGATACTGTTGTTGTCGTCTGATGTGTTGTGGCGGGCGCCTTCTTTTTGATTTGGGGCTCCGTTCTGTAGTGTTTCCTCGTGTGTCTGTTGTGGTTGTCTTTGTTGCAGTCCCTGGTGGTGACTCTGGCTGTGGATTGGGGGCAGTTGGTTTAATCGTTGTTGTTTTTTCTTATGGTGTAGTTGGAGCGTTGTCGACTTCTGTTTCGGTCTTTGCGTCAGTTGTCTTCACTTCTTTTTCTGTTTGTATTTTTCTTTCTTGCGTCTTGATATGTACCGTTTGTGTGCTGGAGATTTTTTGGCGTTTCTTCTTATTTTCGGTGGTAGTTGTTTTAATTTCTTTTTCTTTGCTGATAGAGCTTGTAGTCTGAGTTTCCTTATTATCTGTTGTGGGTTTTTGGAGTTTGCGAGAATGCCTGGCTGATTTCTTGTTTTGCTGTTTGAGTTGAATTCACTTTGGCCGTAGGTGGAATTTTCCAGATGATGTTGGTGTTTAATCCACTTTCTCTTGTAGTGGTTTGTAGAGTTTGGGTGGAAACGTGGCTTTTTCCTTTGACTGTTTGAGTTGTGCCGTCTTCCTGTGTGGGTTTTCGCGTTGTTTCCTCCTTTTCTGTTTGTGAAGAGCGTGTTTTTGTTGTCAGCGTTATTTTCCAGAAGATTTTTCACAAATAACGCTGACAACAAAAACACGCTCTTCACAAACAGAAAAGGAGGAAACAACGCGAAAACCCACACAGGAAGACGGCACAACTCAAACAGTCAAAGGAAAAAGCCACTGTGAGTCTATTGATGTAGTTTTTTTTTCGTGTTGCCTTGTCAGGTGCTTGTTTAAAATCTTATGGAGACCAATTGCGGTTAAGTTGTCTAGTGTAAGTTCATCTTCTGTTTTTGTGTGGAAGAGGGTCAACAGCAAATTAGTGAACGCATTTTTTAGTTCAACGTTTTTAGTTTCTAGTGTGAAGGTGAAGGGGGTAACTTTTCGTATGCCCCCATTTTCGGTTGGTTTGCTGATTTCACAGCAGTATTTTGTCCAGTCTTCTCCTTTGTACTTCTTAATGTTTGCACCTCTTCAAGCCTCTTTTGCCATATCTGTCTCAGCTGGGCTATGCGCTCGTTTGTGAAACAGAAAGGGCCGTCCGCATCTTCTGTGACTGACTCAGAATCGCGTAAAATGTCACTTGGTGGAGTGGGCAGTAGTGGCATTTTTGCCAGCCCTGAAAAGGGCTGAGTCTTAGTGCTGGTTTGTCTGGTGTGGCGCTTTGACATGACTCTCCTCCCGGCGGTCCAATGGATGGAGTGCGTTCGTCGGTGGTCCGAAGCGAAGTGTGTTGGTGTGGTTGGGAAGTAGAGCTCGAATTCTTTAAAAGCAAAGACAGATGATCGTGCACCAACTGGGAGAATGAATGCTCAGACTCAATCTCGTCCATGGAAAGTCGCACAAACCCGAAAGAAATACACCAGAGTAAAAATAAAATTGGGGGGCCCTGTATCATTTGGTCCGCGGACCGGTACCAGTCCGCGGACCGGGGGTTGGGGACCACTGTCCTAACACACAGGCAGATTAGTGTCAATATAAATCACAGGATAATTATTATAGAACAGAAATGAAGTTATAGAGATTATAGTGATAATAGTTTGTACATAACCTTGTCAAGACAGTGCCACAATAGTCTTCCCATGCTTTTGTAACAAAGTCACAATTTTATTGTTTACAATACAATTGTCAGTTCAAGTTTCCTCTAATATGCTGAAGAATGTTCTGTCACCTGCTGTTCTCATGAAACTAATCTGGACACTCCACCATATTAGTTCCCCCAAGCAGAACAACAATGCAGAAATTTCCAGTAACTTCCTTGTACCAGAAATTCCACTATGTAGCTGAGCATACTTTGCTGCCATACCTCAACAGAGTGCAGTGTAACGTTACATTACACATTGGGGGTAGAGACTCCTCGAATCTACCACGATTGTAGCAGTTTATAAATCAGTAAACTGGAAGATCTAGTAAAAACAAAATGGCTACTTCTTCACTGTAAAATATATTCAGGGAAGAAATGCTATGTTTCCAGTTTATTCATTTCTTACTCCATTCTTTCTTACATTCAAGTCTCAACATACCGTTACTATCATATGATGAGAAATGTTCCTATAAATTTTTTCATAGCATCTGCAACTTTAATTGAAACACTATTTGTAATTCATATGATGTGGATATTGCATATTGCATTTTTGGGAAGTGAGGTCCTGAATGAATGAGAATACTGCATAGTGGCAGATTTATTGGCCGGTGTTTGGTACTTGCAATTTGCAGTGAGTGCTTGCTTTGTTTTAAATTGTGCTATGGCCAGTTAACCAGTTGGCAGTAAGTAATGTGTGTGCATGTGACAGGACATACAATGGAGACTGTTGTTACTGGGCTGGCAGAGGTAGGTTGGGAGGTGCGGGGAAAGTCATAATAGTATTAGCTATAGGTGAATTTGAAAGCCATAAATAGTATTAGCTCTAGGTGAATTTGAAAGTCATAATAGTACTAGCTTTAGGTGAATTTGAAAGTCATAATAGTATTAGCTCTAGGTGAATTTGAAAGTCATAATAGTATTAGCTTTAGGTGAATTTGAGGGTCATAATAGTATTAGCTTTAGGTGAATTTGACTGGATCGAGGGTGAGTAGAGGCATATGGTTCCAGGGAGGAATAAAAGAAAGAGAGAATTTTATCATGCTCTTTTTCCAACCATCCTAGTTCGAGACTGGGTTCCTCCCTATCTGGGTTGTGCATTGAACAGTAATTCATGGCTAGGTAAGGTAAAGGCATCTTTGTATTGTGTGAATAGTTAGGTTTTATTTGGGTTGTGCATTGAACAGTAATTCATGGCTAGGTAAGGTAAAGGCATCTTTGTATTGTGTGAATAGTTAGGTTTTATTTGGGTTGTGCATTGAACAGTAATTCATGGCTAGGTAAGGTAAAGGCATCTTTGTATTGTGTGAATAGTTAGGTTTTATTTGGGTTGTGCATTGAACAGTAATTCATGGCTAGGTAAGGTAAAGGCATCTTTGTATTGTGTGAATAGTTAGGTTTTATTTGGGTTGTGCATTGAACAGTAATTCATGGCTAGGTAAGGTAAAGGCATCTTTGTATTGTGTGAATAGTTAGGTTTTATTTGGATGCTATGTTTCATTATGAACATGTTAACCTTTATTTCTTTCAGAGGCCTATGCCAAACTTAGTACTTATTAATGGAGCAATTGACAAGACACTTAGACTCTGCAATTACGTGTGTTTCAGTGTGTTTAGTTTCATCTTGATCTTTAATATTTGATTTCATTGTGGGCTTTGGATGCCTGTTCCTGATGTGATGACATGTTCTATTGAGAGTCTACCAGCGTGTTGTATGTCACTCCAGTGTATAAGTCGTGATCACAAATGTGACTACAGTGTGGCTTGAACTTTGAACTTGCTATTTGACATTATGATGAAAACTAGGGCATAATGTATAATACTTATTCTTTCAATGTATTGTTAATTTTTATTAAAATTCTTGTTACTAACTGTTCAGTCTCGTGTATTTGTTTGTGAAATGTAATTATTTCGTTTGTTATAATAATCAGAAGTGATAATCTAATGATTATGTCTTGTTCTCTCTTCGTCTATTTATAATTGTTGTACATACATTTCATAAAATCCATTCTCAGCTTATTAACTGAGTTGGGGGGGGGGGGGCATGAGTCAATTTGGTGGCATACTAGTATATCGGCATAACAGTTGCAGTTATGCATATATAACCAGTGACCCAAACTCTGCATCCACGCTTGAATGTTTACAGTATAAATAACACAACACCTGCTTGAATGTTTACAGTGTAAGTAACTAAACATCTGCTTGAATGTTTACAGTGAAAGTAACATGACAGATATGAATGTCTTTAAAAAATACCATCACATTTGGAAACTGTCTTTTCAAAGGCACCATCAAATCTTGGAAACCTGGAATTTCTTACTTTGAGTGTTGGGAAATAGAGAGGACAGGGAAGTATGGTCATGACAATTTCAAAACCTGGAATTTGAGTGTTAGGAAGTAGAGAGGACAGGGAAGTATGGTCATGACAATTTCAAAACATGAAGTAAAATAGTTGCTCTCTTTGAGGGCGCTCCGTTCGCACTACTCTGTCCCTTTCTTACCCCACTTCTCCCTCCTATGCCTAAATAAAGATTTATTAGACAATGCTCTCCGTGGACGCACATTGTCTTGCATGCTGCGCATTCCGCAAGTACATCTTACATACGTCACATTCCGCAAGTACATATTACATGCTTCACATTCCGCACGTTCACATTTCAGAAATGGGTCAACGACAACGCTTCAGCGGCACTGGATTAATGACAGCATTGATCCTTCCTTATATGACCTTTACAGCTCCTACCGAAAGTTTGTAACGAGCGTTTTCTTGTTAATGAAGCATGCAAGCATGTCTGTAACGAGAGAGCGAGTAGCCGAACAGATATGGGCTGATAAGGAAATTTCATTTTCAAGCCATGCCCGTGGCTTAGTGGCATTAATCAGTGTCTCTAAGTGTGAATGTGGTGTGCCTCGATCCTTGTTTAAAACAGAAAATAAAATTGTCACAATTACTTAAATTCTTGTCACAATTGCTTAAATTCTACAAGTAAAGCAAAATTGTCACAATTGCTCAAATTCTGCATGTAAAGTAACATTGTCACAATTGCTTAAATTCTACATGTAAAGTAGGACACATTTCGTCGCGAGTTTGTTAATATTATGACTGAAGAATATAACAACAAGCAGCTAGGAAAAAAGTCGAAATTGAGGAGGCGACTTTGTGCTGTTGAACTTTCTGATTGTCTTTCACTTAAAGGAATAATGACTATCTCCTTTGTTGACCATGCTCTGTGTGATACGCCACCCTAGAAAAGGATTATGATTATTATTATTTATTAATCCATAACTAATTACAAGTGACGAGAATCTTAATTTATTATGTTATTAGTAATTCTCCAAAATATACTACTTGTCTCTCATCACAGAAATGAGAGTGGCGTTTTTAAAGTCAAGGTACACAACCTTTAAAATGATGACCCGACGTCACTAGCACGTGATCACAATCACGTGGTTTGCATCAAGTCATGTCTTTCATATTTAGATGATGGTCCAATGTACCCCTTCTAGGACCATTACACAATTGTTTCAGAATCTTGGATGCACTCACAATTCACACCATGGAGAACCATCCAGAACTTCACATGCACTATCAAAGCACATCGCGAGGAGTGTTCTAGAATCTTCGTGTGTGCTACTCAACACACCATGAGGAGTGTTCAAGATAATCTTTGTGAATTCTCGAGACCCAACTAAAGCCTCAATTTTCGCCATGTTGGCTCTCGAACAGAATTCATAGGAATCAACTTACAGAAACATGTTTACTGATAAGTTCGATGACAATGCTGAATTCACATACCAATGTGATCCAGTAGAGTACAGTAGTCATGCAGTCTAAAGTGGATGAAAACATCAAGGAGAAAAAAAAGGGCACACAGCTCCCTGCAAAAGTCAAATTAGGGCAGCACTAAATTTCAGGTATATTTCATTTCTAAACCCCTTTCTTTCTTACACACATTCTCAACTTACAAATCCTGTAACAGTATTGATTAGCCCGATACACACGCAGCTTAAGAAATATAGCATTGATCAAAATTCACAAGTATAATGTACAACATAATCAAATTAGTGAACATAGAAATAATGGTTCAATAAAGAATTCTCCAATTGAAATCATAGATCAATAGCAAACATGTACGAAATATTTCTAAGTCCATTCTTTGTTTATCAGTAAGTTAACTTATCATAAGTTAACATCGCCTTTATGAAGTGACTCGAGTTTTGTCAAAATCATAGTGATTAGAATATAGACTTTCTTCAACAAAGTAACTTTTTGTCTATCTTCATCGGTTGAAGTTGATATGAACAAGTCTGAGACTATTAGTCAGAAAAAAAAACTACTCATTCAGTTGAAACTGGTTTGAATTGCATTAGCAATTTCTAGTATATTCTCCACCTGAGTTGTTTACGCCAACTCTTGGCACTTACAAAAATATACCATAAGTAATGCCCAAGGTCGTGTCATTTTGACATTTAACAATTTATATAACAATTAAGTTTAGAAATAGGGATAGGCAAATTTACTCCGCCACACGCTGTAACATCAATTGAATTGAGAGTTCGATTGTCAAAAACAAGATGTTGCCTAGGCAACCGAGCGCCTTTTACGTAAACAGTTAACACCTCTTTCTGAGATGTGAAACGTAAGGCACAGAAATAAATCGCACAGTTGTCACCGTAAAATAATATGCAAGAAAAACATTAAGTTACATAAGTAGGACAAAAATAAACTCAAAAAGGCAGATGTTATTTATAGCACTGTCCACAAAGTCAGCCGGAATTAAGAAACTCAGAGAGTGGGTTCGATAGAAGAATCCTGTCAGAGAGTCGGCTGATTATTAATGAGCAAGAAAAAGCTGAAAGTCAGTGAGTCATAAATAAATGCCTAATTATAAATAAATAATTTCAGTGAAAATTCAATAAGCCTCTTTAATGTTCCAAACAATTCCCTTTATATTAGCAATATAATTGGTATTGGAAGTAAATATGACACATATCTCAACTGCTCCGAAATTATACACAGCGTTACACGTATTCCCATTAGGTTTTCTTTTAGATAACATTTTATTTTCCCTTTTGATAAATCATACAGCGACATGCCAGAAATAAAACAATTAAAGACGTCCATATCTCTTCTTCCCCCTCCCCTCTCCCAACACCTAGTTGAAACAAGCAACTAAGTAAACAAATAATAAACAAGATTATTTCGATACATTTTTATTTAATGTTTAAATAAATTATTTGCTGTACGCCTACTGTAGGGCAAGGAGATGCCAACACTCTTCTGTCGACCGTCTGTAGTTGGAAAGGGAAATGTAGATGACAGATGCCGCAACAACAGATATTTTGCATGCAGACTATGAATGTCATTGCGGCTGTCAGAGATTACCTCACATACGTAGTCATGCTGTGTTCGCGGAAGTGCTAGATTAGGTGATGAGAACCCCAAACCGGATACCTGACTTGCTCTCTTGTACATATTAATGCTGTGAAACGGATGTACGTTGGTGTCAATAAAGTGTGTTTAAATAATTATTGATGGACGAAACTCTATTCATAGTTTAGCAGGATCTCTGATTTTGTGTGTGTGTGTGTGTGTGTGTGTATGCAAGGTTCTATAAACAATAACATCAACCGGAGAGCTCATATTAAAATCAACTAAATACAGTAGTAAAAGACTTTTAGCATAAACTTTTTGCTGCAGGGCTTTTAAAAATTAAAGTTAATGTTTAAATTTATTGTGTGTTCTGCATGGTCCTGATCTAAAACTAAACAACAGGATAAGAACACCTTGCAAATGAGCACATTAATAATATTCGGAGATATTTTCAGAGTTATCTCCCATTAAAGATGACTGTTCTTGCTCTTTATTATATTTGAGGGCGTAAAAGTGTTCGATGTCAGTGAAGGAACGAGTCAATTGTGACTTTGCCTTAAGGCACGGACAATCTACTTCATGTTGAGATAATAAATTATAAATTGACGTGTCTGAAAAAAAATTATCGTTCGTGATAGGTATTGGAAAGTGAGAAGTGAGAGAGAGAGGGACAAAGTGGCGAAGGGGAAAGAAGGAAGGATGGATATGGATTGATGAGAGGAGAAGAGAGATGAAGAGAGAGATAGAATAACTGACTGATAGAATGACTGATTTTTTGACTGGATAGATATTATTTCCATTTCGGGAAGTGGGTGGCTGGGTGTACGTTGCAAACACTGCCAAATATAATGATTTAAAAAGAAATTAATAGCTTTAAAATACCATAGTACAATATCTTAATTATATTATGTGCTACTATTACTGCTACTGCTATTAGGGTGGTCTAGAAAACATGTCAGGCAAGTGAGCAGAGGGTGGGAAAAGTGTGACATTACTGGCGAGAATAGTAGGGGGGTGGGGTGGATGTTCAGAAAATGGGATTTATATTTCTTGCGTGAATTCCTTCTCACCTCTTAAACAAATATGTTTTGTCGTGTTGCTGTATTTCGCAACCCTCTAATGAACGTTTTTGTTTAATAAACTTATATTGCACATTTACAGCATGTCAGCACAACCACCACCACTACCTCCACCACCAAACCTTTTAGCAGGACACAAGTATTTGCGTCACAGGACACAAGTAGTTATAAACGTTTAGCCATTTGTGACATCTCTGGGCACCTTCACTCGCTATGATTATTATTTATTTATTTATTAACATCTCATAACTAATTACAAGTGATCGATAATCTTAATTCATAGTTATTAATAATTCACGAGACCAATATGTCTCTTACTTGACTGATTATAAGGGTGTCATAAAATTTAATCTTTACACAATAATAAGATAGACGTTTTACTGTCGCATAATGTTTCTGTAGGCAGAAACTTCTTACTTAAATCTGCCATATAAAGTGAGAAAATCTATTTCAATATGCAATGCAGGAATTATAAATTTATATTTTAAACAATACACTATTTATTTAAGATACATAAAACTGTTATTCCAGCAAATGTTAGATTAATGTTTATAATTGTTTCACTGTGTGATTAACGTTAACAACCAAGTGCCCTATTGATATTTGTAAACCAACACACATTGATTAATTATCTTTTATAAATTCATGTCCTTAACAAATTTATGTTCTTTTAATAATGTTAATTATATTGCTAAATGTGTTTGAATATTGTACAAGCGTTTATGTACTGTACATTTAATTATTTAGTATAATGCCATGTCGTGCTATGTAAGCTGATGTCTTATTACCATATTTTTTCACACTGTTGTTTTAACTAGTAGCTATCATATATATATATATATTGCCGAGTCTGAGAGAGGGAGGGAGAGACCTGTAGTCATTTGTGGCTAGTAGACTTGTAGTAAAAGTGACCCCCTTTTACCTCAGATTGCTGTACGCGACACTATACAGCCTACGACACGCATTCCAACATATCACGTCCAGGAACTGATCCTTGGGCCAATAAATTTGCCAAATGCATCGCAGCCATTATGTATGCTGCTATCCAGACCGCCAATGTGAACTGAAGGAGGTTTGAATTCTACCTCAACTAGGATAAGAACCAATATTGTGCTCTCTCTAAGTCATTGATTATTTCAAAACTGTTCTTCAAATTCGTGCCAGGTCATCTCTATGATGAACATTCTAGCAGTTTAATCACACATTGTCAATCATTACAATACTTTTAACTAACAGTGTTATTAATAAATAGTTGCCTCTATAAAACCACAGAATAATATATTATATCCACATTTTCTATTTCTGAATAACCAGCATTGTATGGGCTGCTGGAGGTTTATAACTGTTAGACAATTGTCTATCTATAACCAATTTATTTTTTTATATTTACTCTGCGGTCCAATTTTGAAATATGAACTCTGCCTGTAATTTTAATTAACACAGGGAGGGGAGGGGTGCATTCACATTAACTACCATCTTGCTTGACCACCCACTCCACCTGACGCCACACATGCACATGCGCACTCGTGGTTAAATGTTTTGCTCTTCTTTTCTACATTTTCATTTTTTTATCGTGAGTGGCACGTTATTACTTTGGACGTAATTTAAAGTATACTATTGATACGGAAGAAATTCGAAAGGCTTAGAGAATTCCTTGTAACTGCATTTAATCTTGTAAATTTATAAGCAATTAACAAATAAAAAGAACAACTAGTGTCAGAATAAAAATGCTAAGTGAAATATTGTTTTGTCTCGCCCACATTCTGATGACGTGAGAGAATAGCGCCTGAAAGATTGAAGCGGAGTTCACGTGACTGACTTTCAGTTTTAGTTAAAATCATTATCACACGAACACTCTCGGCCATCTGCAGCTTAGAATCTTGTCCAGGCAAGGCGCTGTATTACTTACATATAGTCACTCTGTGTAGCGTTGTTTTCTTTATAAAGAAATATTAATCTATAGCTGTTGACATTAACATTACATAGAGCCTTATAGCCCAGAAACATTGGGTTCCTAATCTCTGGATGGTGATCTAAAGATCACTGAGATGTGTGGGTTAGTCGAGTCCTCTGTCCTTAATTCATTAAAAGTTTGTTTTTTTAAAAAATATTTCCACGCCCCCTTTTCTCAACTGGTTTGCGTTGTGTCGCTAGGCAAATATGTTTCGAAATTCTTGGTAGTAAGTCATACAGGTTGGGAAGCACCGTCATAAACATGTTTATTTATCTGCTCGTGTGAACGTCGCTTTAGGCCAGCCGGGTTTTAAAATCACGTGCACGTTGGGTTTCATATTTTTTTTAACCTTCCTGTTGAGCTGTGCGAATTCAGTTCTGACAGTTTTTCGACCCATTTTGGGATATAGATTACGCATGGGCTAAACACACAATGGGTATTCTTTTCATTGTGTGTAGGGTCAGTCTGTCTGCCTGTAAACAAATTGAAATTTTTATTTCGGACGCCGTTGACAAAGGACAGGAGTGAATTGAGCACGGTATGTATACTTTCTGCTTAGTGTTGCTCTTGGTTTGAGACGTTGCGGGTCAAGTGACATGTTGCGTCCCCTTGCTGTCATGAGAGATAACGCGTTCGGACGTGGTTAATATTTCCTCTCCCTCGTCCCCTACACTCCCTCCCAACTACTCCTTCAGCACAGCTGTGTTCTTATTGACCTTTCCAGCAAATATCTAGAAAATTTGCTACATATTAATCGTTGTTTATGGTGCATCATAGCTGTTGGGCATACATGCTTTTGATAAACACTTGAATCGTGATGAAAGCTGCGCAATTTCTTAGAAAACGTAAGTAAATGTTTTGTGTTGACGCAGCCACAGATTGAAAATTCACACGCCTCAGAAAACGTTTTGTTGACGCATCCAATGCTTAAAAGGTCACGCGAGTTAGCCCAGGAAGTTACGCCAAACAAAGAGACCCGTGTGTCGCTGTTTTCACTCTGGCAAGAGGTGAAATCCTAATATAGGGCATATGAATCCTACTTTAGAGCGCATTTAAATATGCAGAAAAATAAGAGCATATTTAATTGTTATCTTTATGGCACAATCCCATTTTATCACTCTACTATTTAGGATCAGTTTTAGGCTCTCCTTTTTTCCCTGTAATTTGTTTATTTTTTAAATGTAGATTATCAAGGTTTAAAAATACCGCTTGAATGTTAAACAAAAACGTCAACTTATAGTTGACGAAGACTGGGTGCCAGAAGTTACGTTTAAAAGTTCAAACAGTGTTTATTGGTATCATCACCATTATTATAAATATTTTAAAAGTTTGTATCGAATAATTATAAATAATAATTAATTTACTAAAATGAGAATTAGAAAATACGCTAAAATGAGATTTTACGGGGGGGGGGGGGGGGGAGTAAACAAAGCAAAACGTTACGATTGACAGGGTTGTATGTTATGTTTGGTACTGTTAGAAATCTGCCATAAACAGTCAAGCATCCGCTTTAAACTGTGCATATATTTAATATTGGTGAACGTCATATAAGGGTATAAGAAGGAACTAATGTATTTCGGTTTTTCTTTTATAAAAATAGAAGTAAATGTCGCTTTACATTTCAGAAGATCAGTGGATATGGTTAGTAAAGATTTTACTTTTATTTATTTATTTTTAGAAGGTGAATGTGTGTGTGTGTGTGTGTGTGTGTGTGTGTGTGTGTGTGTGTGTGTGTGTGTGTGTGTGCGTGTGTGTGTGTGTGTGTGTAACCTTGGGCTAATGAAAAGTATGATTGTTTCCTTTAACAATTGGCCTTAAAATCCCATTCCGTCCTTCTGTTTTTTTTAATTCGTTTTTCTAAATCTAAATTAGTTTCATGCCTCATAATTACATCAGTTGTTTCAGGAATTTCTGTTGCAACGTTGTACAAACTATTTACAGTATTTTTGGCGTTGAAATATTTTTAACCCTAGTCTAATTTAGCATGATGTAAAGACATTAATTTATGTCCTGAACTACTGCTACTTAAGTTGCTTGAAACCGATTTTTAAAAACAAAAAATGTAATGTACGTTGAAGCAATACTTTTGAGCATTTACTGATTTAGAAACGTTGAAGCTTGAATGCTAATTCATACCCGTAGTTCAAATTATTCAATAACGGTGAAAATTGAATGTTAACATATACTCGCAGTTCAAATTATTCAATAACGGTGAAAATTGAATGTTAACATATAATAAATTATTAACCTAGAACCTGTGTTGAAAGCTTTGTTTTACAACGCGCTTACTTCCCTTGAACTACGTATTAGTCTTGATTACTAAACAGGATGTTTCTGTTTAACTCTCTTACTTCCCTTGATATACTTATAAGTCTTGATTACTAAACAGGATGTTTCAGTTTTACAACTCACTCTTGATTACTAAACAGGATATTTTAGGTGATTCATAAGTCCTTTGATGTTCGAGGACTATGAATTCAAGTAATTCATTATTTTTGTGTACTTTTACATGAATAGCTGCGGATCAAAATAGTTGCGTAAATGAAAGGGGAGCAGACGAGAGTGAAGTTTCCTCCATAAACTCCGAACGTGTTTATTGGTTAACTGTTAATGCACGCAACATTGATATATTTATTTTTCTCACCGTCTATTTCCTGCATTCGTTGACAACTTAATTATATTCTTCTCCAAGGGAGATATGCGACAAGCTGTCCTGAATTCTTGGGCAATTGCCATTAAGCTGTTCAGTGACTCTGTATCTTTCACGCGCGCTCAGGAACCATTATCATAGTATTATTTTGCAGAGCTTCTGGTTGTCACAAAGTCTTGTTTGACATGCCATGCATATTAAGTAATTTAAACCTTTTATTTATTTGTTCATTTATAATAATATAATTTACGGTTGTTATTTGTTTCATGTTATTTCAGTTTTAAAGGACTATTTAAAAAAATATATTTATATCTTAACACTACAACTGTGGCCAAATTGTAATTCGCAGGTCGATGAGTTTTGCTGACGTCAGGCTGCAGACAATGGATTTACATCCTAACAACATTGTCGTTTATCCTCCATCTTTAAACATCCCACCTACAATATCAACCATCGACTGCCGTTCGGGCAAAAGTGAAAACGGTGAAAAAATTAGTTGTACAAATATCACTAGCAGCGCCACCAGTTCAGGAGCTGACAACTCTGACACATTTTACCCGCCTAACTGCGAGCCCATTTCAGACACAGACGAGGATGACGTTTTTCTCCCAACCAATTGTGCCATTCCGAGGCGAACTAAAATCCGCGCTGTGTGTCCAGATAATCTGTTGCCGAGAGCTTGTGCGACCTCCTGTTCCCTTCAACGATTTCCCCGGCTGAAATCGATCGCCTCCTTGTCGTCCAAGGATGCACGGTCGGTTCTGGACGAACAGTTTCGCCTCGTAGCTGAAATGAACGTGCTACGGTTCGGCAATTCCATGCGTTCATGGATGCATCCCTTGACCGGTGGTGACATCAAGGCACAAGATAAGGAATCGGATCTGCAAGAGTGTGGCATATTCCATACTTCAAATGCCACGGTCCCTGAGGCTTGCCATAGTTCTGTCGAAGTCAACGGGCACAGCCAGACAACAGGAATGTCACCAAGTTCAGCATCATCACCACAGGAATTCTATTCTCATTCCACTGCAAACAGTCTACCAAATTCTGTTTCATCTACTGTAACCGACAAAGACAAAGAGCAGATTGACGAGAGTACACCTTGCCAATCACGAATTCATGACGTTTCTTCTTCACCTCCGATCACTGCGGAAGTCAGCGAAGATAAACACTCCCCAGAGCTACCCAGACTCCCTGAAAGTGACACTGAATATTCCTACAGCAGGGAGGATTCTCATGATGGACAGCGCATGCTGTTAAAGACAAAATCTGGCTTTGATTGTACTTGGCAATTCAAAGAGTCAGAAGAAATTCTTCCTGCCGATAAAGACGTGCTAAACAACGACACATGTCCATCAAGGAACTCATTTTCTGAAACAGGGGTTAAGGAGGTACAGTTTCTTAAGTACATTATATGCAAAAATCTGAGCCAACTGGAGTATGAAAATGCAAAGGTAACGGACCCATTGAAACGGTCAAAACTTCATCTTCAAGCCCAAACCGACTACTATACTAAGAATTTCAGCACGGGAGATTTGAACTCTGAAAAGAAATTGCACAGCCAGGATTCAAAGCCATTATGTGACAAAAGTATCGCAGTGCCGTTACCTATAGTAGCTTTACAAAATGTGCAAACTGATATCTCATTTCTCAGTGCTGATGTTAACAAAGGGAGTGAAGGTCCGGATGTTCTACAGAGCAGATGTAGTGAACCACGGGAAGACATTTCACCAAACCCAAGTCTACATCAGGAGGATGTCGATGGCGCTGTGAGTCCTGTCTGTTCTTTGAAATGTTCAGCTAGTTACTCTGGAGATGAAGCTGAGGACCCTGGCAACTTGATTGGTGACAGCGGCACAGAGTACGAGATTGACAACGAGGCTGATGTTTCCGGTATAAGTATTGATTATGAAGATGGCATCACAGGACATTTTGAAATGAACGTATCTAAAAATTTCAAGTCTCACTCTGTCTCAAAGCACCGAAGAGCTATAAGTGACATCTCGTCTGCTTCATCTTCTTCAGAAAACTTCTCTGAACTCGACCTCGATAAAAGCACAAAACGCAACATTAGCATGAAAAAAACGAACTTAGGTGACGCGTCTTTTGTCGAAAATTCTTCCACTTTTGATGATATTGCCAATGAGGCAGAATTTTTCCATGCACAATTTCTGGAAAGTGCTGCGGAAAATAAAACTATTACCTCCGACATTTCAGAACAAGGTAGGAGGAACTACTCTACGGGCATTAACTCTGATGGTTCCCCTTGCTTACACTCAGAGGAGAGTTGCAGTGAAGTATTAAATAAGATGACAGATAGGAGAAGAAATACATTTCAAAATGGGAACAAAGTTTACAATCAATCAGAAAAATTTCTGCAGTCTAAACACACATGCTGTATTGAAACTGCTGACAGTAGATATGAAGACGCTAGCAGCCATGAATACAATGACGACGAAAACAATGACAATAAATGTGTGAATGATACATATGACGATCTTGTTCGCGATTCTAAGAATCGAGATAGAGGTGAAATCAATATTTTAGTTCCCGGGATACCGCTTGAGTCGAAAGAACTTTGTAGTAACACAGCCAATGACCAGGACTCATCAAAGAACGAAGTCAGCGGTGTGTCCGGGACATCTTTAGACAGTGAAAGTGACGAATGCAGTGGAGCTACAGAAGATCCTGCTGGTAAAATTGGTGACGTCATGGACACTCAGGACATTTTTGAGAAAGCAACTGCACCCAGCAATACTGTAACATTCGCAATCAATAAACACACGTTTGTGCAGCAAAACCATTGCTGTAGAAGGGTGAAGTTAACAAATTAGGTTTAAAAAAGTAGATTTGTATAATGCATTTACTAATTCTGATCAAAATGACTCGTGCACCAGCTATGTCAGTTTGAAAAGAGAGATGAGAATGAACTTCTCTTAGCCGAGAGAAATAGCTGTACTCAGAAATTGAAGTTATATCAGCTTCTGGCAGGAGTTTGTCTGGCCTAGACCTTTGTGAACTTTTGTTTTACATTTACCTGTTTACGCATTTTATGTAACTTGGAGTAAATTTTGGATAAGATCAAGGGCGCTGCTTCTCTTTGGAGGTGCGAATGCAACCAATCTGACGACACTGAAAACAAAATGGAAGGCGGGTTTAAAAATGACGACACCGCATTTTTGTTGCACCCATTGGTTGTGTTGTGACTGAGCCTTGTCTTTATGTTAGTAGTGGACTTGGTCCAGCAGGGTCCACTCAATGTGATTAGGAAGAAGCTGCCTTTTAAACATTAACGAGTAGATGATCTCTTTGACAAATATTTTTTTCCTTTGAGACTACAACACTTTGTTTTGTCTGAATATCTGCATTTATAATTTCCTTTTTCATTTGTACTATTTTTTCATTAAAGATTGAAAATATCAACATTTTCCTGTATTATCACTGATTAAGTTTGCTCATTTAGTTAAGTATAGGTTTAAGCATATTTTAAGAGGATTTTTAAATGAAATTTCAGTGAAATTGAAGTTTAGTTTGACCGTTCCACGTCCACAGGCTTCACGCAGCTTTATACAATGATGGCATTCCTGGAAATACTGTTTAACACACTATGACTGTAGTTTTGAGACTTTATACAAGCGCTGTTTTGTAAAGTCGTATGTATGGGTTTCAAACACTATATAAAAGTTATGCTTTTGTATTTAACATTCAATAATTGTAAGTTGTGTCTATAGTTGGGAGATATGAGAGTAAAATGTTGGTATCATGCTTTGGTTACATTCATAGACCACTAGTATGTAAATTTTGCTATATGAGAATATTTCTTTGTTGTCTAATTATATAGCTCATTTGTTTGTTTTATTGGTACTTTTATTTACGATTGAATGAAAATAAATGATACATTAATATTATTTATAAGTGGAGTTTTCTTGTTTATTATTATAGAAGTGTTACTTAGGTGAAATACGCTGGAAAAAATATCGTAATCTGAAGTGGAATGAGAACTTCACCCCCACATATTCCACAAGCATTGTTGTTGGAGGAATGTGTGAAAATAATGAAGAAAGGTAAATCTTCCTGAAAAAACATAAGATGTCGTACATATACATGTATATAGGATAAAGCGACTGTTGCATGTATGCAGAACACCAGTTATATAAACACACAACTTATTTTTGTTTAATATTCCCCGAGTCGGGACAGTCCTTGCTCTCTCCTTGAAGCCGAGAAAATTATTGATATCTCATATGTAGTTGAAGGGGCAGTCCACCCCCCCCCCCCCGCCATCAAAAGTTAGAACATTTCAGCTAACCTCATTTATTATTGTTAAGTATAATTTATTCAATCTTAATAACTAATGTATTGTTAACTAATATTTATTCAGTCTTAATAACTAATGCATTGTGACGTAATATTTATTCAATCTTAATAACTATTGTATTGCTGCGACACTAAGTTCTATAACTTTTGTTTATAACAAAATAACGAGAATATTTTACAACTGATTATTAAAAATACTTCAACGAATACATACATAGCAATTTCCCAAGAACTACCAGAACACTCTGGGGACAATAGGACAACTTTGTTTATTATTAAAAAATAATTTGTTACACTGAGAGGGTATGTACAGATATTTAGAGCATTTAAATACTCCTCTGCACAGCACCACAACAGAAAAGTATTAACTATCTCTGCCTAAAACTTATGGGGAAAATCGGACAAGATTATATTTTTTAAAAACAATATTATAATGAGAGAGAGAGAGAGAGTATGTAGGGACATTTAGGACTACAGCGTTTAAATACTCTTCTGCACAGTCACACAACAGGAAAGTTATCAACTATCAAAACTGTCGGAGAATATATCTCTCATACTCGCGATTTACTTAAAGGGAGGCAATCAACAGTCAGTCTAACGATATATAATTTGAAATCTTGTGACTGAAAATTATTGTGCACTAATGAGTGAATTTTTAAAAAAAATTTATTTATTTATTTATTTATTTTTTTTTTTTGGGGGGTGCTTCCAGCTTCCGACGATTACGCGTTGACGGATGCATAACCCTTCTTACGTTAAATAGACTGAAGACAATCTGCACATCCAGTGCAGCGAAATCGGCCCAGGCCAGAAGCTGCCAGCAGCATAAATTCATCAACATGCACATCTAGTGAATACGTTTCAGAATCACGTATTAGTGGAGACCCCAAAATTAAATCTGATGACAAAAGTATTCATAGATAATCGCATTTGTAAAATCAAGTCAATATAGACACATTAATGGAGGGAAAATACACAAACTCAAACAAGATTCTCAAACCATTTTAGGTTTAAAGATGACTTATATACGGAAATTACCGTATCTTTAAATAGATATGCTATTTTTGTAATACACGTACTGAACACTATTTTGTTTCTAGTATTAGATTCACTAAAGCCGACAGGAAAGGTAAGTCTTTTAAATGAACATACTTTAATTTCCTTTTTGTCATTTTATTGTACCGATGTAAATTTACAGCTTCGGATCCATCTTTAGAATGTTCAAAGTCACGGATGTGTAAGATTGTTATATGTTAAATTTAACTTGTACCTATACTGATGTATATCGTAAATACGCGCCGTCTTAACGCATGGCACGCTGAACAATTGGTCTTGGCCTCACGAGCATAAGGGCCCCATATTAATCTATGTATTTGTGACTTTCTATAAGTAAATAATTAGGTATGAGTCCCAGAGCACTGCTTTCACCGTGGGCCTATATCGCTGTTAACACGGCTTGCATGTACACATACACAGAACACACTGACAATTATTTCAGTCAATTTCATGCACTGCATACGATGCTAGTAAAGATATGTTGCTATTATTTCAATGCATGCCATGTCTCAATTTTACTTAATTCAAAGTATTAATAATAACTGCTAGACCTTATATAGCCATTTGTTGTGTTTAGTTAAGTGCTGAAAATTATAAATTAGTCAAGTGGATTTTATCCGGAGTATATTTTGGCAGGAAATTAGTCAATTATTAGAAATATTTCAATTTAATATATGTTTCAAGTTGCTTTAAGATTCGTGTAGCTATATGAGTTTGATAGATTCAGAGATAGTCTCTAATATAAATTAATCTGCACACGAATAAGCTCGTTTGTGTGTGTGTGTGTGTGTGTGTGTGTTTGTGAGTGTGTAGTAAAATAACTCATTTGATTCCAATAGAGCAATTTAGGCACATCATTCTAGAAGCAGTGATATATATTGGCTGAAAAATTCTTTAAAAAAATATATCTATTCTCTCTAATTCATTAAAGCAGTGTAATTGCTCCTGCACAATTTTTCTTATTTAAAAGTGCTATATATTTTCTGTAATTCATCCAAGCAGTATTACTGTTGCTGAATTATGTTTCTTATATAAAAGTATATTATAATTGCAGTAAGTCATCCCAACTGTGATATTAGTGTACTAAAGATAACCTTATTTAAAGTACATTGTACATTATATACACTATGTCATTCAAACAGTTGTATTAGTATACTGAAAATACTCATTATTTAAAAGTGCATTATATACACTCTGTCATCCCAGCAGTAGAATTGGTGTACTAAAGATAACCTTATTTAAAGTACATTGTACATTATATACACTCTGTCATTCAAACAGTTGTATTAGTATACTGAAAATACTCATTATTTAAAAGTGCATTATATACACTCTGTCATCCCAGCAGTAGAATTGGTGTACTAAAGATAACCTTATTTAAAGTACATTGTACATTATATACACTCTGTCATTCAAACAGTTGTATTAGTATACTGAAAATACTCATTATTTAAAAGTACATTATATACACTCTGTCATCCCAGCAGTAGAATTGGTGTACTAAAGATAACCTTATTTAAAGTACATTGTACATTATATACACTCTGTCATCCCAGCAGTAGAATTAGTGTACTAAAGATAACCTTATTTAAAATATATTATATACACTCTCTGTCGCCGTTGTCCTCTGGGGTGACTTTGTAGTAAGGAATTATATAAAATATTGATAATTAGTTGTGATAAAAGACATCTACAAGTGGAGATGCAGAGTATGGGTCACTGGTTATTATGCATATCTACCACTGTTGTGCCATTATATTGGCACGCCACCAAATTGACTCATGGACCCAGTCAGCTAATAAGCTGAGAAATGGATTTATTAAACAAATATACAACAAACTTAAACAGATGAACAGAGAACAAGACATATTCATTAGACCATCACTTCAAATTACAATAACTAACGGGAAAAAAATTACATTTCACTAACAATTGCGTGAGATTGAAAGTTAATAATAGGATTTTAATAAAAGAAAAGTTAACAATATTTAGGAAGAATAAGTAAGATAGGTTATGTCCTAGTTTTCGTCATAAAGCCAAAACAGAGCAAGTTCACACGGCACTGTAGTCACTTTTCGCTATCACCACTTATCTCAATGTGCTGAAGTGAAATACAGCACGCTGGTAGACGCTCAATAGGACACAGATATGTCTTGTCGTTAGTCATCACTTCAGAAACAGGTATCCAAAGCCCACAGTGAAACCAAAGATAAAACCAAGATGAAACTAAAACATCTGAAACACAAGTAATAACAGAGTCTAAGTGTCCTGTCAATTACTCCATTAATAAGTACTAAGTTTGGCATAGGCCTCAGAAAGAAATAAAGGTTAACATGTTCAAAACAAAACATAACATCCTAATAAAACATAACTTTTCACACAATACAGAGAGGCCTTTACCTTATCTAGCCTGAGTTTACTATTTCGGGTACAACCCAAATAGAGAGGGACTAAGTCTCAAATGCTTGCCCAAAGAGACGGTTGGAAAAGAGTACAGGATAAAATTCTAGTGTTACTTTTATTTCCCCTTCTTACAAATAATAGTCCCTTTTGTATGCCCAGCCGCACGCATCACATTAATCACTGCCAACGTTTATGGTAGCACAGTTTAAAACTAAGCAAGCCCTCGATTCCTAATAAAAGCAATTTCCAAACACCAGCCAATAAATCTGCCACCATGCACAACTCTCATTTGTTCAGAACCTCACTTCCAAAATAAGCAGTATGCAATATCCACATCATACGATTTACAAATAACGTTTCAATTAAAGTTGCAGATGCCATTAAAATTATACTTAAAAAAATATTTATATAAAACAAATGTATAAAATATGTGAAAAAATACATTAATACACTGTCATCCCAGCAGTAGTAATAGTGTACAAAATATATCTTATTAAAAGTACATTATATGCATACTGTCATCTCAGCAGTAGTATTAGTGTTCTAATAGTACATCTTATTTAAAAGTACATTATATGCACTCTAACTTATTTCAGGAGATGTATCAGTTTACTAAAAATACTCCTTATGCAAAGTACAGTTTACATCCAAGCACTGTTAGCAATGTATTGTGTCAGAGCAATTGCAGTCCATAATTATTTAATTATTTTTGGGAATTATTATTTTTCATATTTTTTTTAAAATCATAGACATTGCAATATTTTATCTGCTCAAACGACAGTTGACTATGCTTAGTCTTGATTCAAACTTTGTAGCAATGCCTAGAGCAAGACATAAGATCTAACCGACATGTGACTGTAGAGAATGGGGAAAAACAAGCGCGCACACACACAATGATGAACCAACCCCTCCAGGTAGACCAATTGACAACAATATACAGTGATTGTCACTAGAAATCACACCAGAATCAGACATGCGAGAATGAAATCTAGGAACTAAAGGAGGGTGTTGGGTAAAAATGAACAGACAGTTTGAAATGCCTGCAGGTATCTACAAGGATCTCTTATTTCTGAACCATGTCGAATTCATTATTCATATGTCTTTAAACTGACATAAAATTTCTTTAATTATGAATAGTTATTCATTTCATATTATGGTGGGATTTTCACCAGAAATGTTTTGAAATTTACTCTTAATAGACCAGATGTTAACATGATTCTTAACAAAAAGGAGGGGGGGGGGTATGTGGCAGAATAAATATGCCTATCCCTATTTCTTAACTTAATTTTTATATAATTTGTTAAATGTCAACATGGCATGACCTTTGGGTACTGTGCATAATGATAATTTTGTAAGTACTAGAGTTAAAATAACAACTCAGGTAAAGAATATCTTAGAACTTGTTGATGTCATCAGTTCCAAGTGGATGAGTAGTTTTTCTGACTTATAGTCTCGTACTGGTTCATAACAACTTCATCCAATGGGGAAAGACAAAAAGTTACTTTGTTGAAGAAAGTTCTATTTTTTAATCACTTAGATTTTGATGGAACTCAAGTCCAGTCATAAAGGTGATTGTTAGCTTATGGTAAGCTTACTGAATGATAAAGAAAGAATGGGCTAAGGAATATTTGTCCATTTGCTATTGATCTATGATTTGAATTAGAGAATGTTTCGATAACTGAACCATTATTTCTATGTTCATTAATTTGATCACTTTGTACATTAAACTTGTGAATTTTGATCGATACTATATTTCTTACTCTATGTATGTATGTGGCTAATTAATATTATTGCAGGGTTTATAAGTTAAGAATGTATGTAAGGGAGAAAGGAGTTTAGAGATGAAATATGCCTGAAACTTAGCACTGCCCTTATTTTGAATTTTGCAGAAAGGAACATGCCTTTTGATGTTTTGTAACCTTGTTTTCACTTCAGACTGCAGTGACTATTGTACACTACTCGATCGCATTGGTGTGTATACAGCATTGCCATCAAACTTATCAGTAAACATGCTGCTGTAAGTTGATTCTTGTGAATTCCATTTGAGAGCTAATATGACGGAAATTGAGGCTTGAGTTTGGTCTTGAGAATTCATAAAGAGTTTCTTGAACATTCCTTGTAATGTGCTTTAATAACGTATATGAAAAACTGGATGATTCTACACATCGAAGATTCCGGAACAGTTGTGCAATGTGCCTGGAAGGGGTATGTTGGACCATCATCTAATAAGAAAGATAGTGACTTGTTGCAAACTGCATGATTGTGAATAAGTGCTAATTACAGCTACCATCATTGAAAGGGTTATGTACATTGACTATAATTATCTCTATAAAAGTCCACTCTCATTTCTATGATGAAACCATATATACGAACTTGATTTTATATATGTTTAATTTGTCTACTGATGTGTGTGCTAGGAAATAGAATAAGTGTCAAATATTGTTGTGAAGTGATGTAAATGCCAACACTCTTTTGATTGCTGATTTAATAAATTTATTAACCTTCTTGCACATATATTAAAACCTTATGTTGGAGTAATAGCAGGTGGATGAAGGCTCACTAATATAAATAAAAGACGGATTTTTATTACTCTTTTAGTAAGAAGTTTCTGCCTGCAGTAACAGTAAAACGTCTACTTATTGTTGTGTAAAGAGTAGATTTTACGACACCCTTATAATCCGCCAAGTGAGAGACATATTGGTCTTGAATGGGAATTCTTAATAACTATGAATTAAGATTCTCGACCATTTGTAACGAGTGAGAGACATGTTGGTGTTGAGGGAGAATTATTAATAACTATAAATTAAGATTATTGACCATTTGTAACGAGTGAGAGACATGTTGGTGTTGAGGGAGAATTATTAATAACTATAAATTAAGATTATTGACCATTTGTAACGAGTGAGAGACATGTTGGTGTTGAGGGAGAATTATTAATAACTATAAATTAAGATTATTGACCATTTGTAACGAGTGAGAGACATGTTGGTGTTGAGGGAGAATTATTAATAACTATAAATTAAGATTATTGACCATTTGTAACGAGTGAGAGACATGTTGGTCTTGAGGGAGAATTATTAATATCTATAAATTAAGATTCTCGACCACTAGTAACGAGTGAAGGGGGCTCAGAGTGTCAGAGATAGTAATTAGTATATTCTGTGTTTAAACTATGTTGTCTGTATAAAACGTATTACTGTAATTTGAACAGTGGATAGTATTCAGAATGTTTAAACTATGTTATCTGTATAAAACTGGTTACCGTAACTTGAACTGTGGATAGTATTCAGAATGTTTAAACTATGTTGTCTGTATAAAACTGGTTACCGTAACTTGAACTGTGGATAGTATTCAGAATGTTTAAACTATGTTATCTGTATAAAACTGGTTACCGTAACTTGAACTGTGGATAGTATTCAGAATGTTTAAACTATGTTGTCTGTATAAAACTTAATACTGTAATTTGAACAGTGAATAGTATTCAGAATGTTTAAACTATGTTGTCTGCATGAGACCTACTCCTGTTAACTCGGACTATGCATTGTGTTGTTTTTGATTTGTTGCGTTGCTCAGATCGATACATCGACATTGAGTGAACATGATGTTATCATCTAGAATATGCTGGACACTCGCTGACCATCAGACTAACTGCTGATTATGGCCGGGCGTCAGGAAAGTCTGCAAGATGCATCACAATCGAATGAAAGAGATGTAAACTTAAAACATTCTTTTTATTCTTCCAAGATTGCTCTTTGTAGCGCTAAGCATTGTTTTCTAGCTGCATGCACAAATGAAGACAAATATAGTATTTGTTTTTAATCTTTAGATTTCTCTTTTCGATTACATTTATTTTCCTCAGGGAATTATTCCAACGTCCATCACCAGAGGGGTTCTTTGCAGTTATTTTGTTATTTATTTGTTAATACTAATTTATCCAATGACCACATTCCCTAACTGTTTATTAAATATACTTGCTTAAGGGAATTAATCGTAACTTCTAAACTCTGTGGTCGATCTTTGTATATCCCTGTGTATAAAATACGTCATTTCACTTGATCGCATTTTCCTTAAAATTTCGAGTAACAAGACAGAAAATCTGTTTTTAATTTTTAAGAAACCAATATACTGTAATGATGTGAATGTTATCTATTTTTATATTAAACAGAGTCTACACTGTTCACCCACAATCTCAATCCATTCGACAGAAGCGGAAATACTACCTTATTGGTACCAGTGCGTACGTACTTGGTTCCCTAAACTTCATAATGAAACTTACTTTATACCACCATTTCATGTTAACCGCGTGCCATATAGAGAGAATATTGTTGCCGGTCAGTCTGTGTTGATGCCAACTGAAGCTCCAGATTCGAAAGAAAATCGTACTGCATCCATTCTCGAGCAAGAGCTTAGTACACAATCTTCCAGAAATGCATCTTCAAGTGACGCCATCATCTCTCCACGTAAAGACTGCTTACAAACTGACTCTTCGCAGCCAGCCAATGCACATTCTATTTCACAACCCGAATCTACTCGGCTGTCAACTGGAGTGCAGTCTCTTTACCCTGCCCCTACCTCTTCGACGTCACGTGATGATCAGCCTCCGCTGTTTTTAGGAAACATGTCGGATCTGGTCACTTCTTGCAGGTCATTTGAAGAAAGCAATCTTTACTCAACATCATTTCATAAACGGCGTTCTTCTATGGATGAGTACGAAACAAATGATCCAAGTAAAAAAAGAACCACTGACATCCAAGGTTCACGTCCACAGTATCTTCGCCCAAATACAACCTTTTCAAATCAAACGTTTGAGATGTCCGATCCTTTCCACAATGGCAAGATTGTGTTCCAACAGTCAAAACATTATACACCGGTGCAAAATACCTTTAATCCCTATTTGCACGATCAGAGAACTGGCTTGTATTACCAGCCGCCGAAAAGAGAAGCTTGGCCAGCAAATGACTCGTACTTCCAACCTCCTACAAGAGCAGGCTGCTTATCAAGAGACTTGTACCATCCATCTGTTAACAACGAAGCCTGTTCAGTAAATGGAACTAGCACTTTTGCACAAAACAGCACAATCCCTTATCGACGACCTCAATCAGCTGGTCCATATCAACAGCCAGGTATGTACTCACCTTTTCCTGTTGTCACACTTTCAAACCAGCAACAGCCCAGCTTAATTGCTATGAATGTTCCTCCACACCAGCAGCAAAGCCCATGCTCACCTGCTCTCAATACGTCATTTCAGTATCAACAACAAGGACCGTTATCACATGTTCTCAATGCGTCGCTTCAGTATCAACAACAATGGCCGTTATCACCTGCTCTCAATGCGTCACTTCAGTATCAACAATGCCCGTTACCACCTGCTCTCAATGCGTCATTTAAGTATCAACAACAATGCCCGTTTTCACATGCTCTCAATACGTCATTTCAATATCAACAACAAGTACCGTTATCACATGTTCTCAATACGTCGCTTCAGTATCAATATCAATACCCGTTATCACCTGCTCTCAACGCGTCACTTCATTATCAACATCAACGTCCGTTATCACCTGCTCTCAATGCGTCACCTGAGTATCAAGAGAAACGCTCGTTCTCACCTGCCCTTAATGCTTCCCTTAAATACCTAAAGCAGCGACCCTGCTCACCTGCTGAAAATGGTTCATTTCAATATCAACAGCAACGCCCGTGCTCACCTGCTGAAAATGGTTCATTTCAATATCAACAACAACTCCCGAGCTCACCTGCCCTCAACGCATCAATTCAGTGTCAACAGCAGCGCCCGTTCTCACATGCTAAACGTGGTTCATTTCAATGTCAACAGCAACGCCAAAGCTCACCTGCCTTGAATGGCTCACGTCAATGTCAACAATTACGCCCTCACTCACAGGTTACTCTTCCACATCAGGTGCTGCATTCACCAACTCAGAGCATCACGATTCCAAATTTAATTACTCAGAATGCTGGTTTTGCATTTCAAACTTCCTCTTTCATCACATCTGATCAGCAAAATGTCTCCCAACAACAGTCTTCAAGTGTTAAATGTCGTGCAGAAGGCGCAACCCAACAGACATCCGAAAACACCAATTTAATTGAATATCAACAAGAATATGAAACAGCGTCATCTTCCCTGCCCTCAATTACTTCCAACTACAACCTGTGGCCCGAAATACCTCCCAACTCTTTACTCAAGCCAGTACTCGACAGTGACGTCAGAGACGACAGGGCCCAGGAGAGAGTCCTTCAGTGCCTGCAAGCATTTGCAAAGGCAAGAAAAGAAGTGATGATAGTCATATCTCGGTTACCGTTTGGCCGATACCTTAATCAATCGTGCTATGAGGCTGCAGCTGCCACCTTCCCTCGCCTTAAAGATCTTGGGCAAAAGTATAAACGGGGTGAGTTTGACATACTTATCATTCACAGCAAATACGGATTGATTGCTGGGGAAATAGCAAGCGTCGGGGCCAACTTTGAACAACTTAAGTTATCAGAAGAGGAAAAAAATAACATCGTGAACAAGAAAGTGGGAAAAGCAGTGAAACAGCTTGAACGGTCAGAAAAAGTGCTGAAACACCTTGTGTCAGACAAACTTTATGTGAACGTTATTACAACGCTCATTTTGCCAAATATTACCTCTGATCACTTGCTGCATGTAGTAGGCAGCAACAGTCAGTTACAAAAGGTGAGAAGATTTGTAAATAATTAATAATAATAAAGTATGAACACGCTCATAGTATCAAGCCCTTTCTAAATAATCATTTACAAATGCTAAAGTTTGAATCTATAATTGTGTTGTGTTTAAATTGTCCTGAAAGAGAAATAATAAGCTTATACGACCATTGTCCAACATCACTACTCATGAATGCATACAACATATTTTTAAAAAATACTCTTTAACGATTAGTCTTATGACTTCATACAAAAGGAACCAAAAAAGTAATATTTATTCCTTAATGTTATTTTTCTGTTATTTCTCTTATTTTCTCCAAATTTAATGCAACAACTCTGACCCGCACATTCACAGTTGTCTTCTCGTGTTTTTTTTTCTTTTTGTTGCAAGAAATTATGCATGCTGAAAAATGTTCAGCACATAGAAGAAGCAGTGAAACTATGTCTGTGCTCAGACCAACTCTCAGACAAGGAAACTCATTGGAAAGTCACAGACGAGGTCATGAAGAAAATGGACACATGGTGGACTCTGCTTACAGAAGTAACGAAGTCTACCACCTCGATGACAAGGAGTTTGTATGAAGATCTTGTTGTCAGGTAACAGTCCACAAGTGCCATTCAAAAACAGAAATATCAAATTTTATTTTATTTTTAAACTTCAATGCTAATCAAATATGGCAATAGGCAATATTTGCTGAAACTATTTTGTGACGCGAATCTTTTTTAATTATTTAGCTTAGCATTCATTGTTGTTTAGGATATCTAAAGGTTTGAATGAATAAACAATATTTCCGCAAAACAAAATATAATAATTGTTCCATTTGTAAACTATTTGCTGTCACTAGGAAAGTTTTGTTTAGAAATTGAATATTTTGCTAGTGCAACCAAATGAACACATGTGAATAATTAGGGGTATATCCATGTATATGCTCAATTGGTAGAAGTATATTTGTATATCCATGTATATGCCCGATTGGCAGAAGTATATCTGTTACCGTCAGTCTACTGAAGTCACTTATGGAGGCTGATTATTCCTTAATATGTAATCCATTGGTGTTCAACTTTTGGGGGTAAAAGTCCACAACCATTACTGTGGACTAGTTCGCGGATCTCGTGCCAGACTCACATGTGGTACACCTAACGATTCTAATCTTAATTGCCTGAGTTAAAACTATAATTATGATATAGTTTTAATATGAAATTGCAATTTTAACTGCTTAACGAGAGAAAATAATGTTGTATTAATTAAAAATCAAGTTTCTCATACAAACTTCATTTTACCTGTAACTGCAAAATGTCAATACAAGACTTGGCACTGCTTCTGACAAACAAGACTCAATATCAGACATGAAATAACAACATGAAGCAAACTCCTTAGATAACCGTCTTTGATTCGTGATCTCGTCATGCACTTCATACGCTTCAGAAGTGCTGCCAGATAGTGACGTCATGAAAATTGCATGTCACTTTTGTTAGCGAATGCCAGGATACTTTTCTTGCGAAACAAAAGTGTGGCGGAGTAAATTTGCTCATCCCTGTTAATTTGATTGCTGATGTCTATGCTAGGATAAACTAAATGAGTGTCTAACTTTAATCAAACATTGTTGTGAAGTGTTGTAAATGTCAACGCTCTGTTGATTATATTCATATGTTGTATATTTGATTGTTGATTTAACACAATTATTGTTAAATAAAATTTATTGTTAAAATTTTTAAAATTATTTTTATTACTCCTTTAGTAAGACGTTTCCACCTGCAGAACATTATGTGACAGTCAAACGTCTATCTTGTTATTGCGTAAAGAGTAGTTTTACGACATCCTTATAATCCGCCATGTGAGAGACATGTTGGTCTTATGGGAGAATTATTAATAACTATAAATTAAGATTATCGATTACCTGTAATTAGCTTTATGTTATTAATTAATAAATAATAACCATAACGAGTGAATGGTGCCCACAGAGGTGTCACCATAAGTTTTGTAAAAATCCAACAAAGGAAATTGTTGGACTTTTCTTTCAAGTCGAGCACACACTGACAATCAACATATTTCATTTGCACATGTTCTAGAGACATCATTTATACTCATGGAGAATGGAAATGTTTTGAAGCCTCATTTATACTAATAAGATGGATAAGGGAGATGCAAAGAGATTGAAACTAATGCTATTCTTCTTGAAGTCATGAAGACTTGTATCATATTCTTCCATTAGTTCCGATATAACTATGGGGTACTTTTAAGTGTCTTGAACATCACATTTCATGAAAGTCGAAAAATGCACATACTTCTGGCTTGTTTCAAAAAGACGTAATTTCACTTTAAAAGCCTTGACCTGATCAAACATTGCGTTAATAAATCGACCTTGTCCTTGGAGATTAATTCATTCAAGTGGTTAGATAGATCTACAAGAAAGACGAATTCTCACATTCATTCATCACCATTGAATTTGGTGACCATAGTTCCGTACATGTTGTATTTTATCTTTAAGATTAAACATTCGTGTCAACATTTTCCCATGGCTGAACCATCGGACCCCAGAATAGCAAAAACATCTTCGAATTCTGACTAAAATTTGTTTAAGAAATCTTTTAAATTCTCTAGGGCACAGGCTTTTGGAATGGATGAAATTGACTACTTTAATAACAACTATTATTATTATGCTGTAGGCTTTCAGAGATTTAGTATGAAGGTTCTTTTGGTGAATTAAGCAATGCTACTGCATAATAGGGTTATTTCCAGCTTTAATTGCCTCTTCTTGGATTAACGTGATTCCCTACCTTTGCAGGGCCCCATCAATTATTACACCATTATTGTCAAATTCAAATTGAGTCGGTTCAAGATTCCAATTGCCCCTCCAGTGCAATCAACAGTTTCTTTTGGTGTCTTTGGAACAAAAGCAGACATTTCTTGTAAAAACACAGTCTTTATCGACCCCATCTACAAATATAGTTATCCAATCACACTTACATTACACTTTCATCAAGTGACAGTGAATAATTCTTAGAACGTGCAGCTATTGATTTCATTGTATGCTCTACACTGGTATCTATTTCATCAGTGCGGCGAGCCATAGTCTATCGCAATAAGTTTTGGCGATTTTTTTCTCAGAATGTATTATGTCAGCGACACGTTCAGCCATTCTTTATGAAATTTGCTGTCCGAGTAAGGTTTTAATGCTTTGGCGATGATTTCGGCTACTACATAGTTTATTTTTTGACTAATGATTCCAAGTGGGGAGACAAATTCTTGAAAAAGGACTGCTTTCTCAGCAGTTTATTTTTCAGTTCAGACACCTTGTCTTCACGAAATTGGCTTTTAAATTTGTCAAATATAAATGCATATTTAGTGTCCTAATGCCTCTTCGCCGTCAAATCCTGAAGAATTTACATGGCCTCATTATATATCAAACAAATTTGCTTGTTCTTCATTTGAATTTTAAAAAAGTATATGAATGTCCTCATTACTTGAAATGTTCTACATTCGTCAACAACTTTTATTTTCTCACATGATTCTGACGCCATGATTACTAATAAACGAGAACCAAAGTAAACCAACTCACTGTGAACAATCCCAAATCCAAAATAGGAAAAGTCTTCAAACTAAACTACTGCTACTAAAGACGAATGAACGTATAACAGACGAGACAGAAGAAAAGGTTTCTGGCTGGTAGGTAAGATAATTTTACCAGTTATTGTCCACCCTCACCCCGGAAGGTATAGCTTGTGTTCAAAACCGACAATACTGACAAGAAATTCTGACCAGTTCAGTACTGAAACCCACTCTCCTCCCCCAATGGAGATGTAGTAATTAAAACGGGCCGCTTAAGTTGATATTTGGCTGGCTGTTTGGTTAGGGTTATGTCCCTTTCAAAACGTATCATTGTTTGATGCGGTATCCTATCTAACGTTTCGCCATCTCACAGAGCTTCAGACAGTTTACTTGAACTAAAGCCTCCCTTTCTGCTGTAACTGCAAACACACCCTCCACCTCCATCCTCTGGTGGTGTTATTTATTTTCCTTCATGGTCAAAGCAAAGCAGATTTATTCTAGCTAAAGATAATTCCATTACTGTGTAAGGAGGTTCTGAGGGCCGTACAGTACGATTTGGTGGGCCGCATGCGGCCACGCATTGAAATCCCTGATCTAATCTGTCCTCTCGATACATACAAAGTCTTCCCGTCTACTGTTGTAACTTCAAGCTGTAATAACGGAAATATTTTCTACTTAATTAATTGCTCATGACAATAATTATTAAGCCCCATGGATATTTTCTCAACCTCAATCACTTACAAATAACAGTTAGATATTTAGGTTAAAGATGAAATACATAACAGAGTATACATAATACATAACATTCACAGACATATACACATACATATACACACGCAATCAAACATTGCCTATCTATATATTACTCAGGAAATTAATATTTATACTTAACGATACTGCTTTAAAATGCCAGATATTATTTTTTCTTAAGTTGCATTTCAAATTGCCTAATTTCCTTCGGACTAGGTTTTGCGGCCCAGCAACAACGGTTGAAATTAACTGTGTAACGCTTCCACGTCTGGCGATCAAGACTGAAGGGGAGGGGGTGGCTAAGGCAGGTGACATGTTTGCACGTCTTGTGCTGTTCCCAGAACAACTGGAACTCCTTAATTCGCCACTACCACGAGTGTTCCTAAACGGACCGCCTGGAACTGGAAAAACAATAATCCTGATCTTGAAAGGTTTACAGTGGATGCAAGAAGGACACATCGTCAATGTTGTCAGCACGTGCCGTAAAAGTCGTGCTGTGACAATGGTTATCGAACACCAGCTAAATAAGACATTTTGCGCATGGTCAAATGGAAACACTGGACCAGGAGTTAAGCATCATCGGCATGACTTAAGTAAAAAAAATGATGTGTATACTGCTGTGACAAATCTGCAGACTTCTGTTACGGGAGAGCAACAGCTCTGCATCCTTGTGGATGAAGTCTGGTCTGTGAAAAAGAGGTGAGTTATTCAGATTGATTTGTTCGCTGACTAAACAAAATTGCTAAACAGCTTGTATATTGTAGATTTCCTCCGACTGATTTCCACCAAAATTACATATATTGAATCTGATGCTAAATATTGATTAAATCTGATGCTGAATATAGATTGAACTTAAAACTGAATTTATTATATTGAAATGTTCTTTTCCTTTCTTTCTTTCTACTATAATAGGTTATGTGAAAACAACTATAGACGTTAGTGTTGTGCTCCACACTCACTGTTCTTGCACCTCTAAGCTTAAACACAGTAATGAAACAACGGTACTGGTCAGACAGATCTGTCATCAGATGTAAATTTCTCGCCTCCAGTCACATCAACTCACGCCCCAACAACTGTAGAGTCGATAAAAGAACAAAAGAGTTTGTTGAATGAACTAGTGACTTTTATTATGTAAACTAAAGGGTAGATTAAAGCCACTGGCTGTGATAAATATTTTAAAACAGAGACACATCACTGTTTAAAGTTGACACAGAAATTACGAATTCTGTAATATAAATACTACTATAACAAATGACACAGAAATTACGAATTCTGTAATATAAATACTACTATAACAAATGCTACTATAACAAATGACACAGAAATTACGAATTCTGTAATATAAATACTACTATAACAAATGCTACTATAACAAATGACACAGAAATTACGAATTCTGTAATATAAATACTACTATAACAAATGCTGTATCTGATAGTTCACACTCTTAAGTGAGCATGGATTGAATATAGTCAGTTTACAAAAGTTTGTCCTCTCCTATAAATAACTTGAGATGCATCTCTGCTGGGGGAGAGAATTCTAGAGCAACTGCAGTCTTGCCCAGGAAGGGTTGCTGACTGAGTATAGGAGACTGACAACGTAGTCTAGTGTGAGAACAGTGCCAATGTAATAGAACAGATCTGAAATAGAAGTATGCAACCTTGAACCAGAAATTGGTCACACAGGGATCAAAGTTTTTGCGTACTGTTACATAGGCGGTGTTCCAGTATAAAAAAATGTGCAGCATGTAAAACATTAAAACGCTTACAGTCCCACATTGGTTGTTTATTTTTACCTGTGCACTTCAATCATTTGTTGTAACAAATGTAACAAATGATCTTATTCACAAATAAGATCTGATTGAATTATCTTGCAAAAGTTATTATACAATGTCAAATGAAGTTGGCTACAGGACAGTACAGTGCTTTACAGAGAGAATGTTACAATAAATAATACATTTTATTAATCAATGCACAAAACAAATTGTTACATGTATCGTCTCCAGTAAAAAAAAAAGATACAACCACATTGGAGGTACCAAGGGGTCCTTGACCTCAAAGACACTTGGCCACACAGCAACTTTTCACCATACATAGAAAGTAGAGTGTATGTGTAATTGCTTCTTTTAAAGTTCTGGTTAATACATTACATAAATAGCTCTTTCATGTTGGAAATAAATGCTTCGTCCCTTCAACTTTTTCAAAATATTTTAGTGTTTGAATATTTGACAATCTTCTTCTTTCCTTGTTCCATTCCTTCAAAAAAACAACAAAACTTGTTTGCAACATATATCCAGAAACAATTTCTTTGTTTTAGACAAATGGAGGACTTCTTTGAATAGATAGCATATTATCGTCTTGATTCATGATTCAATCTCAATTCGAGGCAAAAGACTTTCAGATGACACTTAACAACCCACTACTGAAGGCAATGCGCTTAACGTTTAGCTTTTCGGATTGGGCGTTTTGGTGATCTCTCGTGTACACATTATTAAACATGCTAATGATCCTTTGATAGTCGAGAACTGAAAAGAGAAGGACCAATCTACTTGGAACAAATACACCCAGAGCCTTTACTCTGTATACTTGATACGATATCGCCCCTTTCCAGAACTCATATCCATCTCTATTCGCTTTCGCCTGGGTTTTTGTTTTGCGAAATAAGCAAAACATTAGAAGAGGTTACTAAATTAGATTAAAACAGTTGTGAAATGTGGTTTTTGATAGTAGAATATGTAGATACAAAATGTCCTAAACAAAATAACGAATTGTTTGAATTTATGATCAGAAATGATTTAAATAATTCTGTAGAAGAACTTTAATTTAAATTATTTTTTACAAGAAAAATTTCTGTCTATTTGCTGTCGTCATAACAGTAACTTCAAAATATTCTGTGACAAACTACTCGAGGACGTACCTCGTGTCAGGCTTTGGGCTGCGAGTGTGCAGTTTCGTCTGGGACCGAAATCTCTAACTGAAAAAACTTGCACAATTCCTCTTCGGTCGCCACCAATCATAGTCAGGGAGGTGGCTAACACTCGGCAAGTACGAAACGGAGGATCAGTTCGACGGTATAAGAACAGAGCCACCCCCACCCCAACCGAGGGACCGCCGATCAAGATAATTAAGCATTATCCTGATACAAATGACCACACTGGCTATGATATTAGTAGCTGCTTACCATGTGCACGTAAATTCATTGACATCCTCAGAGATCTTAACGTGGGTCAGACAGGTAAAGGATATAATAATTAAGTAAAAGACGAGTTTAGTTCCTTGAAAGGGGATGCAATCTAATGTAATAAGGCAGATCCTGATTGCTGCCCTATAACTCGCTTCAGTTTTTGTCCATAATGATTGAACATATGTTTTGTAACCTCTAACAATCTGATTGCGTGGTTAACTGACTGAAGGCCACAACTTTTAATTCGTATAAAAATCACATTTAGTACACAGGTCTGTTGGCTCTATTATCTTATAATTGCTCAGGATTGGATAATTAGATACAAATTCGCCCAAACTTTAGAATGCTTTAGATATTTATATTTTAGTTTTCCGCTTCAGCAGATAATTAGATTGATCCATGGGATTTTTATAATCAATGCACGCTATTTCATTGAAATAAGAGCAAAGGTCCAACTCACTAAACACAAACAGTAATCAAGAAGTCTTCTGACTTGAATGCTTCATCAGAGCATTTATTTATCTTTACCATTTCAGACAGCATGCATTTTGTACTATGAACAGCTTAAATAATGTGAAAGAAAACCGGTTACCATATTATTGATTTAGCTTCAAAACTGTTTTTAGTAGAGCTCACTGTAGGATACCAAAAACAAACAAAAATAAAATGTATGTGATGTAAAATTATTCATAATTATAAATATCGTAAAACAGATATAATTTTGTTCATTTTCTAATTATGCTAACTTATTTTCGATTAGGAGGTTTTAGCTGTAAAATGAAATATTCTCTTAACATGAAACCTGTAATGAGTAACAATGACATTACCTCCGTCTTATTCCAGGTATTGGTGCAGCAGACCCACCTCTACACTATCGAGATGTCTTGGTGCTGCGTGATTGGCCTAGTGATGAATGTACTTTAGTCGAGTGCTTGCGGGAAAATCACATACCTGTACTTGTAGTGAAAGAAGATGATAATGACGATGCTATCCGTGAAATTGCTCTTTCTTTCACCGACCAGATAATTTTTACGCACTGGGACAATGTTCGCGGCCTGGAGAGGAAGGTCGTCGCAACAAAATATAGCCAACTGCTTAGCGTCTCTCGCTGTTCTGCGCAACTGATTTACTTTGAAACATCGTATTTTGATGCTATAAGTGACGATGAGATGCTGGAGTAATAATGTCAGTTGAACTCCTGCTGATAAACAGTGCTTATTTATTAATCGATTTTGATATTGTACATGTAGGTTACACATTTGCATACTGCAATGCAAACTAAACGCTTGAGTGCGAGAGAGAATAGGTGTGCTTATATATATACAATATATATTGTAAGTATGTTACCTTTGGCTTTCTGTAAATTTACTACCATTAGGAAACGCGCAGAGAAAGACAATAAAAAATAAAAATCTATTCTTCTGGCTCAGTTCACTAGTTGTTTTAAAATGTGTGATAAAAGTATCGTTCATAACCACAAAATGAATAATAGGTTTTAAAAAAATATATTTGACAAAGCTACTATGCGCGTTGAAAGGCACGTTTTATATTATGAATTGTATTCTCATTAATGAGCACCATTATATTATGAACAGTATACATATTAATGAACACCATATTTAAAGTAGGTTAATTGTGGGGTTATATACATGTAACCTTCCCTCAGGGTTCTATGAATAATTAATTAACAAATATTAATTATCATAACCACAACCACACTTCGACCGGGTCTTTGTCTTTTGCATTCAGGGAGACTAAGTCAAGCCCTAGACTCTACAATTAAGTTTAATTGTTTCCCTCTTCTAGGTGCTACTCGTCCAGAGTGAAAATGCAATCCTGTAAAAAGTATTAATTAGGTGTTATAGTAATTTCTCTCTCGCCCGCATACATTCCCACAGTTTGAGGAGTTCTTTTCCCAAAGTATGTATGACTGTCTGGCGAAGTGTAGAAATCGTCCTTGTTGTGCATCTTGTAGTTCTGGTGTCTGTGGATTGCTGTGGTTTCTTCATATTGTTGTCAGTCTCTGCCCACGCGTGCGTGCTCAGTGTGTGCTGCGAATCGAATGTCCTCGATGCCTCCGTTGAGGGTTCCAGAGTGCACCCTAGTATTTATACTAACAGCCCTATTCGTTCGAGAAAGTTCTAGGTTTTTCAGGTAGCGTCGGCTCTAAGGCAATAGTTATTTCCATCTTCTAACTGGAGTTGTAGAACTTGTGTAACAAAAGGAGTTTGCATCTTTTGTTAGCCAACAATAACTTCATTAGACACAGTCAATGGCCTTTACTAAAATTTAGCTAAGCGAGGAGGCTGACATTCTTTACATTCCAAAAATTACATAATCACCAACTCAGCACAGTCCTTTTGTTCACGGTTGTTTATGAGAATTTAATGACAAAATTTAAAACGAATTTTGGCTTAAATTAGAATTAATATAAAAATATTTAGAAAAAATATATTTCATTTAAGTAATTGCATTAATTTGCATTTTTTTTGTTACACCATATTTTTATGAACATTATTCTTATTAATGGACATCATTATATTATGAACAGTATTAATTCTTATTAATGAGCACCATATTTTTATGAAGAGTATTCTTACTAATGAGCACCATATTTTCATGAACAGTATTTTTATTAATGAGTATCATTATATTATGAATAGTATTCTTATTAATGGGCATCATTATATAATAATAATACTTTATATTGTGAGTATTTAGATTTAATGATTTTGGAAGCGGATATATTTTCTGCTCACGAATCGAATGATGCAGTTGCCATGAATGCGGTGAGTGAACAACTTTTAACATTGTCTTTTACAGGCATTGCCCAAGGATCTATTCTTCTCTTTCCAATTTTCAACTGCCAATTAAGGGATCTTTGTCATGTTGCCAGTAATACGTGGTACCCTATTTATCGCCCCATCACATGGTCAAGATATTTACGAATTCACCATTTCTAACCAGGGTGCAATTAAGGATCATCCATGCATTTTCAATCTAAAGAGCTTGGTTTTAACTTATTCCGAATAAATATGAAGGCTTTAGTGCCTGCTTATAACCTGAATGTTGATGTGGCCATTTAATGAAAAGTACGATCACTTCGAGTAAATACTACTGTTGATAGAGGACTGTGAACAATGTTGCTTCTTCGCATGAGAGGACAGCTGTACACATGCAGGTCCAGTGAGGGGAGAGGTAGACGTAGTAGTGAGAATACATATTGGTGCAATCCTAGTGCATAGGGAGATATATGTTGGTGCAGAAGAGATACATGTTGGTATAATAACAGATGCATGTTGGTGCAGTAAAAGATACATATTAGTGTAATGAGAGATAAATATTGGTACAATGAGATATATGTTAGTGCAGTGGGAGATACATATTGGTGCAGCGAGAGATGCACACTGGTGTAGAGTTACATATTGGTGCAATCATGATGCAATGAGATACATGATGGTGCAGTGAGAGAAAAGGCTGGGTCATTTCGAGAAGTCATCTAATTTGGCACTCTCTTGAACAGGTTCATTAGAGCTGAATAAATTTTGCTGGAATACAAGCATTATTTGATTGCTGCAGAGACTCCCTGTTTTGCTTCTTTTTTATTTAGGTCTTGAATGGTTTAATTCACACATATACTCACACAGACACAACCACACGTTTGTATATATTGTGATGGTAGCTTAGATATACATATATCAATGACTATCCGTTAAAATGCGATAATTGGTAAAATCATAATTATAATTAATAATTCCTCCTTGGCTGTGGACTTAAACAGTCATTGGCATTTTCAAATTTCTCACCTGCTTGATTGTAAGAATCCACTGAGTAATTTACAAATATATTCTAGAGTGACTGGCCTGTGTCCTTGGAAAGAACACACCATATTTAATTTCGGCCTTGGCTGAAGAAGTGGTTAGAGGGAGTGGGCATATGAAATGATGAATCTTGTATACCAGGTACTGGTCAGTTGGAGGCATAGATGGGGGGGGGGGGAACCTGCCATAGAACCATAAACATTTTTGTGATGATGGACTGTCACTAGACTGTGGCAAATAGCCGATTTCGTGGCACCAAAATATGGTATAAGAGAATTTAATGACAACCATATGCAAAAACATAAAACAGCCTAAAATCACTAATTCCAGTTTGACCATTTCATGAGCAAGGGAATGTCCATCAACTATGTCACATTTAAAAGAAATAATCAAAACACCTTGACTAACAAAAGGAGGATAGAAGGAATGATTTGATATCTTCCACAATATAAAAATAAACACTCTTGTTGAGTTATAGTTTGAAAGAGTGAGTTTTAATTTTGTACTAATGAATATATTTACAGGGGAAGTTAGCCGAAAATTCTGAACAGGGGAATAATCCACTTCACAAGTGAATTGTCAAATTTAGGATAAAATATTTAAAGCTGCATATAAATTATTGCAGGGTTTCTGGTTTGCTTGCCTGATCTGCATTTATTTCACTTGGAGCTGATTGTATGTGACATATTTTCCTGGAAGGGGCTCAAGAGAGCCATCATGTCCTGAAAGATTGTGGACAAAAACAAGAGTTAAATGCTCCTGTCACAGATTGACTCTGAGATAATTGTTCTTAGAAAAGAATTAATATGATTGTGGTGCATAAAAGTGGAACCCCATTCATTCGGATGTGACCTCTGATCCCAATAAGACTCATACCATTGGAGATCATCTATTCATCAAAGTCAGGACCATTTTGTTTAGTGTCTAGAAGTTTATTATCAGGCAGAGAACATTTACCATCTTGGGGAGTGACATTGAGGTTAATTTTCCCATGTAATAATACTTGGGATGCATCCCCCAAAATTACTTACATGTTTCTTTTACTCAAATTGTATTGTTGCTGTTCTATAAAGTTTCTTATTTTACTTTCATTCATCTCATTGTAAATTCTAATCATCTCATATTTATGTCTTATCATTCTGTAATGTTTGTATTTGTCTACATTTTATGTTAAATGGGGTGGTTAAACACATGGTGCTGTCAAGCGAGCTAATTATTATTACCCGGCATGCAAAACTAATATTGTCTGTCTGTGTGTTCATTCCCCATTCAGTTACATCATCAGGACTTTCTTAAACTAGGATAGGAAGTGACGGGCACAGGGCATGACAAAGATTATCTCCATCACATCATCCTTAATTAATGCAACACACACACACACACACACACACACACACACACACACAAACACATACACACACACACACACACACTCACACACACACAAACAAACAAGAAATTTCTATAATCATGGTTCTTTTTATTTAGGATAATTTGTAAGTGGAGGTTTGAAATAGTTTATTAAAAAAAATTATCATATAAGTCAAAATGAATGGGATTTCACTTTTATACCTCACAACCATATTGATTCTTTTCTAAAAACAATTATCTCAGAGTCAACCTGTGATGTGAACACTTATTAACTCCTGTTTTTCGTCCACAATCTTTAAGGACATGATGGCCTATCCTGAGCCCTTCCAGGAAAGTATATATCACACTTAAATCAGCTCCAAGTGAACCATAAACAGCAAACCTCAAATCCTGCAATATTTTATATGCATCTTTAAATATTTTATCCTAATATATATGACAATTCAATTGGGCTGCTCCCATGTTTACAATTTTCAGCTACCTTCTCCTGTAAAAAATCATTTATTAGTACAAAATTAAAACTCAAACAATGATAACTCAACAATATACCTTCCTTAGGGTGATTCTTTATACATTTTCTATGGAGATTAGGAACCACAAGTACACTGTATTGACTTGTACATAGCACTGAGGTTGTTTGCATGGTACGCTGGGTATTGACATTTCATTCAAAACATTTATTTACTTCTAATTTCAGTTGTGTATTCATCCAATGGTGGTGACTGAGTACAATATTGAGATTTTATTGATTCATGAAACTGATAGTCTATTGATAGTGTCACTTGTGTCATTCCAGTGTGGTGATTTCATTTGACTGATTTGGATTGGATCATTTGCCTAGGAAGACTTACTATGATTTTTCATTAATCTTTTCTTTAAAAAAGAAATATGCTGTGTAGCAGACTAGCAGTACTCTATATTTGCCTGGAGTTTGCAATAATACTAGTAGTAAATCATCTGAGGGCGTAGTGTTTGTATGGCCTTAAAATGTTGGAATTATATCGCTAATTTTCTTACTGGTTTGTTGATTTGGTGCAATATTAATATTGATAGATAGAACATTTAAAAATTCATTGTATCTCATTGTTGTCTAATTACTATTGTCTAAATACACCGACAAAGTTGAACAAAACATTTTCTATTGTCTAAGCACACTGACAAAGTTGAAGAAATCATTGCTATTGTCTACTGAAGAGAGGTAAATGTGTTAGAGGTGACGGTGGGGGCTCGCCAAATGACGTAATACATGACGACAAAAGACGGTCTAAAGACACATTTCTTAGGGTAGGTCCGTCATCTAGTTGGGGAGATAATTGTGAGGGCCGGATAACGACTTTGAGACTGACAAGAATAGTTCAGCTAGGGCCGGTTATCTTGGACGAGTAACACCTGGAGGAAAGACGTAATTAGTGACGTACCCCAGGGCTTGACTTAGTCACTCCCAGACCGCAAAAAGACAAATACCCTGTCGTGGACATAGTGTATGATTGCAGTAGAAATTGAATGTGTAAAGATAATTATTAAAAATTATGAATGTTATCACACATTAAGTAATCATAGACAATACGCCCATTCACAGATAGATGGATTGATAGATAGTGTAGTGCAGTAAATTTGCCTATTACTATTTTTATACTTAATTGACATATAAATTGTCAAAGTGATAGTTACGTTCAAATTCAAAGTGATAGATTAAGGTACCTCTTCAACAAAGAAGATAACTCAAGTCTGATCATAAAGGCGATTGTTAGCTTATGGTAAGTTACCTGACTGATAAAAGAAAATGGACTTAGAAATATTTTTTTACATGTTTGATATTGATCTATGATTTGAATTGGAGAATGCATTATGTAATTGAACCATTATTTTTATGTTCATTAATTTGATTACCTTGTACATTATACTTGTGAATTTTGATCAGTGCTATGTACTTATGCTGTGTGTGTATCGGACTAACGAAATTGTTGCAGTATATGTAAGTTGAGAATGTTTGTAAGGGAGAAAGGAGTTTAGAGATGAAATATGTCTGAAATTAAGTGCTGCCTTAATTTGAATTTTGCATAGCAAAGCAAGCCTTTTTATTTTTCTTTTATCATGGCAACTAATATACTCGAGTTGGTTGGTGTGTGCATCCAGCGTTGTCGTCAAATTTAGCAGTAAAACGTGTTGCTGTAAGATGATTCCTGTGAATTCCATTTGAGCGCCAATATGACGAAAATGGTGGCTTGAGTTTGGTCTCGAGAATTTACGAAGATTATTTTGAATGCTCACCATGGTGTGTTGAGTAAACACACAAAGAAATTGAAGAACATTCCTCCTGATGTGCTTGATAATGCATGTGAAATCCAGGACGATTCTCTACCGTGTGCTTGGAGAGCATGTCTAAGATCCTGGAACAGTTGTGTAAGGTGCCTCTAGAAGGGACATATGGGGCCTCGCCTGAATAAGGAAGACAGTCACTGGTTGCAAACTGCGTGAATGTGAACAGCTGCCATCTTTGGAAAAAAAAGTGAATTTACTTTAATTATTTCCCTGAAACTCTACTCTCACTTCCATGATGATACCCATGAACTTGATTATATACATGTATATATGTTAATTGACTGCTTATGTCTATGCTAGGATGAACTGAATGATTGTCCAGAGTTAAATGAACATTGTCGTGAAGTGATGTAAATGTCAACGCTCTTTGATTATCTTCATATGTTATGCATTTGACTGTTGATTTAATAAATTTATTGACCTTCTTACACATATTGATAACCATTATTTTGGAAAGACACTGGGTGGATGGGGGCTCACTAAATATAGACTAAAGACATTTTGTCTTCTCCTTTAGAAAGGTTTCCACATGCGGAAATATTGTGTGACGGTAAATTTTTAATGTTTGTCTTTAATGTTGTGGAAGAGAAACCGTTTACAATGCCCGCATATCCGCCAAGTGAGAGAGACGAGTGGTATCTTTAGGAGAATTATTAATAACATAAATTAAGATTTGCTTTGATAGCGCATGTGAAGTTCTGGATGATTCTCCATGTGTGCTTTTTGAGTATATCAAAGATTCTGGTTTGACTGTGTAATATGCATAGGAGGGATATGTTGGACCATCATCTAATTTAAAGAAAGTGACTTGTTGTAACCACGTGATTGTGAACATGTGCCAGCGACAGTTGCCTTGATTGAAAAGGTTATGTACATTGACTATAATTATCTCTTTACGACTCCACTATCATTTCTATGATGAATTATATCTTTGAAATTGATTATATATATATTAATTTGACCGTTGATGTCTATGCTAGGAGAAAGTGAATAATCTAACGTTGTGATGTAACTGTCAATGGTCTTTTGATTTTATTCATATGTTGTATATTTCATTGTTGATTTAATAAATTTATTGTTAAATTTATTAACCTTCTTGTACATATAATTATAACGTTATGTTGAAGTAATAGTGGGTGGATGGGGGCTCGTTAAATACAAATAAAAGATTTGTATTACTCCTTTAGAAAGAAGTTCCACCTGCAGAAACATTATGTGACAGTAAAACCTATCTTATTGTGTAAAGAGTAGAGTTTTACGACTCCCTTATATCCACCAAGTGAGAGACATGTTGGTCTTGTGGGAGAATTATTAATAACTATAAATTAAAATTCTCGATCACTTGTAATTAGTTATGAGACGTTTAATTAATAAAGAATAATCATAATGCATGGACGTTGCCCAGAGGTGTCACACTATAGATTATTACTTTGATGAAGAGAAAAGAGAATGTTCTGAATCATACTGCATGTCTTGTTCATTAAAAAAAAAAAAATGACGCTAAACATTTTTGAGTTGTTATAGTTATATGATGAGGAATCCCCCCCCCCCTACATATTTTTATTATACATTTTCAGTTTTGATCCTTAATTTTAAAATGAGATTTTGTATACAGTTTGTGATGGTTGAACCATGGGTAAATTATGCTCTTTGTGTTATTTCTTTTTCTTTATTAATAATCTGTAATTGAAAGTTGCTAGTTACAGAGGTCAAGTCGCTTGGCCGATTATGCAATCTGTTGTACTCACACTACACGCAGCAAAACTTCGTCTGCTGTGGTGTAAAAATGGACTTTGACTTGGTTACTTTCTCCAAGGGAGAGTACTCTATCTCACTCTTCCAGTCATAGCTGAGCTCTATATATTTATATAGCTCAGTGTTAAATCTGCGGATACGTACGCAGAGACTATGATGCGTAGGCTTTTCGGGTCTGTTGGCTGTAGATCTAAACACTGTTTAGCAGCATGCGTTCGCTGGTTAACATCCACATCAAAAACATCGCAAGGACAAAAACAGCCTACCTCAGCGCAATATTCTGCATCAGATGACATATTGTACAAAGAAGAACACATTCACTTGAGACAGTCACTACGGAAGGTGCGATCAAAGTTCACAGTTGAAGTCATAATCTTATTTAAATATTATTTGTTGTAGTTTGTACTGTGTTTAATTTACCTTGTGTGTGTTCAGAAACAGGTATCACGTTCCTGCAAGAAATATAACTTCAAAAGTAAATTAGCATTATTCACTGTACCCTAAATTGTCTTACTCTTAGTCTTAGATAATAGATGTGCACAGAAAGATAGTATTATTATTCAAATACTCGACCTTTTACAAACACATAGACAACTTGAAATAATTTTCTTTGAAAAAATTATTACTGATTATTATATAAGTACTAATAGATATTAAAAGCATGTATAAACTGTGCATTTAATGAGAACATAGTTAATAGTTTGTCTCAATTTTCTTTCTGCAGACATTACTATTTTCAAATTAAAAGTAATTTTTATTTTATTAAGTTTATTATTATGCATAATAAACTTTATTGGCAATTATTTTATCACCTCCACACTCAACAGATCATTGAAAATGAAATTAATCCTTACGTAGACCAGTGGGAGTTGGAAGGATTTTTCCCAGCGCATACAGTATTTAAGAAGTTGGGTGAGGCAGGTTTTCTTGGTGTTACCAAACCAATCGGTAAGAAACGTTGGCTATGAATTTGTTTCCTAATGTAGAGGTATTATGAAATATAACTGGTTGTTCTTTCTTACATACTTTAATGGTCATTCTCTTTCTCAGTTCTTTTTTCATTGTTTTGAAGCCAAGAATATTTCATTTGATTTATGGCTTTGGAATAGTCACTGAGTGACTACATCATCATCAGTAGTCCAATTGTAACAATAGTTGCAACAAATAATATTATATTATATTTATCAACTACTTATTGTAGTATATATAATTATATTGGTTTCCGTATCACTTAAAAAAAAGAAATAAAATATATTCCACTGCTTCTTTTTCACTTATTATGACTTTTTAAACTAGCTATATGAAATATCACTGTAAATAGTTTAAACACATGATACCCAGCAAAATGGGTGATAAATTAGAGACACTGTGATTTAAAGGAACAACAACAACAACAAAAAATGAAAAGAAATTAACCTAAATCAAAACCTGCAGAAACTAACACACATCACAAAGGGCGGCTAATGAGAGGGATTGGGTGCTTTTGCTGCTAATACAATCAATTCCTGAATTCAAACAGATATGAATATTGCCAAGTTACTTCAGTACGGATGCACATTTGACAATAAACTAAAAAGGGTAGATATCCATGCGCCAAATATGCCTCTATGCATGCTGCATGGAATGCAATCAAGACATACAAGAACATTCTTGTTCTAATCCTATGCACTTGGCAATCACAACTTGAATTGAACATGAAAAAATTTGTCAATTGAATACCAATTAAATTATTTTTTAAAGTAGATGAAAAATCGTGTTTTTGTAAAAAAAAAAATATCATCTCATGATAGCATACTCATTATTTTCTAAGCTTGCAAATGACATTTTTCCACTTGTAAATTGTGAGCTTACAAGTGGGATTTTTGAGGGTTGTTTATTGTCATTTTCCTCCCAAAATAATAAGTCAGGGATAGTACTAGTAAAATAGAATAATGATTAATACATATTATTTTTAAAGTAATAAAAGTATGCACATCATATAAAATAGCAAATTTATTGTAACATCAAGTAATTTATTCTTTCAAATTAATTGACCTAGCCACTATGATCTCTTTATTGTCTTAGTTCTAACTAATCTAAACAAATTGTCTTCTTTGCTCAAGGCTGCAATCAGCTTCTCTCGATGATTCTATCAGCAGCTGTGCAATTTAATCATTCTGGTTAATTGTTTTGTATTTCATACACTTGTTAAGTTGTTTTGATCACCACATTCAGTCTTTCGTTACAGCCTGACTTCACAGCGATGTATTTAAATAGTATATCACAGTCAGTCTTTCATTACAGCCTGACTTCACAGTAATGTATTTAAATAGTATATCACAGTCAGTCTTTCATTACAGCCTGACTTCAAAGTAATGTTTTTAAATAGTATATCACAGTCAGTCTTTCATTACAGCCTGACTTCAAAGTAATGTTTTTAAATAGTATATCACAGTCAGTCTTTCATTACAGCCTGACTTCAAAGTAATGTTTTTAAATAGTATATCACAGTCAGTCTTTCGTTACAGCCTGACTTCACAGTAATATATGTAAATAGTATATCACAGTATTTCTTTAGTCTGGTTTTACAATATGAATAATACATTAAAATAGTATAATGTCATAGTCAGTATTTTTTTAAAGTCTAACTTCACACTAATACAATAAAATAGTATATCATAATCATTCTTTTTCTTTACAATTTGACTTCACAACAAGCATTAATATAGTATGATACCAGAGTCAGTGTTTCTTTTTAGTCTGGCTTCAAACTAATACATTAGTTTGATATCAGTTTTTATCACACTTATTATTTTTCTATACAGTCTGGCTTCACAGTAATATATTAGTTTGATATCACACTCACTTTTTTCTTTACAGTCTGGCTTCACAGTAATACATTAGTTTGATATCACACTCATTATTTTTCTTTACATTCTAGCTTCACAGAAATACATAAAATAGTATGATATCCCAGTCAATATTTGTTATTAGAGTTAAACTAATGTTTTTGTTAAACTAAAAGGAAAATGCTTAGGTAGATATTTATTTGCTAAATTGTTTGTTAGTAATCTTATTTAAATTACCTCCTCTATAAGTTTACAATTCAACTTTACATTAATTCATTAAAATATTATGCATCTGTTCCTGTTGGAGGTTTATAAGATCTTTAGAATGTGATGCTCTTATATATTATTATGTATATACATTATGTGATTTTGTACACATCATAATCCTTGACTGTATAATTTTATATTTCACACACATCTGAGACTGCATAATTTTATTTTTTTCACATATCTGTGACTGCAATGTCTTTTTCTTTAAATTTAATATACATCTGTGACTGATTAGTTTTAAGTTTCATACCCCGTTAGTGTGGATTTTGTCCTAATGCTATTTAGTATGTTTATTCCGTATTATGTGCAATGTGTGATATGCTTAGTTTTACACTTGACAAACATTTGTGACTATGCACAGTTGTATATTTCACAAATGCTTAGTCAGTATAGAATTTTGCCATAATTCTATTTTGAATTTTATATTATATATGTAATATGTGATCATGCTCAGCTTTACACTTCACACACATTTCTTACAATGCATAGTTTATTATTTCACACACATATGGCAAAGTATAGATTTTGTCCTAATGCTATTTTAAAATTTGTATTTTTTATATATAATTTGTGATTATGCATAGATTTATACTTATCACAGTAAACATTTTTGTCCTGATGACTTTTGTTTTAATATGAATGTTATGGCTATGCATAGTTTCACACTTAACACACTTTTAGACACTTTTAGTCAGCATTTGATTCTTATGCTATTTATTATTGTGTAAATGTTCAGAATATGGTGGTCTTGGACTGGACTACACCTTTAGCATGGCTGTGGCTGAAGAACTGGGCAGCATCAACTGTGGTGGCGTTCCCATGGCAATAGGTGTACAGACTGATATGGCAACACCAGCTTTGGCAAGGTGAGATTACTGACATAACCCAATAGATATGTGTGTGTGTAGAATGTAGATGAATGCAAAAGTGTGTTTAGATATGTGTGTAAATGTGTATGATGATATTTTTTTATAAAGGAATAATTTTGCTATATAATTAATTGGTAGTCTGGGCTTAAAAGGCATAGCTGAGAGAAAAAAACAAACTAATTTACAATTAGGATTAGAAAACAGCTACCTTGATGGGCTAAAGCTTTTGTTTAATTTGAATCCTGCTCTGCAAGTTCTTTTGTATAATACAATAACATGTTTTGTTTTTACTCTTTTCATCTTGTAAGTGACAGTGTCATCTTATTGCAAATCACATTCCAGATATAGATATTTTACCCTCTGATTGTGAATGTTCAGCTTTTGAAATGCTGCAACTCCATATTCTAAATATTCTTTCATCATTCTTTTATTTCACGGACAATATATACTCATAAGCTCAATGCAAAAATAGAAGACAGAACAAACTCTAAACAAAATATGCTGAATATAGTGATTTGACCATCTCACCATCCACTTACATTACAGTGTAATCTTTGAAGATTGTTCCAGGTTTAGACTGACAAGTGATTAAAAATAATAAAATATCAGCTGTTAAAATGTGTGCACTGGCAATTTTTTCAAAAGACATTGATCCTGTAGGTAAATCTACCAAATCAGCATCTTCATATTTAAACAGTGTTAGTGGATTTTGAAAATAGATTTATAAGAAAGGAAAGAAATTTAAAGGAGTTCTAATATTAACAGTATTGTAACTATTTCTGTTTGCTTAATTGGAAAGACAATCTCATGTTGAAAGAAACATTTAAAGCCTACTAACATAGGTGTTTCTCATGGAGTAGAAAACTCTTGCGATCATCCCATTAGAACTAAGTCTAGGCACTTAGGCAAGATTATTTCTAGGTCAGAAGCAGACCCAAATTCATCTACTCCATTTCTTTTTTCATTGCACAAGTTATGAATTTGTCTGCTTTTGTTCTTTCGTTTACAGATTTGGAAGTGATAAGTTAAAGAAAGAATTTCTCATGCCCTCCATTCTAGGAGAGTATGTTGCATGTCTTGGAGTAAGTGAGGTTGGTTCAGGCTCTGATGTTGCAAGTAAGATGTTTGCATGTTTCATAGTTAACTCATTCACAGAAAGATCAGAACATCATACATTTATAATGAAAGCCACCAGCTGCTTTTGTCATTTGTTGCTTCAATTTGCCATGCATATAACTTGACAAGAAAGCAGTCTTCTCACATTTCATTACAGAAATTAAACTCACCAGCTGTCAATCTCTACTTATTATTTAATTTCCATTTTCCAAATATTTGACTTGATAAGAAGGCAATATTTTAATTTCTCATTAAAGAAATTAGATCATTGCTTTAGTTGTATTAATATTAAAAAAATAATTATCCTTACGAAAAGGGCCTCTTTAGTAAAAATTTGCTGAGCTTTCAATGAATACTCAATGCTGATTTAGTTTTATTAATACACAGTCGCCATAATTACCTGTTTCAGAATGCCACAGCAATCATAGTAGCCTGTTACAAGTGTTAGTATTACATTCTACATGTTTTGTAATTCCCTATTTTAGTATTCCTACATTATCATAATTACCTCCTAGTTTTAGTATCCTCAGCCGTCATAATTACCCGTTAGTTTTAGTAATTCAAGTTATCAGTTATAATTTAGTCTGTATTAAATAAACTCCATCAAAACATCCCCCCCCCCCCTCTCTGCCCCCAACATTTCTGTTTATTTAAAATTAAAAAACATCTTACTTTTAAGTAAAAATGAAATAGCCTTGTTTAAGGTAAATAAAAAATATTGTAAGTATTTTTAAAGAATATCTAGTACTTGATCATTTTGTTATTAATATTAGAATTCTATCAGCTCATTTTCTGTAGGTTCGACAGCAAGACATTTGTTTGTTTATAATTACAAAATTCAGTCAGATAGCTGAGATAGAGGAGAGAAAAATACAATGCACAGCAATAAAATACAGATAACTAAATTCACGGTTTAAAAACAACTTCAAAGAAAAAAACTAATTCCTTCCTTCCTTGTGTTTACTCATGAAACTATTCATTTCTGCCACACAACTTTTTCCTTTAAGTTGGAATAATTATTTTGCTAGCTATGTTTAAACCAGTTAGATTTAGAAAACATTTATGAATTTAGGCCATTTAACAAACATTTATGAAATTCTATTTTACTCTAAAACTGTTATTTGCCTGGAAATCTTGAAATAAATGAATGCTAAAAAATAATTGTAAATAAGATGATATTCAAATAGCCATGCTTTTCTTTCATAAAAATAGATTTATGATTATTAGAACTTTTTATTTGTATCATATGCAAGAAGATACAACTGTATCAGTAAAACACTTTGACTACTAAGTCTACTAAATTGTATGCAATGCCTTACATTGATATTCATATTTTTCTTAAAGATTCACTTGTTTTATTTGTAATTATATTATATGTAATAAATCATTCAGAGTTTGTGATTGAAATAAAAGAAATTTTGATTGATTTGAAAATAATATATTTATTCACCGATTTTCAGTTTTCAAGACTATTACTCGTGCATGTTTTACATACAACACTATAAAATGAAAATGTTATTAATTATTAATTCAATTTTGGCCTATTAAGGCATTCAAACAAGGGCAGAGAAGCGAGGAGATGATCTAATTATAAATGGTGGCAAGATGTGGACAACCAGTGGCACACAGGCAGACTGGATGTGTCTTTTGGCCAATACAAGCCAAGGTCCTTCTCACAGGAACAAATCTCTTATCTGTCTTCCAATGAACCTTCCTGGTAATCTTACATTTTTATTGATTATTGCCACTAATTGTGTGGATAAATATTTTGGATACCAAGTAGATCTTGCTCATGCACTCTTGCTAACACTCACATACACAAATATACACACATATGTACACACACAAACCCATACATACACATGCAAACAGCAATTATTCTTTTTTGTTATTTATATTTGGCAATATTTCATGCAGGAATTCACATCACCAAGAAAATAGACAAACTAGGAATGCGCAGCTCTGACACAGCACAGATTTATTTTGAAGATGTGCGGGTTCCTTCTTCACACATCATAGGAGAGGAAGGTCAAGGCTTCACATATCAGATGTTGCAGTTTCAAGAGGAGCGCATGTGGGGAACAGCTGCAGGTATGTGTTAAATAGAGACTTCCACTACATTTCTAGCACACTTTATTCCCCATCATAGTAGATACTTGTCAAATTGATTCCCACTTATAATTGAAATACAAAGTGTTTGTATCCTTGAGTTCATCCAATCTTTTACTGGGATGTATGATTCCCCATTATAAGTTAAACCAAATTATAGCTATGTACTTGACTTTGCACATTATAATCTACTATGTTATTGGTACATTTGATCTCTCACTGTAATTGTAGATATATATAATAACAGAAGACCAGACCATTTCTATGTAGTCAGTTACTTATGATGAAATAAATCCAAAGTTAAAACTGGTTAATATACAATGCTTTCCTATTGTTAGTGCTCTTCAGAGTAATTTTGTTTGTTAGGATGTTATAATTAATTAACATAATATGCACTGGCATTCCTCGATTTATTGGTTCGATTAATTGGTTCACTCCGAATCACTCTCAAGTGAAATCTCTTAAAAAGATTAAATTCCCATTTTTTTCTCTGTTTTCTTATGATGTGTTCCCAAGACCTAGAAAATCACATTTGGATATAGCATATTCATAAATAACAACATATTTAAATTAAAAATTATAATAATATGCCTGCATATTTCTGGTAGTTATAATATATAAGTAAATATTTCTTACTATGCCTTGATTAATCTTTTAGCAAACTGTGAGTGTTACTATACACAGACTGAAGCACTCAGCAACTGATTATAAAAAAACAAACACATTTTATGTCTGCATGAGCAAGGCCATTAGTGTTGGGTAAAGAAAAAGTAAGGCAACAATAAAAGCTGATAGGAAGCAATGCTGAACATCTGATACAAAATATTTCATTACAGAATATCACAGAAATATTCACATTTATCTGATTGTATAAGTGAATTAAAATCTACCTAATGTTTCACTTCCCGAAATAAAATAAGTCAGAGATTTTTGACACTGGTTTAGCTCATTCCTTTACACTATAGCACATACAAACATGCAATAGAAATTCCTTTTGGAATTGTTTTCTCTTATTGATATTTGTTATAAAATATAGACAAAATTTAATTAGGGTGGAACCTGCGATAACATGCCTGCAAATTCAGATATAATGCGGTTGTGGCATGGCTCCCAAAATATCGTATATTCATTTTGCACATGACATTTTTTTTCAAAGTACGTAACTTCATTTTGGGGATGAGCTCGTGTATGGATTTCAATATACATGTAATACAATTGTGGCATGGTTCTTGAAATTTGAAATTCATGTTTGTGTATTTTTCTCGTACTGGGAAATAATATTTTTTTAAATAAGAGAAATAGTGTGTAAAACATTTATTACATGTACTCTGTTCATGCTATATATTAAATGTTGAATTCACACACAATGATCTGTGACAAAATTATTGAATATTTTTAATCTTTATGTGATTTTTCAATGAAATTACAAGCATTATGGATGAACTGGATGGCACAACGGCACTATACTGTGTTGATACACTATTTATGATATCACTCAGAGTATTATTGGTCAATGCGTATTATCATACAAACAAATAAAAATTAATTAAACTATTTAACGCAAAGTAATAGCCTATAAATATATTATCCATCCATTATTTTTAATATATCTTAATAATGCATTCCATTTAATATTCGTCTGACAATAAGCCAATTTTTTACATTAGACATGAATACATGTATATGTTCTCAGAGAAAAGTAAACTATTGCAAAACCCTGCATTAACGCAACCCCGCTGTTAACGCGATCTGATTTGATGGACCCCAATTATCTCTTTATAGTGAAGTTTCATTGTAGTTTATGCCTTTACATCTTCACCAGTTCTTTTATGAATTGATAGATCATCTCTAATGCAGAAGATGGTTAACTAAGTGTCTTAATTTGTCTTGATAGATCATTTCTAATGCAGAAGATGGTTAACTAAGTGTCTTTAATTTTGTCTTGATAGATCATATCTAATGCCGAAGATGGTTAACTAAGTGTCTTTAATATTGTCTTGATAGATCATCTCTAATGCAGAAGATGGTTAACTAAGTGTCTTTAATATTGTCTTGATAGAGCATCTCTAATGCAGAAGATGGTTAACTAAGTGTCTTTAATATTGTCTTGATAGATCATTTCTAATGCAGAAGATGGTTAACTAAATGTCTTAATTTGTCTTGATAGATCATTTCTAATGCATAAGATGGTTGATGGTTTAATTTTGTCTTGATAGGCCATCCTAATGTAGAAGGAAGTTTTGCAATTCTTTATTAGCAGTTTGTTTCTTATTGGTAGGTTCTCTCTATTACAGAAAATTTGCTGCAGGTCTTTGTTATTAACATTTTTATAATTTGATTGGTCATCTTTAATGCAGACTGCAAATCTGTGTTCTGAACACAGTTTTATTTCTTAATTGGTCATTTCTAATGCAAAAGAGTGTATACTGCAAACCCATGTTATGTATTTTTTAATATGTAATTTCTAATGCAAGAGAGTTTATACTGCAAACCTGTGTTATTAACATTTTTATGTCTTCATAGGTTATCTCAAATGCAAAAGAGTATTTACTGTGAATCTCTGTAATTAATAAATTTATGGGTTAGAGTATGCTTGGAAAATTTAATTCAGTTTATTAGTGTTTGTTTTCACTGGCTCAGTCAGTTAAAGGGAGATAATCAATAAAATTCACTAGGGATGTATATTTAAACTCATTTCTATCAATCGTTTTATAAACTTTATGTGCAGTGAACTATTTTATTTCAGATGGCATTATTCCTATTTCTGATTGATCACAAATGTTGTATTCTTTCTTATGCATCTTGATTGTCAATTTTTTTCAGATATTTCAAGTTAGAAAATCAACCTTTTTATATAATTTCTATAAGGGTCTTTTTCAGTTTTCAAATTTTGTGAAAACAACCAAATATCATAAATGTAAAATCACCTATCATCTCACTCTTTTTGATATTGTAACATGTTTTTTGTTGGTTTCATTTATTTTTTTATATTGTATCCAACGTATGACCTATTTTTTTTTCAGGTTTAACATTTTCTTAATTTTTTGTATTTTGGGAAATCTCTGGAAGCATTTGTAGCTTCTTTATGATTCATTGACTTTTTAAAAAACATTTAACATACTGATTAATCTGGCCCTGGATGATCCTACTTACTATTGATTTCTGAAACCCTATTGTTAGTGAGAAAAACAGCTGATTGAGAATGGCATTGAATTGTTGTCACAAGTCTGCAGTGATATAATTCACAGCATACTAAGGATTTTTCAGCAGATATTCAAATCAAATGTCTATTCAAAACTCTAACACTGGATTCACTTTGAAATAATAATCAAAGAAGTTCCTAATCATATAAAAGTTCTAAGCACTTGGCAATAATTACATATTGAAACGCACAAGGTCTATTCTACATATTTTAGCACATATACACTAAAGATACTGTAACTAATCCAAATGACTTCACAAACAAAATGACAGTATACATGTATAACAATGTCTGACTGACTGACCAACCTACTGCACTTGCTGGTTTGTTAATGTTTTTTTGTTTTTTTTACATGTTTCTGCATTTATTTTAATATCACAAACATATAAATACATTTTGTAAATATTACTACAAAATTTCTTACATATAAAATACATTTTCCTTATTTAAATATATGTGCTGCATTTTAAAATTAGCAAAATATATTTAGTTTTGCAAATGTTTCAACATTTTCTCTTATAAATTTTGCAGTTATATATGTAACTAAAATTGTCTTGAATTCAGATGCTTTTATTCTAGTCTGTAAATTAGAAACAAAACAGTTTGTAGCTCATGTTCACCTGTTTATAAAGTAAACGATTTGTATTTCATGCTAACCTTGAACAATTTGTAGCTCATGTTAGTCTAACCTATTTAAAAACCGAGTATTTTTACCTCATGCTGACAAACCGTTTATAAACAAAGCAATTTGTACCACTTACTAACCTAACCTATTCATAAACAATTTATAACTCATCCTAAACTAAGCAATCTGTAGCTCATGCTGATCTGTTTATAAACAGTTGTGGCTTTTTCTAACCAGCTTGTAAACTAAACGATTTGTAGCTCATGTAAATCTGTTTATAAACTAAACAATTTGTAGTTTGTGCTAATCTGTTTTTAAACTAGACAATTTATAGCTCTTTCTAATCTTATAAACTAAATTTGTAGTTCATGCTAATCTATTTATAAACTAAACAGTTGAATTCTAATCTGTTTATAAACTAAACAATTTGTGCCTCATGCTCACCTATTTGAAAACCAAACAATTTGTACCTCAAGCTAACCTATTTATAAGCAAATTTAGCACATGCTAATCTGTTTCAAATCTGAACAGTTTATAGCTCAAGCTAATCTATTTATAAGCTAAACAGTTTGTCGTTCATTTTAAACAGTTATAAAGTAAAAAATTACAGCATATGCTACTAACACTTTTATAGTCCAATGTTGTTATTTTTAACAGTGTTATTGCCAATGCAGAAAGTGATTCAAGAAACTATCAGTTATACAAGAGAGAGAAAGGCATTTGGTCAGCCCATCCTGAACAACCAGGTTGTGCACTTCACACTAGCTGAACTTGAGACAGAGGTTGAGCTCCTGCGAGCCTTGCTGTACCGAGCTGTCTGTGAGTTTTTACACTGACGTATAAACAATGAAATTAATGGCTGTCTTCTTTGCTCTTTGTACCACTTAACACAGATAGTAAATGTACTGGAGAAAGACATTGTGCTCTGAGTATGAATGAGAATGTGTTTTTGAAATTAGCATTTTTCACTGCCTCAAAGACTGAAAGATTTGTAAGTGTCCACCATAGGCCTTTACTTGTTTTTCACTGGCTGTGACTGGAATTTTCTAATTTGGCATTACACAAAGTTTAAATACAGGTTCATTAAATCTCCATTGAATGTATTTTTGTACTTAGACGGATCATTTGATCTTAAAAAAACTTGTCTGTAACTGTAGGTCAAATGAAAAGGCATTAATTACTCATATGTTCATAATCAGAATATCTTCCATAGCACACACACCACACACAAGCAACAATTTTTTTTAACATCACAATATTAAGAAGACCTAAACCATGAAAGACAAAGTCCAGAAATATTTTGAGAGAATTTATATATTTACATGTGTATGTTGCACATTTAATACTGGTTTCTGGAGAATGACTTAGAAGTGGATGCATAACAGTTCTTTCAAGATTTTATGAAGAAAAGCTTGAAAAAGAAAATCATAACTTTTAAAAAATAACATCTTTATTTATTTTTTCTACAGAACTTTTATTACATTGATACTTTTATTAATTCCTTCAAATCTTTCATTAAACTGATATTATTATTACCATTTTAGATATAAAGATTTAAAGTGGACTGTGTGAATAGAAATGAAATAGTTTATTTATTTAATTGTTTTGACAGTGAAAGGATTAAAAGTGCAAATAGTTGAATATTATATTGGGTTATCTCTTCCTTAGTGTTGTATGTCCAAGGACAAGATGTCACCAAGCTTGCCTCCATGTGTAAATTGAAAGCTGGACGAGTAGCAAGGGAGCTCACTGACAAGTGTTTACAGTTTTGGGGTGGTATGGGCTTCACAAATGAAGTATTCGTCAGTAGATGCTACAGGTAAGATATGTTTGTCTCTGGCTTCTATAAGTAAGAAATGTTCGTTGTAAGCCACTTGGTTTCTTTGTATTTAGTTGATTGTACATTGACCTTTCTATATTTAATCATAATGAAACAGATTTCAGTTGAATATTAATTTGTATTACATATTATTTTATGTTAATTTGCAGGGAACATGTTTTTTTTTTTTTCGTTTGTACTTTATATATATATTTTTTGTCAGTCAGAATTCAGACCCTTGAATAATTGTCACCTGCCACCACAAAATGAGTCGAAAGTCACTTTTGGGGTATTTTGATATATTTCTATCATCAGAAAGTAGATGACAAATGCCTTATAATGGTGCAAGTTGTACAGAAATTTGGACAATTATCCACTGAGCAATGATCAATAAATGATGGGTACCATTCAGGTCTCTATTTTGAGAAAATGACAAACGTTAGTTGACTACAGTCATATGCTAATTTTCTTTAACCATCCCAGTCATAGAAACACCATGTTTAGCGCAAATAGTATAAGCAAGTCAAAGAAACACCATTTAGCACAAATAGTATAACCAAGTCATAGAACACCATTTAGCACAAATAGTATAACCAAGTCATAGAAACACCATTTAGCACAAATAGTATAACCAAGTCATAGAACACCATTTAGCACAAATAGTATAACCAAGTCATAGAAACACCATTTAGCACAAATAGTATAACCAAGTAAAAAAACACCATGTTTAGTAGTATAACCAAGTCATCAGATTCCAAAGTTTTACTGCAGTACCCCCAATCGTATTTTGCTGTTGAAGATTTACAACATAAAAAGACAAAATGCACACTTTTAAAAATTAAAATAGATGTGAGTATATCTGTTAAAGCTGCAAGCACAGTACAAATGATTAAATTTACAGCAATTAACCAATGTCAGAAAGAAATGAATGATATGCAGAATGGACATTTAGCTTGATTTTTGTGGTGTTGTTTTAATATGAATCAATTTTGGGCATTACTATATCCACTATAATCCCATTTTCATTGTTGTGAGGGACCTGGCTGACATTGGATCCACCAACATAGATTTGTTGGATGTCACTAGTTTTGTCAACCCAACCTAGTAATGCTACTTTTTACATTCTTCATCTTATTTTCAAAGCTTTTGTTGGATGATTATTTTAAGGTCATCCAATGAAATGCACACAAATCTAAAACCAGGGTCAAAATTTTCTATTGATTCATAATTATGGCCAGGTCACTTCAAAGCAAAGGGGAAACATATTTCAAAAGCAAGGCATTTTTACGCTTTTCTTGAGATAAAAGACCAATTTTGTCTTTAAACATTTTTTATATTAAGGTAAAACATAGCCTAATTATTATAAATTCTTACAAATATATGTTAGCTTTCCAAATCAAGTGAAATCTCAGAATTGATCTCGGCACCTTCTCTGGCCTATTTTAGTTGCTAACAGGAATTATGGTCAGATGCAAAGTGGCTGTATTTGTGGTGATGGGTCACGATTAATCAGTGGTTCTTATGATTCATAATATCTAAGAAAATAATATAATAATATATAATAAATATACATAATATCATCCGAGAAAATAAAATGTGCATTTCATATATTCACAGTTAATATTATTTTTACTTTACAGAGATTTTCGTGTGCTGTCAATTGGAGGTGGGGCAGATGAGGTAATGCTGTCAATCATATGCAAATACATGGACACACTACCCCGTCCACCAAAATGAAGTAAAACTGAATGATTTCTATATAAGTTTAAGTAACTAGCTTAACAGTCAAAGGAGAATTAATATTGATCATTAACTAATGTGCCGATGAATAGAGATCATCAAGACTACACCCTTGGACATGAGTGAGAAGTAAGGGTTTGCAGACGTTTGACATGGAGTTAGGGGGGCATTTAGAACAGATTTTAAATAAACTCTCTTTTGTTTATTATTATGGTAAGCATCATTTTAACCTGAATCTGATTATTTCATGACAAGTAAATAGCATATTCAATAGATATTGGTTAATTAAATTTATATACCAGATATGTCATTCTTGATATTGTAATTATTCTTTATTTTGAATTATCTCATGCATGAAATTGCATTAATGATAATAATAGAGGGTGTATTATTAATAAAACTGTACATGCTATACATTAATAAAACATATGCTAATAAATGATATACATCCAATGATTTAATATCAAAATGGAGCAAATAAATATGTTAATGAAAGGAAAGCAACTGAACAGAATGGTAAAATTAGTTTACAAACATATAGCCTATACATCTAATGATTTCAATGCCAAATGGAGCATATTAATAAGTTCATGAAAGGAAATCATCTAGAGTGGGAAAAATTAGTTTATGAACACACAATCTATACTGCTACTGATTAAACTTGGAAATAAAACAAATAAATAAGTTAATAAAGGGGAATTATCTGAACAGAATGGGAAAAATTAGTTTACAAAGATATAGTCTTGAACTGAAGAATAGATACAACTACTGGCTGATGCAAAGACCGTGTTTGAAGATCCCTCATCAGTGATCAAGGTCATGGCCTCGTGAATAATGTGTGTGTGTGTGTGTTTGGAAGTAAATTAATTTATATACCATTTATTTTTCTGTAATAATTATCTTTATGTATTTAATTACCTTTCATATTCAATTGTGCCATACAATTTGTATGAATTTATTTTTAAAACAAATTGTCTTAATAAGAAATGTATATAAACAACTTTTATTTTGTATAAATGTCATTTGATAAAGACTATGCTTATTTGCTTATATTTGTTTGAAAATATGGAGATAGGAAAAAAGGGATCTTTGTTTTTTACCTGTATAAATATATCTGATTTTTGTTTTTTTAAGCCACTTTTGTCCATAAATATAATTTTACAATCAAATAAGATGAAAGATAGTATGCAAAATGTTGAAAGTGACTGCAGGGTTAACTGCATTTATCCTTGTGGTTTTTAACGAAATGATGGGTTCCCATACCCCCACTCCCATTGTTATTCTTTCAAGAAAACACTTTTTATTGTGTTAATATTAGTTGTCTTTTAGATCTGTTTTTTTTTTTCCTATAAGACAGTGAGTTTTCCAGTGAACAGAATGTTACCATAATATTGTTGGTATTAATTTAATTAACAAGTAAACTAATTCTCTAAAAAAATATTAAATTAATTTTCAAGGACTTTGAGAGATTTTGGTTTATTGTACACTGGGTATGCTACAACAATTTGTTTTGTGATTTCATTCTCTGTATTACTTTATAAAGTCATATTCATTCAAGAATACTGTGGCTTTGATTCTCCCAAATTCATTTCTATTTTCCTATAATAAAGTATTGTTTAATTTTTTAATGATTTCTTAACATTATTTTTGCTTGTCGCATTGTATGTATAGTGTATACACAGTCATCTCCCATTCCTGAAAATAATTATGTGCAACAATCTGATGGAATGCTTATTTGTTAAAATCAGGACTACAAGAAAAGACAATGATTATAAAATAAAACCTTCAAATATATATTTTTAAATAAAAAAGAAAATGTTTATAGCACTTGTTTATTTTTATTGATCTTCATACAGGCAAATAAAGTCTTTACTGATAAAAAAATGTTTTGTAAAATTATAATGTTGTTAATGGCTGATAAAAGGAATTTTAGCTTGTTTTGTCTGATGTCTGATGGGTACCATCTACGACTTTTCATTCATGCAACATTTTTTTTGTAACAAGTATTCATTAGTCATTTTAAAAATAGGATCCGTTGATAATACGCGTATTGGCATCTTGACTCAGTGATGTGAACTGTGATATTTTTCCATTATTTTTCTTTAGTTTAACTGCTGTGTACTTTCTTCTATGGCATCCTGTTTTATTAAATGTTATTGTATGTTAATACAATTAGTTCATGTTTATTGTTTGGATTCTTTTTAGTGTTATTATCAATCCTTACATACTTTCTTCTATTAAATGCACTACTGACATTTATTCTTTTAATGTTATGGGAACGCCTGACAGATTTTCTTTTAATATTATATAAACTAGTGACAGTTTTTCTTTAAATATTGTATGAATTCTTGACAGATTTTCTTTAAATTGTATATGACCTATTGACACATTTTCTTTAAATTATTTATGATCTATTGACCAATTTTCTTTAAATTGTATATGATCCATTTACATATTTTCTTATTGTTTATAACCTATTGACATATTTTCTTAAATTGTTTATGACCTATTGACAGATTTTCTTTTAATGTTATATGACTTTTTGAGAGATTTTCTTTGAACTGCATGACCTATTGACAGATTTTCTTTTAATGGTATGTGAACTATTGAAGGATTTTCTTCTAAAGGGCTACAGAATATTCACCAGTAGACATTTAATAAAATCTATTATTCTTTAGGTTTGTGGACAGTTTTCTTTCCATAGATTTGTGATTATTGGTCAGTTAAGAACAAAATATTGCTAGAAATTATGCCTTATAAATAGTAAAATAACAGAAAAACTACTGTGTTAAAAAAAAAAATCTTTAACTGAGGTATGGTGCTATTATTTATTAAAGATAAAATTAAGTTTTATCTAGAAAGTATATACATTTCAGCATGTAATCAAATTTGAATGAATACTTTACACATATGATAATGTACTTGTTCGGTTCAATGTATACTTGTTTTTATGCAAGAGAAATAAATGTTTACAGTATGAGATACAGAAATTTTAAAGTTAAACACACACACACACACACACACACACACAGAGAAAAAAAATATATTAACAGTAACTAATTATCAAACAAATAAAGAAAATGCATAATTGGATGTCAAGCCTTGATAAGAAAAATTAGTTCATGGTTATAAATAATGATCATCGATTCACCTGTTTGGGATAGGTTTGAAAGATTTTCTATTGTTGAGTTTGATCTATGTGCCAGACATCTGATCTTAGTCTGGTTCCATTTCAAGCTATAGTCACCAAATGTGTGATCATAGATTGGTCACCGTTCTGCTCATCTTAGATAACTGTTAGCTAGAAATCCTGAAATTGTCTGGAAGTCTTCATCCAGGAGAAATATTAGGTAATAAATGCTTAATGAGACTCTGATATCAACTTTCACCACAAAAAGTTCAGGTTCAGAGGACTGTTTTATGGACTTTAGTATTGACTGTATTATCTACTTTGACAAGGTGTATGTCTAATGTGTCAGTGAGTGGTCTCAATCTACTCTTTTGATCTTGTTAAAAATAAAATAGTTCATTCACCAGACTTTATCTTCATTCTATCCAGTTTACATCTGTTAATGTGTGATTGTGGATGAGCCATCTGCTTGTCTGAAGGATGTGCAGCCAATCACATTTGTGTGCAAAGATATGAAAAGAGTAATATCTAGCAGTCTAAGAGAGTGACTGCTCTTCTATTAGCTTCAAGAATGGTAAGCAAAAATTCTTCAATCTCTGTAATAGGAATGCCAAAACTTTAAACTCAAAGTTTTTTTGGATAAAGAAACACCTTTATAAACTAAATATATGTATATAATTTTGTTATTTTAACATGTCATTTCATTTGCAATGAAACTATAAAAAAAAGATCTCCTAATGATCTGCCTAAATCAATGGAGAATTCACATGATTTTCCTAAGCAGAAATCCAAATCTCAAGTTTTTCCTTTGAAATTAGCAATTTGATCTTGTGCTCACAGTTAACTGCATCAGTATTAAATTGTGGGGTTTGGGTGTAGTTTTTGTTTGTGCTTTTGTTTTCCCTGTCAGTCGCACTGTTTTTGTCTAATATTCAAAGGTTATCTCCAGTTCCTTAAAAAAAAAGTGGACAAGATAGAATATTAATGTATTTGTTCAGAATTAGAAAACAATCTAAAGCAGACAATGAAATTAAACTTAGGAAAAAATACTCATTACATTTTATTTTTGAGATCATTTTAATGATTTATTTTTTAAAATCTAGCATAACAAATAAAGACATTTTTTTAATGTGAAAAGTATTTTCTTGGAACAATGTTAAGTTTGCTGGATGATTGAGGATGTGTTGCAGTTTGATTTGACTGTGCTCTGATTGCTAATAAATTCAACAGTACAAACTAGTTATTAAATATCCATTCATACCAAATCAATGTAATAAAATAATTGTTTTCTATAATAAAAATGCAATAGTTGTTTATTAAAGTGTCAATTCAAAAATAGATCACTTGACCAATACATATGAAAACAGCAACAACAGTCATGTGCAGCAACAGTATCTACATAAATATTAGAATCATTATGCTCACTAATGGTACAAGGTTTTAAACCCCCATTCCTTTCCTTGCAATATTTGGTTATGATTATTATTAGTAATCCATAACTAATTACAAGTGGTGAGAATTTTAATTTATATTATTAATAATTCTCCTGAAGCCACTCATCTCTCTCACTCGGTGAATATGCGAGCTGTAAACTTTTTCTCTCTTCCACAACAGACAAATATCTACTATCACACAAAATTTGCATAGTGAAAACGAAAGGAGAAGATAAATCCATCATTAATCTATATTTAGTGAGCCCCCATCCACTATCTCTCCAACATATGATTAATGTGTAAGAAGGTCAATAAATTTATTAAATCAACAATCAAATATACATATAAGAAAAGCAATGAAAAGATTATTTGATTTCAATATTTTCACGAAACCACATTCGAATAATTTCAATACTTATACAATCTTATATCCTAACTAATAATTCAGTAGGTTAGTATCAATATAAATCACAGTCAATCATCATAGAACAGAAATGGAGTTAAAGAGAAATAAGCAATAATAGTTTGTACATAACCATGTCCATAGTGATGCTGCAAATAGAATTGTCAGTTCTTTGTACACTAGAATGCAGCAGAATGTTCCAGGAGGCAATCTTTCGAGAATAATGTGGGTGCTCCTTCACTGTATTAGTTCCCTCAAGCAGAACAACAATGAAACAATTTTCAGTGACTTCCTTGTACCAGAAATTCCACGATGTAGTCAAGCATACCGTGTCACCACAATGATCATAACAGTTTATAAACGAATAAACTTGGAAATTCCAGAAATATAATTCTATAATAAATTCTATAAGGTTGCTTCTTCCCTAAAAAAATGTAATCAGGGAACAAATGCTAACTTTCCAGTTTATTCATCTCTAACTCCATTCTTTCTTACATTCAAGTCTCAACTTACAGTTTCCTGCAACAGTATTTATTAGCCAGATACACACATATAGCATAATAAATACAGCATAGCAATTTATGAATGTGTTCACTAGGAACAATGTCAAGTGTTTAGCATACTAAATACAAGCATCATAATTCACAATTAAATTTTTGTAGAAATAAAAGTCTACTCACATAATACACCTCTACATAAAATGCAAGTATGATATATCAATAACAAAATGCATGAATTATTCCTAAATCCATTCTCTTTCAATCAATCAGTTAACTCACCATTATGCTAAAGGCCATCTTTCATGACTGGACTTCAGCCACCAGAATTAAAGTGATTAGACAACAGATTTTTTTACAGTAGTTAGTTAAACTTTGATCTCAATGGCTGCCCACCATGGCAATAGGTTTCTGCCTAGCTACTAATGACTAGCCACATGACTAAGTAACATCTCTATGATTTGTTTAAAAGAATCACTGCAAACTCTATGTACAGACAAATACAAACTCGGCCATTTCCTGTGGTAAGCAACACACAGTAATCAAACAGCAATTACAATTTTTAAAAAAAACAAATACTATTAATTTCTGTACAAAAGTAAAGTTAAAATATTATAAATTTTACTGTCCACTTTAAAAATAAGTTGTAATAAAAAGTTTATAACAATCAATTGTTGTTGTAAACAAACATAAACCATTAGCACCTTTAAAACAAAATGCTTAACATTAATTAATAATTTGACAGAAATTATTGACAACATAAAATATTAAAACATTCTAGCATGGAATGTTTAATGTATCAATACTGGACAAAAATAGTCCAAAAAATTAGTTAATTTGAATGTTGCACAAGACAAATGAAATACTCCAATTTGTGAATAAAACTATCTTTGAATTATTAAACAAGAATTATTTTAAAATAAGAAAATCAATAGTACACTAATCATTCGAAAACATTGGAAAAGCAACAAAATGATTTTGTCAATTTGTATGCATATGCAAGTGTATATGAATAGTGTGTATGTTGAAAATGGTGAATACCCATTTTAATTAAGGAACAGTGTGTATTATATACACTTAAAAACTAAATGTATAAATATAACAGCGAATAAAAAAACTGTTTTTGAAAGAAAATAAAAGTTTAACATAAAAAATTATGACATTACGTAACACAGGAACAATGGTTCAAAATCCAATGGAGAAAAGTTAATCCTTGCATTATGTGAAAGACATTGGTACACATTTCTATCAGAAGAGTGTGCTTATCTCAATATAATATATTCAAACTGAGAGATCATGAAATATATCCAAAAAAAGCAAACTGAAGATAAATTCTTTAAATACAGAATATATATTATTAGTTAATGGATGCACTTATGACCAAAGTCGATTTCACACTATCCCTCAGTTTTAACTTATACATTTGGAAACTGAAGAAAAGCACACATTATTGAATATATTATAATTTATAAATCAACAACAGCATTTATGCACAATATAAACATGTACTTCCTAACTAAGTTACAAAAATGTATGTGGCCTAAAGTTTACATCAAATTAAGAACAGCACTGATACAAAACCTTAATAATGAGCATGTTTTACTTAAAATATTAATTTATAAATTAACAAAAGCATTTATGCACAATAAACATGTACTTCCTACTTAATGTTTTGGTCTAATGTTTACATCAAATTAAGAACAAAATATTAAATAAAACCTTAATAAAGACTGTTTACAGACATCAGAAAAGAAAGAGAATGAAAAGCTTTAATAAGGGATGTTTTAAAGGCATCAGAGAACAAAAGAAACAAACCTTAAAAAGGTTTAATAAAGGCGTTTTTTTTTTTTTTTTTTTTATAGATTTCAGAGAACAAAAGAAACAAACCTTTAAAAGGTTTAATAAAGGCGGTTTTTTTTAATAGATTTCAGAGAACAAAAGAAACAAACCTTAAAAAGGTTTAATAAAGGCGTTTTTTTTTTAATAGATTTCAGAGAACAAAAGAAACAAACTGTAAAAAGGTTTAATAAAGGCTATTTTATAGACTTCAGAAAACAAAGGGAACAAAACCTTAAAAAAAAGATTTATAATAAGTTTTACAGGCATCAGAAAACAAATGCAACACACACTTTCTGATTGTATTCATTTTCCTCACATTGTTTCCCAAATGACTGAATGGATACAAATGGGTTGAGGAAGAAGAAAATGCTTGGCTAATGATATGAGCCAGTCACATTACTAAATCTTCTTTTTCTGATGATTCAGTGGGACACTGGCAATAGTGATGTAACCCCACAGGAGGCCTGATATCAAATACAACATGAAGATAGCATTAATGACTGAAAGCTGGAAGGTGATTGGCTTGTATAGCAGAGCTGAAGAGAAGCAGATGATGCATCTGAAGAATTCCATTAAAGGCCCATAACTTCTGTAGAATATAAAATATCACAATTTAAGTTTTAAAACCCTATGATGTAGCAAATTTCAGTGTAATTTATGAATGAATGGATCAATTTGTCTACAGCAAAGAATCAGACAAAAGTCTCTAACAATATGTTCTAAATGGATTTAGATTGAAATCAATCACAGGAAAAAAAAGAAGTATAGGCTAAAGAAAGAAATTCATTATATATATATATATATTCTCATGCAGATTGCTTATTTGTGTAATCTATGACTGGATTTACGCTCATTTCTACAACACTATATTTTATTAATGATTCATATCCTAAGATTTCATTTTCTTTCACAAGATTGGTCACTAAGTTCAACATTACTGAGCTAGGCGAAACAGTGTGTCAACTGGAAAAATCCAATCAACAGAACTGGGTCTCAAACTTACGACTCCAAAATTTCTGCAAGAAAACCTAACACTTATTTTCCTCAGCCCACCCAGCTCCCCATGTCATATATGCTGCAAAGGTATCAAAATTGTCCAACTTGCAGCAAAAATAGTCTTAAATAATGAGAATTTTTATAAAAATTTCAATTTTCATCATGCAAGTCACAATTTACATTTAAGGAAAAGTGCTACTCTGTACAATTAGGATGAATGTTATATTTTTCGGACAACATATATAGTGGTTCAACTGTATTACAGTTACAGATTGACTTAATATTCAAAATTGGAATAAAACACAATACAGTGTGTCTGTACTTTAACATGACAAACATGCACACAGACAGGCAGGCAGGCAGGCAGACAGATATAAATTTACAATTACTTAGCAGCAGATATATATGATAATGAAATGTGAATGCAAGATGGATAATAACAGTTCAAGGAAAGATAATTCAGCTACTAAGATACTTACTTGCTGTCAAAGAGTGCTCCAAAGCTAGTCAGTGAATACAGCACAACAAGGATGTAGGCTACAAGAACAAAGGAAGAAAGTTCCTGGGGGGTGGGGGGAAAGATTTATGTTAAAAAAGTTTTATTTATAAAGCAAAACTATACAAGCATTTCTGACATTTGGATATTTCTCAAATCCATGGAATATTTCTTCCTAATTCAACAGTAGATATTGTTGCAATGTCTTACACATTACAAGAACACATAATTTATTTGTTAAAAAGACAAACATAAAAATGTGCAGTCCATTCTGTCTCCCCACCCTCCCATAAACATACTCCTATCCATCTCTTATGCATCTATTTCTTAAGTGTTTCCTTATTATCATCACTGTCAAAAAGAGAAAAACTCTCAGCCAACTGACTTTTTGTACTGTGTTCATAACTAAAACTCTAGGCAGTGTGCGTACAGATTAGGCGGTCTTGGAAGGCCATATGTACATTATTTCGCAAATCGATTATTGCTTTTGTATTATATTGCAAACTATTAAATTTCACTTTGTTATCTTAAATAATTATCCTGGCTTGATTGTCAGAACAACCGAAGTGGGTTGGTGGGAGTAAGTCATGTAATGATCTTTATATTACAATCAGTCAAGTTAAGATAACTTTCCAACCCAATCACATTACGCTAATCTACAGTCACAAGCGCAATTAAATTGTGAGGACCGGAAAGTGGATTAGGCATCCAGTTTGTCTCAATACAGATGTAACCTTCAAAATTAATAATTCAAAATCCTGATACTGAGGCAGGGTCATTAAACATTAACTGGCACATAACAATATAGATCTAATGTTAATATCTTAATAACCACAACTTTGAAAAATAAATAAGCCTTATGTTAATAAGTGAGTATACTGCATGTGGAATAGATCTAATATTAATGTTTTATTAGCCAGAACTTTAAAAGATATATAGATCTAATGTTTAATGTCTTATTAACTAGAACTTTAAAAGATATATAAATCTAATATTAATATCTTATGAACCAGAAAAGAATTATAATCTAATGTTAATTCTTATTAACTACAACTTCAAAAAATATACTGAGTACATAATGGTAACTGGGCTGTGGAACGTATTTAGAATATAAATCTGAATTGTCTCCCTTGGCAGGAAAAAAAAAAAAAGGACATAAGAAAAAAAGAAATAGACAATGTAACAAGATCTGTAAATTTCAGGCTAGCAAATATTTCTTAATAGAAAGAATGGATGAATATATGTTTGTGTAAAAAAAAAAAAGTTGTTAACAGTTCGCTTGTTCTAAATTAGTTATTTTCTTAATTAAAATGAGCAAATTTTAATTCATAATAAAAGTTTCAGCAAAATAAACATATTTTGAAGAATTATTTGAATCATCATAAAACTGAGTCTTTTTAGTTCATGTATATTATTTTTAATCACTTTAAAAAATAAATAATTAATGGATAAAGAAAGAAGAATTAAACTTAAAATATGAACATGTGAATGTAAAATATATAAATATTTATTGTTCAACTCTTACATTTATTGGGTTAACTTGTATTGTCTTTACTATAGATAAGTTATTTATATAATCAAACACATTTCAAGTGTCCTGTCCATTATTTTATAAATATAGTATATATTATAAATGCAAAATAGTGGTGCTTATTTAAATAAAATTTCAATTTCTGCATTATTTTGTTTCATAAATTTATGAACTGTTCTGAGTCATTATGCATACAAAATAAAAATAAAACCTGCTCACATTTTTCCTGAAGGCTATGAACGAATATGCAGCCAGGATGAGTGTAAAATGTATACATATATACACTATGCCCCACCACTTTAAGTGACTGCCATACTTATTAACTGGATATTCAATCTGCCAAAAAAAAAAATACAAATTATGTTGTATTTATTAGAGACATAAGATAATAAACAAACAGTACAATGCTGTAAGTAACTGAACTGCTAAAACTTGGAAAGCCAAAATAATACAGATTATGATGTTATTAGAGAATGTAAAATATTGAACAAACAGCAGAAGGCAGTATGATACGTGAACTACAAATCATAATAACAAATAGGTGAAGCTAGCAAAGTATTAGTTTCAGTGTTCAGTCACACACTAACAGCAATGGTAGAGTAGTTTATCTACATGGTAATTTAAGTTGTAGTGACATAAACAAAATCAAGTAACAGCAATGGCAAAGTAGTTTATCTACAGGTTTACATTTCAGAGACAAACAAAATCAAAGAAGAATACTAAAGTAGCAGCAAAACAGAAATCAAACTAAATGATAAAGCGAATACCATTGAGAAACACTACACATTCATAAAATGCAACAGAGTGCTAAAAGTCATACTTCATTGAACAAATTTTTATAAATAAATACAAACACTTATTAAAGTAATTACATCTAGGAATTTTATTACTTTATTTGAAAAATATATGCTAGCATCATTTGCAATTAATTGACAAGATGTCCAACTTAATGTACTGTGATCTGTTATTAAGTCTAACATGTGAGACCAGATATAATGATGGATTTAGCTAAACAAAAAAGAAAGAAAGAACAACCCTGGGTCTAAAGTTCAAGCAAATGTGCCAAAATATGTTAATGTGTTGATTCTGACCAAGAATTCTCTAATGGACACAAGTCTCAAGATGGAGGAAAACAACTGAGCAACTCTCTCTGGTGAACCAACTGTATGGCTTCAATATGTTATTACTTTTTCATTTAAACTGTATGGCTTCAATATGTTCCAGATTTCATTGAACACGCCTACATAATTAGTGATGTAAGAACAAGTAGTATTACTTTTTCATTTAAACTGTATGGCTTCAATATGTTCCAGATTTCATTGAACACGCCTACATAATTAGTGATGTACGAACAAGTAGTATTACTTTTTCATTTAAACTGTATGGCTTCAATATGTTCCAGATTTCATTGAACACGCCTACATAATTAGTGATGTAAGAACAAGTAGTATTACTTTTTCATTTAAACTGTATGGCTTCAATATGTTCCAGATTTCATTGAACACGCCTACATAATTAGTGATGTAAGAACAAGTAGTATTACTTTTTCATTTAAACTGTATGGCTTCAATATGTTCCAGATTTCATTGAACACGCCTACATAATTAGTGATGTAAGAACAAGTAGTATTACTTTTTCATTTAAACTGTATGGCTTCAATATGTTCCAGATTTCATTGAACACGCCTACATAATTAGTGATGTAAGAACAAGCAATCAATGCTTGCTGTTAATTTACAATCAAGGCACACAAGTAGACCATCTTACTTCAGGGAGATCTTTAGGGTCTCCAAGCCTTGGTTTTCCTGGCATCCACCCTGGCCCTTTCCAAAATGTTGCCAGTTTATCACTCCAAGTATTCATTTGAGGAAATGTTTTAAAGATGTGAATTAACTGGCAGAACTGAAATGATTAAAGAAGATAAAATAATGAAAATGAACAATGTGCATACAAATCTACAGATGCAATCATACATTTGCCATTAGTCAACAGTATTTAGCAAAATTGGTACCTCTGCACATAATCATAATTTTACTTGAAAAACATCCCACCTTATGAATGGCTAACTTGCATCCTATTACCTGTTAGATGACATCACAAAAAAATTAAATTAAAAATTTTTTAAATGGCTAAGTGTTTATATACATACTTTTCAATGTTATAGAATCAAATGATGTACGAATGCTGTGTGTGTGAAAAGATGTTATGTAAAATATAATAGTGCTCATGTAATTTTTCAAAATAGAGTGAGAAACAAAAATAGTGCTATAATTGATTAAGTGCAAGATAGAAATACAGAATAGATATCTAGTAGAAATCCTTGCTGTATTTTACAGGGTGTCTGGTTTCCAGCTTATAGTTTAGATTTCACTTCTGTAGTAGATTTCAGGCCTCATTCAGCCAGTGTAAACATTAATTTTTAATAAATGAAATGTAGTGAATGGTTGGTTGTCACTGATATATGAAGAGCCATGGTTCAAACTGTGGAGGCTATTGTTCCATTGGATGTGCATGAAGAGCTGGACAGTGGTTTAAACTGTGGAGGCTATTTTGCATTAAACATGCTGTGAAGAATCAAATCACTTGCTGACAGACAATGTTACTCAAATCTTTAATTATATTGGAAAACTTCAAAGTTCAAATAAATAATCTGAAATATACTGATAATATTTGTTACTTGATTCAAATTTAAGTTGTATATTACAGGATTTCAAATATGATCAAAAGATAGCTTACATAAAAGGAAAAGAATCACACTTAAATAAACCTGCCTGGCCGTACAATGGATCCCAAGTTGTTAAAGGATGAACTAATCCATACACCACTTTTGTCCTTTCAGGTTCAAAGGTACCTGAAATAGACATAGTGCAAAATGTACGTATGCTGAAATATACACCATTCAAAATGTAGGCAAACTGAAATATACAGCTGGCAAATGTAGATATAATCTTAAATATTTATATATAAGTCAAAATGTTAGCTAAACTTAAAAATTCACCAAGTAAAATGAAGGTAAGCTCTTGAACACATTAACTACAACTCACAAAATATTTACTGTCTTTAAAGTGATGCTTGAAACAAAGAATTTTATATTTAAGACAGTAAATGGCAGCCACACCATATCAGATCTTTATTCAAGTAAAGGTAAGAAATGTAACAACATTACAAGTTACAAATTGCCTGCATACTATAGTAAGAAATTGACAACATTACAAGTTACAAATTGCCTGCATATCATAGAAAGAAATTGACAACATTACAAGTTATAAATTGCCTGCATACTATAGTAAGAAATTGACAACATTACAAGCTACAAGTTGCCTGCATACTATAATAACAAGAATGCAGAACAAATTCTGCAAGTTCTAATTAAGTTTGGTTTCTATAACCAACATGCATTTCTCTCTCTCTCTCTCTCTCTCTCTCTCTCTCTCTCTCTCTCTCTATGCATGCATGCCATTTATCCATTCACCTTAGTTATGTGCCATAATTATAAACAAGAAAAACAAAAAGACAAAATTGTGATAATTTTCTCCATAAGAATTGGTCATGCAACAAATACAGGTAGTTAATCATGAGAAGACATCCTGGTAAATGATAAAAAGAGATAATTTAAGGAAACATAAATAGCATACTATAGTGGAAAAGATGCACTATGGGCCATATTATGTTCAGTAATGAACACTATACAAGGTAAGAGTCTCACAATGCTGCACAATGTGATTAGAGTCAGACCTGCCTACCCCCCACCTTAGGAAACCAGAAGATCACTGGTCCAAAACCAGAAGATTTTGAATGGAAACCAGAAGATTTTATGCGGAGTCTGGCTTTTTAATAGAAATACCAATAATATAAAATAAATGCAAAATAAAAAAAATAATGTTAATATTTGTAAATAAACTTACCAATAATGTAATGATTAATGCAAAGCACAACAATTTGTCTACATTCAGAAATTCATTAAATATTTCATAAATGGATTTTAAAAAAAATATGTACATGTATATAACTTTTTATTATCTAATGTACAAGCCACAAAAAGGAACATGTGCCTATTGAAAAATTTTAAGAAAAAAGTTATGATTTTTTTTTATTGTACCCATCTAAAATATATATTTTGGGAGAACATGTAGAATTTAAAAAAATAAAATTTACTTAAACCTAAAGCATATAGGCTTTCATCCATGCACAACCTTTTAATTTTATGTATGAGAAACTAGTAAACCAAATTTCAGGGACATGGAATAATTACACCTATTCAAAAGGGGTCTTAGCATTTAGTTCAACAGAGGAAAAAAGTCATTTTGAGAAAAACACATTTAAAGTAAAATAAAGACTACAGAACTTTAAAAGTGTTCAAGTGGTTTATTTTTTTAAAATAAATATACCCTATCCATACTACATTGGACTGCTCTTAGTCATTTAGCTCTCTCAGAATTAAATATACTAATACTATATATTACTATCCTTTACATCCTCAGTGTACAGTCTTTTTATTTTCTAATACTACATAGAACCAGAATATTGCAAAGAAATAAAAAAAAAATATTTATCAATCCACATTAATAAAATTTGGAATATATGTTGTCTTTGTTATGAGAAAGCAATACCAGTTATTAGTTTTAGAATATCTGGTTCAGATTTTAATTTATAAATGATTTAAATATATAAAACACCTGTATTTTTCTAAATTTACATGTCCATTAGACTAGAGAAAAAACAGTGAAAGTCTTCATGTAACATTTAAAATGTTATTAAAAAGACATTATTCTCAATAAGCATGCTTTGTTAATTAAGAATTGGATATGATTAATAATAATATTATTATTTTTAATGTTTTATGCATTTCTTTTGTCTTCAATGTATGTGTATTTATTATCATGCCTTCTAAAATTCTATTATAATAATGTGTGTACTGCGTAATCACAAAATATCAACGGCTAATTTACAAATACATGTATATATATAGGCCTATATATATTTCTAATTTTTTATTATTTTTTTAGCAGAAATGATTAAAATAAAAAATTCGACTAAATCAAAATGTTCACAATTCCGTAAATTACTTTCAAACAAATTTGACTCAGGATCATTTCTTTATCGCCGATGATCTTTTGTTTTAAAACTTGTGTCACTTTTTTTTTTTTTAAAATAAATTTTGAAGCCTTACATATTAAGAATAATTACAACGGATTCTAGAAAAATGATTATTTGAACCTCAATGCGGTTTCAAACATAGGCCTACCGTTATTGAAAACGCCAATCTTTTTCCTAGCATTGCAATATAATTCGTCAAAGTAGCTCGTTTTGGACGGATAATTTTGAAGAAAATTGCATAGACCGTCTTACATGTAAGTTGAATGTTATTTATTAAAGTAAATATTTCGTAATTGTCACGCATATACTATCGCTACGTGGCCGCCATTTTGAAAAAGCGAACTTCGTCTATCGGTCGAACGGGCAGTAAAAACGTTATGAACCGAATTTGCTTATCCCGCTAAGCTCTGACTTCTCAACATAAAAAATATTTAAAGAAAATGTTTATTTCACGAGCGAAATTCTGTTTTGTCAACTAAAATTAATAACGGCCGACGAATAAGATTCCGGAAGTGTTAGAAAAGGACTCGTATGCTGAAGAGCTCATAGCAGACGACAGAGAAGCAGTTAGAGTTACGCCGCCGTTAGCTCTATTGAACGCACGGTAAGTTTTTCGTCCTGTCATAATCGATCGTGAAAAAAAAAATTGAAAATGAAAATGAAAGCGGAAGAGCGGGAGATTCGAGGTAAAAGCGGGAGATTCTTCCGCTAAAAGCGGAAGGTAGGCAGGTATGTAGAGTGGTGAAAAACTAGCCTGAGTGCAGAGCACAGATACTTTCAAAAAGGATATTGAAAATGATAACTGACAAATAAAAATTATCTCTAGTTATCAATCAATGATTAAAAATACTAGATAAAAGTAGCCAAAAAAAGAACGAACACACCCTTTCTGTCAATGTATTTTCATTTTAGTTTTCTAAGTTTAAAACAAGAGATAGAGGGAATATAATTTGAATAATAATGCAAACATTTTCTATGTCACATCTTTTACTTTTTAACTATAAGAAAGAGTGCATTTGAATATTCTGACATACCAAACATCCTGTCCCAGATAATAAGTGTTCCACCATAATTTTTATCAATGCAGTATGGGTTACGTCCATGGTGTACACGATGATGACTAGGCGTGTTCAAAATTAATTCCAGAGGACCAAGGTTTCTCACCACCTGCAAGAGTAAAAGCTGCATAAATCTCAGTGTACTGAGGTTGTCAGGTTTGTCAAAATAAATAACTTTCACTTATAAAAACTGGCAACTTCTATAAGATGGGTGAAGATTATATATTGTATAACTTAGATAAAAGAAAAATTGTAACTAATTGTAACATATATGTGTGCCTAAGTGCCATGTATGTATATTAGTCATGGATGTGCATGTGTGAAAGTACTGTTTGTGTATGTGTGTGTGTTTGTGTGTGTGTTTGTGTGTTGTTGCATACATGAAAACATAATTATCACTACCATTTGATATATTAGGAGGAAACATCTATAAATAGTTGTGTAATATCAGAAAATCTTATTTTGCAACAATAAATAATTCATTATATTTAACTGACACAATAGAAAAGACAAAATATTGTTTAATAATTAATGGTTATTCCCAAGAACAATTATTCCGCTCTGCTCTATCCTGAATCCTTCTATATCTCTATTCTGCAGTGGTCAATAACTCTCTCCAATCATTCATTCTCTCTAGTCTGAATTTGTATGCACTTACCTCAGTGTGAATCCAAAACTGATAGAGCAGGTTGAACATAGCATGAACTAAGAACTGGCTTGGTGGGATAAACAGAGCTAATGGCAGGTAAAACATCTGTTGTTAAAAGAACAAGAAGTTAACAAATAAAAACATCCAGAAAATTACTATTTTACGCTTTTATTATTCCTGGTTTATGTGAATACGAGATAAACTGGTCATGAGATGCTGCATGTTATTCTGAGAGCAGATATCCACATGAACACGTAGGTGCTCATCAGTCCAAAAGCAAATACAAGAATGAACTTCCTCTCTAATTTTTACATCATTATCACACTCTTCAAAGTTTGTTTTTTTTCAAAATAAGGCAGTTTTTATATAAGAGGAGATAATATAAATCTTTATAATTATGTCTACATAAATAAAATACTGTGACATGTCTTTTTAAACATGATAAAGCATGTAGCTTACTTTAAAGCAATATAATTCACTAACACATTTAACAGACACATTTATGTTTTTGCAAAATAAGAAAAAATGTATATATATACCCAGGATAGATAGCGATGTATCATGGACTGCCGAAGTGCTGTGGTTAGGTTATAGTCTTCAGAACTGTGATGAGTTTGGTGGCCAGCCCACATGATGTTCACTTCTGAATAACAAAATAATTCTGACCGGCTGAAGTTAGTGTTTAAAGTTTTTCTGTTACTAATAAACAACCAAATATAATGAATGAATACCTACAAGTTTTTTCCTGTTACTAAAAATACAAACAAACACATATTGAATGAATTCCTACAAGTTTTCCAGTAACTAATAATATAAACATAATGAATGAATATCTATAAGTTTTTGTTTTGCATACTAATAATATAAACAAAGACACACATAAATTATAATGAATGAATACATACAAGTTTTTCTGTTACTAATAATATAAACATAATGAATGAATACCTACAAGTTTTTCTGTTACTAATAATATAAACATAATGAATGAATACCTACAAGTTTTTCTGTTACTAATAATATAAACATAATGAATGAATACCTACAAGTTTTTCTGTTACTAATAATATAAACATAATGAATGAATACCTAAACTATACACAAAATGATTGAATACCAACAAGTGTTTTTCTGATACTAATAATATAAAGAAATACACATAATAAATAACTAAAAGTTCTTCTGTTACCAATAATATATACAAACACACATACCATGTCCACAGCGATGGAGCCAATAATAACAGAAATCCACGCCTAGCATGGAGATCACCCACGTCCACGGACTGTCCCATGGCAATGAGTAAATACAGAAGTTGTCATAAACCCAGATGTATGCATACAGCTCTACGTCGAGGATCAATAGACTGTATCAAATAAAAGTAAGAAAATAAATAATACAAAAAAAAAGTTTTAAAAAAAATGTACACAGTAATTAGATACAAGTTTTATACAAAATATTTTTTTTATTTAGGACATTAAAATAATAAAAATATTACAATAAAGAACTGAAAAGACAAGGAGAATGATAAGTTAAAGCAAACCCAATTAATTATATCCAAACATGCTCATACAGTCAATAATCTTTAACATTTAAAAGCTGAGTTTAGTCAACTCGGATTTCAAAAACAAGTATTTAGTTTATAGAATCTCTAATAAAAACAACATATTAATTTAAAACTGGGATTTCTTTCTTTTTATATAATTCAATAAGTAAGTTCATAAAATCTTCCACAAAAGCAGAATGAAAATTATATTTTCAAACCATTCTGATTACATTAACAGTAAAGGATAAAGATTATTTCATATATTTTCTAAAATGATGAAAAGCAAAGACAGGTGATAACAGCATGAGCATATACAGTAAAATGACTAAACAGAGATGAAAACAGCATATACAGCAAAGTAATAAATCAGAGACAGGTGAAAAAATCATATACTGTAAAGTAACTAACAGAGATGTGTAAACAGCATATACACTAATACAGTAAAGTAATTAAACAGAAAGATGTGAAAAAACCCATATCAGTAAATAATATAAGTAACTAAACAGAGAGGTATGTGAAAACAGCATATCAGTAAAGTAATAAATCAGAGAAAACATATCAGTAAAATAAAAAATCAGAGAAAATGGCCTATAGAGTACAGTAGCTTTAAATCAGAGTTATAAGTGAAAACAGCGTATACAGTAAAGTAACTATAAATGGTGACCTTTGACTACTTCTGTTTCAATGGCCTGAACTCTTAAATCAAACAGCAACTAAACAGAATGACCCTGTAAAAAATAATATGAAGCAACAATGGGTTAGGTAGAAGGAAAAGCAGGCTAAAGAGAATAATTTTAACCTATGAAGCAATGACAGCAGTCCATGAGCTACACTGTTGAAGCTATCACTGAACCGAATGTTAGGTCTCCCTTGTATCCAGAGTATAAGGATTTCCAGTACCCCACAGACAGCAAAGTAAGGCAATGCCTGAAAAAGAAAGGATCATGTCTGCACAACAAGAAAAATATTAACTGCCAAAATAAATATTAAAATAAATTTTAAAAATTGACTGCCAATAGAAATATAAAAATATAAAAACTAAAACATATAATGTGATCTCAAGGTAAACTAAAAAGATAAGTAAATAAAAATATAGAAGAAAAAGGTAGTGTAAAAATTACTGCAACTAACTAATAAATTACAAAAAAAAAAATATTTGGGGTCCTTTTTAATTAAATATCATACTTAGAATGAAATTATAACTATTATTAATGAATTTTTATTAATAGACTTTTAAGAAAAGTTTACTTTTGTTGTAATAGAGCTTGTAGAAGTAAATACCAACAATATTAAATAGAGAAACTGTGTAGCCAAGGAGTTTAGGTGATATTAGAGTAATTCTCAAACCAGTCTTGAATCAAAATTTATATTTTTCTAAATGATATAATCTTTAAGTATCATGTGACAATCAAACAGTAGTAGTATAGCTAGCCACACTTTGTGAATAAGTGGATTCCCTCTATTTTGTCAGTCAGTGATACAAATTAACCACAACTACCACCACCATTTTAGTTTCCTAATTTAATTAAAGACATAAAAATTAGCATGATTACATTCTTAAAAATTGCTTAGTCTCATTTTCTTATCTCCATTGCCATACTAAAGTAAAACAATTACACTTTTACAGCTGATATAATAATCTCATCATATACACTACCACAACATAGCTTTTTGTATGATTTAGTCTTTTATGCATATAAAATTGAACATATTTCATTTTAAACCCAACATGTCTTATATTAATGGATATGCCTTAACGACAGGAAGGTTTCAGACTTATGCCAGAAGCCTGAACTGGGATTTTAGCCTCCCCCCACCAACAATGATTTCTTTTAACTCAGGAAAGACAACTCAAGCAGAATGTATCTCATTATGCACAGTGGTATCCCTTATATAAATAGAAGCACGTATGGTCAACAGGCTGCACAAGACATTATGTGACATAGCCCAGATGATTGTCCAATGGCTAAAGAATCCAGAATCTGACACATGAACCTGCCCACATATTTCCTGTCAATGTGTTCCATATGTGACACACAAATGACCTATTGTTAATTATTACCCAAGTAGTCATTTGCACTGATATGTCAATGTTAATGTTCTTAAGTCAATAAAACCTTGGTTGGAAATCATCATCCAATAGAGGGAAAAAATGCCAGCCATTTATTTTTAGTAAAATATATATTTTCACAATAAATAAAACTACCATCGTCTGTCGTGTGCACTTTGGACTAAATGAAATATTTACTCAACACATCATCAGCTATTAAAAGTTCAGGTAAATGTTTGGAGTTTTCTTTTTAACTCAGGCAACACCAGGGATATCTGCTTTTGCTATTTGTGCTTTGGACTGTACAAATGAAATATTTACTCAGCACATCAGTGGCTATTAAAAAGTCCAATTACATTTTTTACTCAGGCAACACAAGGCATATGTGCTAGTACACTATACAGTAACAATGCATTTTAAACAGTATACTGCACTGGTAAATTATATAACACACAGAAGTCTTGCTGCTGATTGTGTTAACAAACATAAATAATAGACAGTGCTTTTAATTTTATATTACTGGCATCATTGTAAAGAGATGCAGACATACATTCTTTTAGATGCATATGATAATTTTGATAGGTTAAAAAAAAAAAAAGATTGAATGAATTCTATACTACTTTACTAGCAATTGTTTTAAATTATTTAATTTTTGTATAATATTATTAGCTCTAACTTTAATTATATATAATAACACACATGTATACACAGATAAACACACAAACAAGCAGCAGGGCAGATAAAGTATATAAAAGTGGGCTTTAGAAATGAATTAGTGTTGTGCAAACATAAACCTGAAGAATACTGCTCTCTAGATGTCCATGAACCATGTGATTTTTATATTATAATTGTTGTATCAACAGATAAGTGACACAGCTACAGCTGTGTTCAGTAACTAGAGCATACATTAACCCGCGACAGATCAAAATGCTCATTTATTAATCATGAACTCACATACTTGTGAATTGTGCACTTGAAACTGAGTACAAATGCTCATGACTAGAGTACACAGTAGTTAACAGTGAAGTAAAAATACTATTGCTAATTAATCATGAACTCACATACTTGTGAATTGTGCACTTGAAATGAGTACAAATGCTCATGACTAGAGTACACAGTAGTTAACAGTGAAGTAAAAATACTATTGCTAATGAGTAAATAAGAGTTTTAATTTTATTTTTTAAAATTTTAGTTAGATAATAATAATAAATAATAAATTGACAGATGTTGCTATAAACACTGAAAATATCTATCACATTTAAATTTTCTAAGTCAGAGTGGTGTGTGTGTGCATAATGTATCATGAATGTCATGGTACAAATAATAATATTATATAAAATACTAAAATCCTTCAGTATATGTTGATTTAAAATGTGGAGTAGAATTAATAATGTGTAGATGTTTTAAAAATAATAGTAAAAAATGCAATATGTAAATATTTTGTTTAAACAAGTAAGTAATTTTTTACAAAGGCATTCTGATTTTGCTCGCAAATAACACAACTTTTAAGTATGTCTTTTCCAAGTGTAGAAGTTTAAATCATGTCTTCTTCTTAGCAAGATATTAAGATTTCAAGGTACAGTTATAAAAATATTTTAGAAGTGTTTGTTTTTCTTTCTAAAACTTTCTTATGTCTTCAGTCAATTCACAACCCAAATTATCTTATAAATGACATGAATTTTTTCTCAAAAAAATAAAAATTTCAAATTTAATAATAATGATGCAGAGAAAAATGACATACACACTCACACACATGTATTTATTTGTGGAGAATAATATACCTCAGCAATAATATCCCCATCCAAACACTTTAGAATTATACCAGCATTTTATTTAGAAACTGGAACTTACAGGAAAAGAATGTGTCAATACAGATGTATTAAACTCTCAGTAAAGAGGTTAATTACAATTAGAAAATAATTATGCTTCAACATTAGTTTGAAAAATGTTTTATAACAACAATCTTTTGTAATGTCAAATAATACATATATGTTTACACCTAAAATCATGTCAAATATAGTAGTTTGTATGCATGCATGCACACACACCCAGGTATGCAAATAGGCATATAGGTATATGTGACTACATGTATACTCTGTTAGAAACTAAGCATTGCATTTTAATAAATTATTCTCTAGCTCACACACAAACAATGAGTGCAATGTGAGTTTTGCATTATTTCTATATACTATTTTCAATTTATTTGGTGCCAATTCATATGTTGAACAAACAATTGTTAATTAGTCATAGTAGGAAGAGGAAAAAAGATGCTATGAATGATTAGTACATGAACTTCAATCCTTGATGTCAGTTGCCCCTTGAAACTTAGTACTACTGTACTAATTACCCTGCCTACAACACTTCATAAACAAGTGACACATGACAGACTATCTGCATAAAGTTCAGACAGTAATAAAAGTACAGTACTATTGTTAACATGTTATCTGCAGACAAAATTATCATTCACTGACCTGTGAAACAAACTTATATCTTCAGACAGACTGCAAGTGATAAATCTCAGCACTGTATGAAATAATTTATTGGTTAACATCACAGACAGCATTCTAAAACAGTACATTTATCTATAAATGATAAAACCATACTGTGACACAACACCACCCTAATTATTAGTTATGATTATTTAATCATCCATAACTAATTACAAGTTATCTTAATTTATTTTATTAATAATTCTCCAAAAGACACCACTCATCTCTCTCACTTGGCAGGCCCAAAGTAGATAAAGAGAATGAAAAGCTAAGCAAATAAATTCTGACAAAGATTTTGATGCTTATTGCAAAGTTTGACACAGGACAACACAGCTCTTCTCTCAAACCCAACCATGCTTTTGCTCTGATCTTGCTAAAAATTATGAAACAATTACTGGGCAATGACTCCTTTATATCTGAGAATTTGCCCCATGATTATTACATTTCATCTTTAAATCATCTTGATCAACTTGGCAAATAATTACATGTCTGTGGCAGAGTATATTTGCCTATTCCTAAACTTAATAATTATATATTTGTTGCCAATGATAATGTGACCAGACCTTGGGCACTGCTTAAGATGATATTTTGTAAGTACCAGAGTTGGAGTAAACAACTCAGGTGGAGAATCTGCTAGAACTTGCTGATGCAATCAAACCAGTTCCAAGCAAATGAGTAGTTTTTCTGCCTAATAGTTTCACACTTATTCATGACAACTTCATCTAATGGGGATGGATCAAAAGATACTTTGCTGAAGAAAGTCTATACTCCAATCACTTTGATTCTGACATAACTAGAGTCCTCTCATAAAGGTGATCATTAGCTTGTGGTAAGTTAACTGACTGATAAAGAAGGAATGGACTTAAAAACATTTCATATGTTTGCTATTGATCTATGATTTGAACTGGAGAATACAATTTGTAATTGAGCCATTATTTTATGTTCACTAATTTGATTATGTTGTACATTATATATTTGTGAATTTTGATTGATGCTATATTTCTTATGATGCATGTGTATCGGGCTAAAGGATGTAATTGAAGGATCTGTAAGTTGAGGATGTGTGTAAGAGAGAAAGGAGTTTAGAGATGAAATATGCTGAAATTTAGTGCTTCCTTAATCTGACTTTTGCAGAAAGGGGTGCACCTTTTTGGTTTTGTAACCTTGCAGCTGCTTCAGACTGCAGTGACTACAGTGTAACAAAAATGAACATTTATTCATATTTCATAAACTATTTAAGGTTTTCTCATAGTCCTAGAAATCTGCAACCTTGTATCATCTAATACTATTATGTAAACACATTTTGTTTTACTCTGAATGAAATTTGAAAAATGGGTTGGGACTATAATATGTTTGGCCTACAGTGAGAATTCTTAGGCTTTGCAGCAGACAAACACATTCAAAATTATATGTATACACTGGTCATATCAAAAGTATTCAGACATCTTTATTCTAATTATATCATTATATTTTTGCTTGAAAATGTGAAACTTTTTTTTCAAAACCGTTCCCTTATAATTATATGGTCATTAGTTTATATCAAGCCTAGAAATGCCTCCAAATCCAATGTGATTTAACTTTAAGTTTAAATTCTGAAATTCAGTGTATCTAGGCCCTGGATTCTAGTTCTACTGCAAAATTATGAGTGTAGTATGATTTTATTTTTAATTAATCTGATAAACATAACACAAAAAAATCTACCTGATTGTTACAAATGTTAGTTATTTTCCTTTTTTTCCAACTACATATTTATTATTATTGTTGTTATAATTTATAAATTAATATATTTTTAAAGAAGTAACAAATTTACATATTTAAAATAACAAGTAATTTTCCCTAATAAATTACTGTTTAGATGCTTATGAATTTTCCCCTAATTAATATATTTTAAAAGAAGTAACATACCTGAAATTAAAAATAACAAGCAATTTTCCTCAATAAATTATTGTTTAGAGTTTTGTGTATTTTTCTCTACTGCAGATAAAAGTGACATTTTCATATTAGTTATAAACAAAAACTTAATTTCAAATACTTTTTTCCTTTACAACATTTTGACAATCATAATCATATTTATAATGCACAATCTGAAGGACACCATTGTTTTCATGATCTTATAATTATATTTATAAACACCAAATTGAAAATACAGTTTCTGTTTTAAATATTTATTGTACAATTGTGCACAGTACATAACTTTAAAAAGTATCTAAGTCTAAAAATGTAGTTAAATATTTTTATTATTGTTGCATTTGGATTGGAAAGTTGGGAACTTTTTTCAAACCTTTCTCTTATCAAGTCTTATGGCCATTAGTTGATATAATTATAGTAAGCCATCAGCTTTTTTCAAGAGTATTTAATGTTAAATCTTAAATTAGTACCAACATGTTTCAAGTGTATAGGTGTATTCAATTCGAACTGAATATTTAGTGTATTTGTTTTGTGGGAAAAAAAATAGACATGCACATTTATTTCTGACAATTGTAAACAATAAGCTTTCCAATTCCATGCAGAAAATAGATGATAATTGTGCTGCACTTGAAATCTCCTACACTTTTGGTAGTGCTGCTTCTTCTATTCGTACAACCGCTATAAAGTACAATATTACTCTTTCTGTTTGTTGTTTGTGAGTATGCATATATAACTTTGATTCAGGTACGTTCGGGGAAGTATGTGTGTGTGTGAGAGAGTGAGAGAAACTACAAATTTGTTTTTACTAGCAAGTATATCGCCGCTGCGTACAACATACCCGTCAGAGTCAGACCCGCCACACTCAAACAAGCCTAAAGCGTAAACATAATAATTAAAGGGACTTAAATTTTCGTAAAGGTTAAGCATATATATATACGACTAGGCCTAGTAATAATTTTACAAACCTCGTCTCTGATAGCCGGAACATCTTTGATGTCTTTAAATGATGTTTCGTTGGGTGAAACTAAGTACACCAGTCTTCTAAAACCCGTTACATGCTTGTTTTTCCAAAAAGATTCTAAACTTTCCCAGTCCATGTTCATCAATGAATTATAATCGACAGCAGGCTCCGTCTCGCTATTTGTTTTGTTGCGTGTGTGCACACGCTGGAACAGCTCAATATACAGTCTTTTAAGTTAGGGCCAATAGACTTGCGATGCTAAGGGACAAAGTTCGCGTGTTGTTACAGCAGAACATATTTATAGAACTGTAACGGGAATTAACTCGTATGTCATCAACAAGAAATGAAATGCTTGCCCTCCCATTGTCCAATAACACTGGTATTTAAAAACAATTTCAACAACAAAAGATCTGTAAAAATTCACCTGAAAATTATTATTATTATATTGTTAATTTAAGCAGAGACCATGTTTGATACAGAATAATCATGAATTCCAAATAATAATAAAGTGTTATTAATTGGAAATAATTAATAAATTCAAGTACTTAGGAGGCTGTTGAGTGTGACAGAAGAGGGATCAAGACCAAAAATATTGTCCAGGATTGCGCTGACAAATATGAAACAGTAAATAATGAAACAGAATTATGTTGTATAAGCCTACTCATATTGATGCATGTGATGTTGCTTGGAGAGTGATTTACTATAGATAGGAACTATCACTTGATTCCGTCATTATAATCCCACTTACATATGACAGAGACTGATTTGCTATAAGTAGCCTATAAATAGGAACTAGCACTTGATATCTTCATACCTGTTGTGATGCTCGGAAATCGTCCCTGCCTAATTAAGGCTTAGAATTAACCGACATTTAATTTTTCGCACTCTGTACTGACAGTTCCAACTCACGCTCTGTTAATTCTGACGTTTAGAGCAGCCATGCTTGATTGACAACAGACACTGAGGGCCTTTCTGGCCAGTCCAGAGGGAAGGGGAGGCAACTGAGACCAACTGTTGGTAAGGCATCTGGGCGATAATGTGTGAATGGAGAATGATTTTTATGTTAAATTATTTTTCATGCATTTCAAATTGATATCTGTTAGAATTTCTATTCAATTGATATATGTTATAATTTCTCTTCAATTGATATATGTGAGAATTTTCTATTTTGTTCTTTAATATATATAGTTGGAAATTATGTATTGATGAATGAAGGATGTAAGGGTAGGGGTAAACAATTCTCTTGCAGATAAAATGTTAAGTTGAATGATTGGCGAGAGAGTGAAAGAGGATAAGAGAATTATGAAGTGTATCTAAGTGCCATGCTCCCATGTTGTTGTAGTATGAGCATGCCTTCAAGGTTCCAACTTCAAAGTTCCAGCTTCAGGATTCAACTCTGCTTTCAAATTTCAAGTCCAAAGTCAACCTTCGAAGTTCAGGGTTCAATTCCATCTTCAAAGTCAAGGTTCAAGTTCAAGACTTCAGTTGTAAGACTGGTTCAACTCTTCAAGGTCCAGTCTCCAGACTTCAATCTTTGTTCTGTCATTGTTGCTACAGCTACGTCCAGTTGTGAGCCATCTCCGATCCGTTCAGTACAGCATAGACTTCATGACATGCTTACTAATTGGGAAGGCTTCAATAATCTGCAGACCATGATCAACCATGGAATCCCAGGGTGGTGTGAGAGATTGGGGTATGATCGCCATTGCAATCCCATTGTGCTCAACCGGTCACAGTAGAGAGAAAAGGGGACATCGGCATTGTGCTGACAACACATCTTCATAATTATCTTCTCTACGATGCTGTATCTATGATTCAGGTCAAGAAACCTATATTAACTGTAAATTTCTCTTTTCCTCAATCTCATGAAAATTCGTAACTCTGGTTAGAGATTGTTCCTCAGTCAGACATTGTAGAATATCGATTTTCTAGATTAGAGTATCAGATGTTGGACATTTAAATACGTGAACTGTTTCCAAACTTACTTTGTATTTGTTGTGATAGATTTTTATTTTTATAATAAATCTTTTATTTTACATTATACATTTCTTACGCATGCATTGATGCATGTGTGGAGTAGTTAGTGGATGAATGGGGGTTCGGGAGCTATTGTTTTGAATGAAAGTTAATCAATGTTGTGATTTTAGATAACTCCTTAAGTAAGAAATTCCACCTGCAAATAGAAGTTATGTGCGAGAGGTGTGTAAGCTTATAGTGATATATGAGTGGGAAATTCGTATTAGGAAACGAATCCTAACTTTAATCACAGATAAGTGATTATGGTTATTAACGATAAACCAATTCATAAGTAATAACGCATAATAAAGATTAACGCACCAGGCACGTCACACATGTGATATACTAATATTAGTAATAATAAACTAATAAAATAACAGCATTGTTGTGTAAGTTCTCCCCTGTCCATTTAAAGAAGTGTACAGTATTTGCTTTTATTTTAAAAATTGCATGAATCATATAGTACATTTCCACAAAATGTCTGTCTTAGCAAAATATTCCAGTCACATCCTCCAGAGTGCTCATATTAAACCTGAGCACATATAGGTTCAAACTCATGTTTTATGGGTCAAAAACTGAGATCCCAGTCAAAAATAAAACAAATAAATTGTTGACTAATCTCTTTTGTTGTCTTAACTGTCCTCTGAGAAAACTCTTATACTAGAATAGGAACATTTTATTGTTAAGGAGTGAAAAAGACAAAATCACAATGCACAATAACAAGGGAAACAGTGTACAAAGTTTTCCTTTGTAATTAACAAAGTTTCAAAATAAATAAATGTACATAAAATACAGTCTTGTACATTTTGCCATGAATATAACATAAATTAGTTTAATATGGATGTGTACTATTTACTTTGTGATTGCTTTACTCGGAAAGTCACACACACTAAAGAACCCCAAACAACTTAATCTCATCTCCAAAAATAATACAAAATAAACTACAAACAGCAAACTCATGTATAACGTTCCACTAATGTTTAAAGTATAACATTTCAAAAGGAATATGTCTGAAAAATACATTTAACACACTCTCATTCACTTAGATTAAAATTGTTCTAAGGTTCTCAAACCTCACTGCACCAGTCTTCAAGACTAGATTTACTAGAGAATTTAAGACTAGAGTTACTTTAGTAACTGAGTATCTAGAGTTAATGTAGTAACTAGACTGAAGTCTTTAAGACTAGAGTCACTGGAGTCTTTAAGACTGGAGACATTGGAGTCCTTAAGACAAGAATCACTGGAGTCTTAAAGACTGGAGTCACTGGAGTCTTTAAGACTAGAATCACTAGAGTCTTTTAAACTAGAATCATTGGAGTATTTAAGACTAGAGTCATTAGAGTATTTAAGACTAGAGTCACGGGCGTCTTTAAGACTAGAGTCACTGGAGTCTTTTAGTTAGAGTCATTGGAGTCTTTTAGACTAGATTCTTTTACTAGAGTCTCCAGAATCTTTTAGACTAGAGTCATTGGAGTCTTTAATACTAGAATTACTGGAGTCTTTAAGACTAGAGTCATTAGAGTGTTTAAGATTAGTCTCTGGAGTCTTTAACACTAGAGTTATTGACTAGAGTTATTGGAGTCTTTAAGACTAGAGTCTTTGACTAGAGTCTCCAGAATCTTTTAGACTAGAGTCATTGGAGTCTTTAAGACTAGAATTACTGGAGTCTTTAATACTAGAATTACTGGAGTCTTTAAGACTAGAGTCATTAGAGTGTTTAAGATTAGTCTCTGGAGTCTTTAACACTAGAGTTATTGACTAGAGTCATTGGAGTCTTTAAGACTAGAATTACTGGAGTCTTTAAGACTAGAATTACTGGAGTCCTTAAGACTAGAGTCTCTGGAGTCTTTAACACGAGAGTTACTGACTAGAGTCATTGGAAATCTTGCAAATTTAAACTCGTACACTTCGCTCAAGTCAGAGACGAAAAATTTAAACAAGTCTAAAAAACCTGAGCTCAATACTGACAGTTAAACAAGCTAGAGCAATTGAGCTTTGCAGATAGTACAAGCAAAAAGCCAAGAAAATTGAGCTCAGTGCTAAAGTCAAACAAGTCAAGAAAAAATTCAGCTGATTACTGTCAACCAAGCAAACTTAGAGCAACTGAGCTCAGTGCTAACAGTTAACCTACAAGAATTGAGTTCAGCTGACAGTTAAAAAAGCAAATGTTCTACAGCATCTTTTCTTTGTGCACTCCAAGAGGAATCTTGACAATGAAAATGTAACTCCACAAGAGGCTTGATGCTAGAAACAAAAAGTAGATAGCGTTGATGACTGAAAGTTGGAAGCTGATTGGCTGATATAGCTGCAGAAAACTGAAGCATAAAGTGCATCTGATGAATTCTATCAAAGGTCCATAACTTCTGTTGAAAATAAAAAAACAGATATTCATGATTTATTGTCACGTACACACACACACACACACACACACACACACACACACATTATTCTCAAATAAGAAATTTAATAAACTGTTGAACTCAAATTACCATTAAAACTCAATATCAATACTTTAAAATTTAAATAACTTTGTATAAGTACATTAAAATACATTCTGACATCTTATTCTTAATCTTATTCCCATTTATTCATTAAAGGCGTGTGTTGAAATATATGTATACATTTATATATAAAGAAAAGAACAAACTATAGCACATGAATGGAAACCATCTTTAAATTTCGAAAGTAATTAACCAATACTTATATTTCAAATAATAAAACAAAGTTAACCTGAATAAATGTTAAGACCTTTAAATATAGACCTGATAATAATAATAAATATAGGAATAATGAGAGTGCTTTAATACTATTTAATAATAAATCTGTCAAATATTATTATGAAGTATTCGTGGGTTAAGTTTGTTATGCACTTTATTTATCTTTTTATTAAGAAATAGTTCCCCAGAACATTTAACCGCAAACTGAAACTTACAAGGTTTCAATTTCACATTGCAAGGTGAGTATTAAACTTAATTATGGGAGAAAAAATTGCACGGTCAAATGAGGTTGCCCATTGACCACATTAATATTATAATTCATATACACTTACCTGTTATCAAACAGCACCCCAAAGGTAATAAGCGAATAGATCAAAGCCGAGATATAGGCTGTAAAAAGCTGAGCTGAAATTCCCTTTAAAAAAGTGAGAGAGAGACGAAAATAGACTTAAACTTTTGAACTACGATAGCTAACATTTACGTGTGTTTTGTGTGTGTATATGTATGTTTGTGTGTGTGTGGTGCATTTATAACAATTATAGGTTGTCATGAAGCAATTTTTACCCATTCAATACTGCTCAAATACTATAACAGTATATGCATATTGTAAACCTTTCGATCAGCAAATTCCGGTTTCGTGAATTTGTTCCTGAGAAAATATGCTCGCTTGAACGCTTGTTAGAAGTTAATAATTTTTAGAATCTCAACAACTTGGATACTTTGAAAGAAAAATGGCTTTATCAAAAAGATATGTTAAGGAGATGATGAGATGGGTTAGAATTGCCGCATTGACTTTCTTTGTCCAAGATTGGTATGTTTGCATATATTTATGCAGCAGACGACATTGGCGCTGCACACATCAACACCAGCGCTCGACGCTGTTTAATTCCCTTTCTTTTATAACCACGATATAAATCTGGCAGAGGGTTGTCAGTGGTAGGATTCTATTTATTAGCATACATAAATACTCTGTGGGAGATTTTTTACATGTAAAGGCAGACAATCACTGTCTCTTGAGGTTGGCTCAGATGGTATTCAGTGAAAAAGCGAAGGGTGCCTTTTATTGAAAGCCACAAAGGTTTTATTAAAACTATTCAAGAAAAGACTGATTTAACGCCACTATTAATTTTCTCCTGTTTTGTGTATATCCATGCACTGCACATTGCATTCTTGTGCTTCTATTCATTGTTTATAACTTAAGAAAATACTGTTAAATGCGAGCTATTTTTTTGTTTGTAAAAGCGTGAGCAATGAAAGCCAGAAGTTGACCACAAAAATATATTTTTATACTAGTTATGCAACGTGCATTCTATTTGATCTGTATATTCAGGAAAATCTTTGTATTTGTCTTTAGTTTGATGTTTTCTTACTAGATTTATGTCCCTTGGTAATAGGCACTATGCTTACTAGTGTCAACCTCAAGAAAGTCATGTAAGGTAGCTCTACCTGGACAGTGTCATTGTTATCAACATCGTCCGAGCTTTTGCCAAGCAGCACAAAAGTGCAGATGACCTATTATTATGAAACCTTGTCATGCGTGTCCAAAAGTATACGGGGCATATGCTATTTTATTATTAGTCTTTCTCGATCTGTGCTAGTGTAGAAAGTTTATTTACTAGAACGGGATAGGAAAAGAATATAGTCTTTATCAGTCACAGTTATCAGTTAAAGCCATCTGTTAGAGGTTAATAACAAGTGACGATCATTTGCTACTGTAGTGTTTAAATATATTTTATTTGAGGTTGATGAGGTCAAGGTTATTCGTCGTGCACAGGAACTGGTTTATTTTAACAAAACTTGTGTTTAAATATATTTTATTTGAGGTTGATGAGGTCAAGGTTATTCGTCGTGCACAGGAACTGGTTTATTTTAACAAAACTTGTGTTTAAATATATTTTATTTGAGGTGGATGAGTTCAAGCTTATTCGTCGAGCACAGGAACTGGTTTATTTTAACAAAACTTGTGTTTAAATATATTTTATTTGAGGTTGATGAGGTCAAGGTTATTCGTCGTGCACAGGAACTGGTTTATTTTAACAAAACTTGTGTTTAAATATATTTTATTTGAGGTTGATGAGTTCAAGCTTATTCGTCGAGCACAGGAACTGGTTTATTTTAACAAAACTTGTGTTTAAATATATTTTATTTGAGGTTGATGAGTTTAAGCTTATTCGTCGAGCACATGAACTGGTTTATTTTAACAAAACTTGTGTTTAAAAGAAATAATCATAATATAAAGGGATTAAATTACTCCATTACTTACAGGTCATGATTTTAAATTTAAAAGACCATTAATACAAAATAGTAATACAGTTGATATGCAATTAAAATGCTTTTCACTGTTATCGATTAAAAAGTAAATAACGCACATTTCTGTTCCTTTGAAATGATCCATGGACAATGACGATTAGTGTGAAATGCATCAAAACGTAAAGATTGCCCCACCTCGGCAGTTTGCTGTCGTATTGCGTAACAGGATGTTCAATCTGCAACAATCAACTGAAAAATGCAACGTGTACGTGACGTCATCAAAGAATCGCAAGATTGTACAACTTAATAATGCCATCAACTTTTAACAATAAGCATGAGCCCTTCTCTTCAAGAAATAAAAAAAAAATGTTGAATTTTAAATGTCTTACTCTTGGTATATCTTTAGGGTCTCCAAGTCGAGGTTTCCCTGGGATCCATCCCGGCCCTTTCCATAAGACAGACAGTCTATCACTCCAATTGTCCATATGCAGGAATGTTTGTAGGATGTGATAAAAGTGGTAGACCTGAAATGATGTAAAATAAAGAATATTACCACCGCAGAAAATTGCACAGGCATTGACTGATTTCCAGTTGATTAAATTTAGTATTTTCCGTTTCTTTGTCTTGTAACGCTAAGAAGATAAACGTGTGATTTCCCATTTGGTTTCCTTAATGTCACACGAGTTCCATGCACGGACATCTACGTGGTATAGGTTGCAGTACACACACACACACACACACACACACACACACACACACACACACACACACACACACACACTCTGAAGTCATTCACGATACTTAAACTTTCAAGCATTTGCCTTTATTTTGAATATAATTAGTGCATCTGGACAATTGTATGCATTTATATTTATTCCAAATGAGAACGATCTTGAATCAGACTGGCTGCTTTTTCAATAAGTAACAAATGCGCAAATTTCCCATTCATTTCTTGGTCAACCAATCGTCATGATTCAGAGACAAAACGCGCCGTTTTCCAATTAATTTCGTGGACTGCCAATCACCTTGAGCCAAAGTAAAATTACATCATTACCAAATTAACTTATTGGACAACAGTCGCCCTGAGCCAGACAAATGCACCATTAGACAATTAATTTCTTGGTCAACCAACCACGTTGCGCTAAAGACTAACGTGCTATTATCGAATTAGTGAGTTGCTATTACGCGAGAGCTTCCAGTAATCTCGCTACATGATGCTGATCTACTTTTATGCAAGTTCGCAGAACGTTCACTGTGAAATATTTAGCTACTATTACACAAGAGCTACCAGAACGTGAATGTCACTGTGAAATGTTTAGCTACTATTACACAAGAGCTACCAGAACGTGAATATCACTGTGAAATGTTTAGCTACTATTACACAAGAGCTACCAGAACGTGAATATCACTGTGAAATGTTTAGCTACTATTACACAAGAATTACCAGAACAATGTGAACTATTTAGCTATTACACAAGAACTAACAAGAAGAAGATGCAGAAGAAACAAATATTTGAATTAAACTTAAAATTCACCTCTTTAAACTGAATATCTCCTCTATATTTGGGAATGCAATTAAAGAGATGAAAGTTAAAATAGAAAAGAAATAGATGAACTGCTTTACTTTTTTTCATAAAAAGAAGAAAAACTTGTATATTAAATTATATCCGCATTATTTTGTCATATATTCTAAGTTATCTTTCATTATTTAAAATAAATAATTAATATTACCCTGTTCATGCAATATTACAAATATTTTGGATTATGAACAGTGATAAAACATATGTACTGTTCTCTTCTGCTTTGCAGTAGTAAAATTAAATGCTAGAATTGTTCTGCATTAAGAAGCAATACTTTAAATAATACTTAACATTAATCTATGATCAGTATCCAGTCAGACAGCACAAAGTATAATGAACCTGCCTGCCCATATATTGGATCCCATGTTTTCAAGGGGTGGACCAGCCCGTAAACCACTTTCTCTCCTTCAGGCTCAAATGTACCTGAAATGCATATTAAACACTGCGAATATGACAATCTTTATAACAAGCACATGCATACACACAAGCATGGACAGATCTATAGTTATGCAATTAGCTCTGATGCACTTCGGCTTAACTATAGATGTCGATACATGTAATCGACTCCAGAGAATTTAGGGCGATGTCAGGGTCTATGTTGTGGTTATTATCTGACTACGCCCTCAAGTAGTAAACGAGAACATAAATGTACATGATGGCTATCACTGTTAACAACATATTTGAAATAATGTAAAGAGTGTTTAGCAATTAAAATTATATTTTAAAAAATCCACAATTTATATGAAGGATCACTAAAATTTCTCATCACGGGTCAATGTGACCTAAAAATCGAATTGCTCTAATGTTCCAGTTTCCTAACTGTTCTCATTTTGGTAAATGGGACATTAGAATACAGGCAATTGAAAACCCGTTGAATTGTGTGCATTGAACTTAGTCCAATGTAAGTTGTTGTGATGATCACATTCACAATCCTGTATGCAGCATCACTAATCACTGGTCTACGCATACACTCTTGATTGTGCACACACACACACACACACACACACACACACACACACACACACACACACACACACACACACACACACACACACACACACACACGGAGGTAGCCTTCTTCCAAGTAAGCCAGTAGGCTGACTCAACACCGACTATCCGAACTAACCCCATCCAAGTTGATGGCTGTGATCAGATTTACCGATATTTGAATACTCCAGTACTGGAAACTGAGACCCTCCACCTTCATTTTAAACATTTACTCAACTACCCGGAAGTATGCATTTCTACTCACATGCTTGCAAAGGCAAAAGAATAGTAAAAAGCCTATTGTTCGTACAACTTTTTAAATTTTAAAATTTTTTTACTTTTTATTTATACCAGTCAAATATTAATTATGATTCTTCAATACATTACAATTTTAAATTTAATAAGTGAAATTTACATTTATGACAATATGTGTAACATTAAACGCTATTTGTTTATCTATTAATGTTAAAATTCCTAACTGCATATAATCGGTAGAAGACTACCAAAAACATTCAGTTGGTCCTTAAGCTAATGGCACAAAATAAACTGTATGGCCTTGAAAACCAATGCACTACGTGAATAAATATAGGAATAAATAAGAGAAAAGTGTGATTTATCAAACAATGCTCTATACACTTGTGCATGCTCAAAAGAGAGGCGTACACATTTTACTACTCATCTATGTGTATCGTGAATACAGCGCACACAGCGATCAGATGGATGCTGTTTAGAGCAACATCGACTTCTGCAATAACTTTTGCAGTGTGTCTACAAAGCAAGAGAATAAATGTCCACGTTTGCACTGATAAGGATTTACTTAATTTTAAATTTCCCAACATAAGTTTCAGCAAAATCTTTAATTAAAAGATGTAAATCAGACTTACCAAAAAGCCTGTCCCAGATAATCAGCGTACCGCCGTAGTTCTTGTCGATACAGTAAGGGTTTCGACCGTGATGCACTCTGTGGTGACTGGGAGTGTTCAGAATAAGTTCCAGAGGACCTAGGTTGCCCACCATCTGTTGCAAGAATTTTTATTGTAAGTACATTGTACATTGGCACTGAGTCTCTGGGGCATTTATGGAATTATTAGGGCAGTTCGGACTATTCACTGTATTCAAGTAAGTTAGAACAAATTCTTCTTTGATACCATTTTCTAAAACGTTCTGCCTGCTTCTGAACAAATATTTGAAAGCTCTTTCACAGAACGTATGCAGAATCGATTCCAAGTGGCGGAAGTGTCTTGCCATGAACTTTAGGAATCAAGGTCCAGGACCGTACTACCTAAAAGGCACTGTGCCTAGGGTCTTTGTATTGTAGTGCCCTTTAGATAGGCCTTACGTTGAAGGTAGTTTCCTTTGATGGGAGAAGGAAGATTAAGACTTATTACCAAGGCTATGCTCAGACGCGGGTGGATGGAGGTAAAACTAGCCCTGAAATGGTGACCCACAATATACAAATATTGATTCAGGTAAGCCCTAAAAATGCATCCACTATAAAGCAGCTAAAACGGTGGTAACAATGACCTTAATCCGGGCATGACTGCACCCATATCATTCATAAACAAAACTTTCTGGTATTTTACGTTTGTGATTGTTCACTTAATTCTGATATTAAGAATTACACGTGGATAAACAGTGTGCTTGAAATAATGTCCGATGACCTACATGTAGTGTATGTTCAAAATGAGTTCTAGCTATTTCCCGGCAGTGTATGTTCAAAATGAGCTCTAGCTATTTCCCAGCAGTATGTTCAAAATGAGCTCTCGGCATTCCCATGCAGTATGTGTTCAGCAAGAGCGCTGGTACTTCTTTGCAGCGTGTTTAGAGAAGGACTGCCAGTAACTTACCTGTACTGTACGTGTTCAGAGAAAGTTCCAAGGACCTACCTGTCTCAGTAATGGAGGAAACTTTGTTACTATTTAGACTTCAGTGAAGTAATGATAAACAGCTTTTATAGTTGATATGGCTTGGCTTTCTGAACTTCAGTGAAGTAATGAAATGCAGCTTTTATCGTTGATTGTGTCTTGAATATCTCAACATCAATGCAAACATTTGGCTTAAAACAATTGAAATTACAGGGGGAAAAGAATTTAGGCGTGTTACAATTAGGTGTGATGTGTAAATCTGTATTTCTTTGTTGTTTTCTTCATTTTGTATTTGTGTGTGCTGACTTGTGTGTGTCTGTGTTATTGCTTTGTTTTGTGATTGTTGTGATTTGTGTGTTTAATATATTCTAGGTTTTAAAAAGTATAAGCAATATTGATGTTTGAAAGCAAATGTCATTATAAAGTAAAAATTTATTAAATGCAGTATATTGTTGTACCCTTACCTCCGTATGAATCCAGAATTGGTATAGCAAGTTGAGCATGACGTGTACGTGGAACTGGCTGGGAGGGATGAAGAAGGCTAAGGGCAAGTAAAACATCTGTAAAATGATAAATAACAAATAGTATTTTAATAAAACATCTATAAAATGATAAATAATAAACAGTTTAAAAAAAAATAAAATAGGAAGTAAGCTTCCTAAACTATACAATATTTCATAGTACAACATTCGTTAGGTTAAATAAAACTGGTCGAATCAAGTTGCATTATTTATTTTGAGGACTTTCTTCTATTTTCGTCAAACAGAATCTGTTGTATGGGCAGTAGATTGTCAAATGAATGTCACTGACTAGACTGCAATGACATGGTTACAAGTAAAAGAATTATTTCTAAACTTTGATGAATTTCATCAGTGGTTGCATTTCTGTTATTTAATTAAAACGAAACAAGGCGATATGATGAAAATCGTGATTATTATAAGGACCTGAAAGTAATGGATCTAAAATACTTTTTTTCTTAATCCTTAAATTGTTCATACGACTCAGTGTTTATTCATTATCACCCCATCTAAATGTTATTTCATCCCATAATATCTGTAATGTCTTTTTCTTGTTATGTATTGAAGAGCACAATTACCAAGGGAGTGAAAAACGAGATACGTGACCACCATTTTGCGATGTGCCAGTCTCAAAAGAGAATTATGGCATAACCAGTTAGGATCCGCATTATATAGTGCCATTCTTAGAGAATTATGGTATAACCAGTTAGGATCCGCATTATATAGTGTCATTCTTAGAGAATTATAGTACAACCAGTTAGGATCCGTATTATATTGTGCCAGTCTTAAATGAGAATTATGGTATAACCAGTTAGGATCCGTATTTTATTACTCATTAATAATTTTAGAAGAGGACACCATTGCACTGTATACAAAAACGTTGATGACAAGTGATAAAATGTGTTAAATGCTAAAAAAATTATTGATGATTACTAACCGAGATTTAATAACTATTTAGTACTTCAGTATTACCAATAGAAAGTAAAATGAACAAATGTTATTCTTGTATTTAACAGAATTTGAAAATAACACATTCAAACATAAAATGTACCCAGACTAGGTATCGATGGAACGCAGACTGTCTTAGTGCTGTTGTCAGATTGTAGTCTTCAGAGCTGTGATGGACTTGATGTCCAGCCCACATTATGTTCACCTCTGAACACATTGCATTACCATTATACAGGCTTCAATGTATTAATAACAAATAAAAGAAACGATTTGCAGTCACAAACAGATTCACAAATGCAGGCATAGTGTGTGTGAACGGGATTGTAAAAGTATTGTCATATGAACATAGTGTACAAAAATAAATTTAATTCCTTCAAACATACTTGCATGAATATGTGCACGCACGCACATACAAAACACACTACGAAATAGAAATGTAAAACTTGTCCCTAAGCAATATCATTAAAATTGCCACAATCGCATCTTCTAAATGAATTTGTATTGTAAAGACTTATTAACTAATGAAACAAACGGCATGCAATAGTATAATTATGCATGTTTTCACAATATGTATTCATTAGACATAATACAAATATTAAACACAAATGCGTTGATATATTTTTCTATGGTAGGGTTGGGGTAGGGAAATGTGGTTAATGGGCGGTAGAAATAACATTTCCAAATCTTAGTGGGTACCAGGTGTGTCTCTGACCTTGCAGAATTCCCGCGCAAACACTAGCGACCTACCGTGCCCTAAACGATGGAGCCAGTAGTAGAAGAAGTCCACGCCTATCATTGCTATCGCCCACGTCAACGGACTGTTCCATGGCAACGGATAAATACAGAAGTTGTCGTAGACCCAGGTGTATACTGATAGTTCAATATCAAGAACCAGAATCCTGCATAGAATAACATATTTCAACTCAAAGAAAAAAAAAATCAGCAATACTTTAGGCAACACGCTGTACCGACACAAACAAACAATTGTTGATACTAGCGTTCCATTCTCTCACACACAAACGCACTCACGCACACACACACGTACACACTCTCGCTCTCTAAACGTTACGAGCTTTTCTTTATTTACCCGCCATCTTACATGTAAGTCAGTTGACTCAGCATTGGAAATGCTGCATAAGGAAGACTAACAGAGCCAAGAGAGTTTGGACAGCTGTTTCTTGCCTGAATTTAAATAAAACAGTTAACAGATCTGTCTGCATTTAAACATTTAAACAAGGAAATGAGTAATACGTGTGCAGTTTATTCGTGTGAGTGCAACTAGTGAAAGTAATGAAACAAGTTCAACTTATAGCATTCACTTCTGAATATCCAAGATGGAAGAGAGCGGGATTAGTGTGTGTGTGTGTGTGTGTGTGTGTGTGTGTGTGTGTGTGTGTGTGTGTGTGTGTGTGTGTGTGTGTGTGTGTGTGTGTGAGTGTGTGTGTGTGTGTGTGTGTGTGTGTGTGTGTGTGTGTGTGTGTGTGTGTGAGTGAGTGAGAGAGAGGAGAAAGAGGGAGAGAGAACTGAACCGAGATGAACTAGTTCGATTACAGGTAAATGATTGCTTTCGTCAATGGCCTCCATTGTTGATGGTTAAAAACAAAATAAATGGATTAAAAATATTAACAGAAAAAACAGGAATGCCAACAAATATAGCACCATATTAATAACTGGAATAAATGAGAAAGTTTGAGAGTAACACGTGCGTTGGGGATTGCAATGTGAGAGCGAATCAAAACAGAACTGAGTGATAAATTAATTAAAATATTGAATAAATTATTGGATCTCCAATCGTTGTTAGTGGAAGACACACTTGGCTAATAAAGACTGCCCTTTGACAACATTACAGTTGTTAGTGGAAGACACACTTGGCTAATAAAGACTGCCCTTTGACAACATTACAGTTGTTAGTGGAAGACATACTTGGCTAATAAAGACAGCCCTTTGACAACATTACAGTTGTTAGTGGAAGACACACTTGGCTAATAAAGACAGCCCTTTGACAACATTACAGTTGAGAACAGTCAACTGATTTAATATATTCAAGATTAGAGGAAAGAATTTTTTTTTTCAAGAAAGTTTATTCAATACAATTCATATGATCATAGTCTTAATATATTCAGATGGAAACTGGTTGAATGGCCACTTATTGTTTCTTACTGTTTATGTGCATGTGTTTGTGTGAGAGAGAGTTAGAAAGAAAGAGAGAAAGACGGCGAGCGAGAAAGGCAAAAGGAAAAGAGCGAGAAAGCGAGAGGAAGAGCGTTAACATAAGATTAGTAAAAATGCCACAGTCTTACTTATGTAGAGAAGAGAGTATTCCATGTGTGATGCTGTTAACTCCATCATTGATCCGAACACTGCCGCGTCTCCAGAGTGCGAGAACGAGACATTCTAACGCAATGCAAATAATGAAATATGGGGTTGACTGAAACATAACGCAATGCAAATAATGAAATATGGGGTTGACTGAAACATAACGCAATGCAAATAATAAAATATGGTGTTGACTGAAACATAAGGCAATGCAAATAATTAAATATGGGGTTGACTGAAACCTAAAGGAGAAATATCAACAAATAATTACATTACTAACTGAACATTTTTCTTCCTTTTTTTAATTTAATTCTTTTGGGGGAGAATAACACAACCCGTTAATAAATACAAAAAGAAATATATACATTTTTCAGGCAGTAATTTCAGTTGTTTGTTTTAATCATAGACATTGTTAATTATTTCCGATAAATAAAAATGAATGCAATAATGTCCACATTGAAAAATGAAGAGTCAACCAATGAAACTCATTATGAAAACACTGAATAATGCTGTATAAATAGCAATTTTTATCATTCCCAATAAATGATACAGGAGAAAAAATAAAAGGGGGTGGGTGGGCTGAAGTAATATAAAACAGTGCTTTATGAAAAAAGGGTTAAACTTTCGGCACATATACAATTCTGCCCAATGACGCTAGCAATTAAAGAAATTTTAGTGTGTTCAGCTTTAGAAATATACCCAATATATGAATGTGTTACTATGCCTAAGCAAGTGCTTACTACCTTAATAAAAATCCTGCTCTGTATATTCATTTGACCTCACTATGTTCTATTTTAGATACCCAGTAAAGTAAATTGTAAATATATATATTGATTACGTCTACATACATTTGAAATAAATTAAAATATAATATTATTGTGCAATAGGTAAGGGAAATACTCTAAACATAACACAAAAATAAACATTGCTCTAATTGCTTTAATTCCTGAGTTATAAGACATGTTTCTTAAGTATTCTGAGGTGAAGTGTTCAGCTTTTTGTAACATATTGACAATGATTACGCCTACAAGTTAGTGTGCACTATAACCTGCTTAAACGACTCCATAGTGTGATCAATATATCGTCGAGTTGGTTCATTTCCTCCATGACAGAATCATCAACATAAGTGCAATGTAATCACCAACATAAGTGCAATATAATCACCAACATAAGTGCAATATAATCACCAATATAAGTGCAATATAATCACCAACATAAGTGCAATATAATCACCAATATAAGTGCAATATAATCACCAACATAAGTGCAATGTAATCACCAACATAATTGCAATAATTATAATCACCAGCTCAACAATAGCAATACATTTCGAGTGTAAATAACGTAGAGATAAATTTATGAAAAAAACAGTCAGATGATAATGAACTGAAAAATTATTTATATAAGAAATTAGTCGACAAGTTTCGTTTCATGTTCTACAACTGACGCCATTATTACAACATGAAAGTTTATTATAGATTTTATAGTCTCTATTATCTAGTACAAAAGGGCTAATAAAGTGTACTATTATGGCTTCTGTTATAACGTTCTGAGATATCTTTATGCTTCTATTTACAATAAAAGTTCTTCAGTGGTAGTTCTACTTTATGGCTCAGAATATCTCTATTTTCTCTACTCTAATTTTGGAAAAATCGTACGCCCAATTTAATTTTCCATTTAACTTGATAGTCACTAGAAATCAGGAGTTGTTGTATGGTCATTACTTTTCCATTTCAGCAGTGTTACACATAATGAGATCAGTTTAACGCAAACATTGATATTAGAGGTAATTGCATACATTTATCTTATCTTTGAAGGCTAGCAGATAAAGAGCACACGCTGATTTATATAATCTCCATATGGTGAGGTACAAACTTTTAATAGCCTGCACTATGTTGTTAACAGTCATACACCAGCATAGATGATGCTAACTCGACAGCACAACCGATAAATTATAATTATCGACCAGAATTCACATAAAGGAGGGCACATAAAGGAGTTCACATAAAGGAGGCACATAGTGGAGGGCACATAAAGGAGGGCACATAGTGGAGGGCACATAAAGGAGGGCACATAAAGGAGGGCACATAGTGGAGGGCACATAAAGGAGGGCACATAAAGGAGGGCACATAGTGTCTGAACACTGACTGTCGAATCCACGGTTGTTGCGGTGTAACTAAATATATTTCTACAGTTACTTTATTGCGAAATTTCCGTTTTAATATCAGCACTAGTGATATCACAGGCACACTGTTATAATTTACACCTTTGTGAGAGTTAAGTTAATTTGTAGTGGTGTACGTAGATTTGAAGAGCTAATCAGCTTAATACAATGGTCTTGAATAGGTACTTAGTGAAGTTTTATTTTAGTATATACATTAACAGAAGATAATAAGACCAGTATAACGATCATGTACAGGTGCTGAGTTATATCGAGAGCAGAATTACATACTTCCTATATACCCCCTTAATTCCTCTCTCTCTCCTTTACTGTCACTCCTCTCTACCCCACCCTCTTTTTTCTCCCTTCACTCTCCTTTTCTCCCCCACTCTTTTCTCTTGTTTCTCTCTCCCCTCTTTCTTTTTCTCTTCGATCTCTCTTTCCTCCTGTCTCCTCTCTCCATTCATTACGTTCCCCTCTCTCTTTTCCTCGTATTTTCCCAACTCTTTCTTCTTCTCTCTTTCTGCAACAGGAGATAGACAATGAACGCCAACAGGAGACAGACAATGAACGCCAACAGGAGACAGACAATGAACGCCAACAAAGACTCCAAGTCCAAGCAAGCAGACAGATAGGTCGCCGTAAGACAACGGGAAACACCAGAACAAAGAAGAACTAGAGTTACTAGACAAAAGACTGACGCGGTTAGGCAGACAACAGTACGACAACAAGAGTAGACAATGAACGCCAACTTCCCCACCCTAAAAAAGATGTGTTCCCCAGCCAACACTTCAAATATTTGCCACAAGAGTTGGTCAGTATAGGGATGAAAGTGGTAGGTATTCTGTTAGTCACAAAAAAAAAATTAGTTTATATAGGTGCAAGGTTTTTGCCACAAGAGTTGGTCAATACAGGGATGAAAGTGGTAGGCATTCTGTTAGTCACAAAAAATTGAGGTTATATAGGTGCAAGGTTTGAGTGAAGATGTCTGTAGGCCAATGCAACTAATCATGCACACCCGAGCACATGTATTATTCCTCTCTGACCGCTACACTAGGCAGAGTTGATGATGTAATCAGTTAAATAAAGTCTGAAAGGACTGTCACAATTATTTATCCAAGCAACTAATACAAGAAATGGTGTTTTTGCCCCTATTTCAGCAAACATGGGCACAGAAAGAAATATAGTCCACAAATTTGACATTAGATTCACTTTATTAGAAAAGTTAATTAATAACGAAATAATTAAATCATTACTTATGCAGTTCTGTATTGTCACACTATTGCTTGTTTTAATCACGATTGCATTCGATATACATGCATAACGGTGGTCAATACACAAATCTTTATCACCAGCAATAACTTAAAGCAAAACAACTAAGATGAAACTCTGATGTTTGAAATTACATTCTTTCCACCCGCTCTCTCACACCCACCCACACAGAAGAAATCTTCAAAATATACAAGCAAGACTCTTCTGCCCATGACCTTTTCATTTGTATGTGGATGAAAATTCGTCATTCGCTTTCATTCATTTTTAAAAAGAATGGGAAAGGAGAATAGTAAAATGAAAATATTAGAATTGCACAGTACACCAACCTCACCCACGTACGAAGGCACATCTTGAACGTCCTTGAACGATGTCTCATTGGGCGTGACGATATAAGCAAGTCTTCTAAAACCTGCGACGTATTTATGTTTCCACAATGATTCCCAGTCCATGTCTCCTCAGTGAAAGAAACAAGCCGTGACGAGCAACTTTGTGAATGAGAATGTGAATGTTGTGTGGACACTAGAAAAGATATCAACAGACATGACCCTCTGGAGCACTTCGGGTCAACGTTCAAACACTTAGGGTGCAGGAGCACTCAAACGATCGTGCACTCAAACTTTAACGCAGAAAAGCCATGTTACTTATACAAGTCATATTACTTATAGGCCTACAAGCCATGTTACTTATACAAGCCATTTTACTTATACAAGTCATGTTACTTAGGCTATACAAGCCATGTTACTTATACAAGTCATGTTACAATACTTTTCATGGGCAATGCGGTTTTTCTATAGAATTTGCTAATCTGCATCAAATACCTGTTGCATCCCAGCCGTGCACCATCAAGTTTTTCAAAAGCTTTAGCTTTATCCTATGGAAATACTAAATTATGTTTGTGTGTGTGTGTGTGTGTGTGTGTGTGTGTATGTGTGTTTGTCTGCGCTTGCGCATTCTCAAACGATCAGTCGTCTCCGCATCAGTTCCTTTACCTTAGATAACTCTCAATTTTCATTTCTTAAGCGCAGTTATCTTGCACACGCTTCGCCATGGAGAAGACAACTCGATTAGACGTTTGTGGCACAAAATTAAATGTGGTAATTCCCTTGTCAAACTCAAGTTATCCTGTTTCTGTACATCACCTTTAGGACAGGGGGACTGATGCGAGTAATGGAGGGTTCGTCACGATACGCATACCAATGTAAATACTAGGGCACACACATTGTCAAATTTAAATTCCTTTTTTTCATTCAGGATAACTTTCCCAAAACTCTTAAGTAGTCTTTGCGTCGAAATTATTGTAGAAAAGCGTCATAGAGGACAATGACTGCATAACTTCTTTCTATTATTATATTATTGTTCTTTCATGATTTGGGAACTGAAGCGAATATGGTCACAATCAGTTAAGGAGCAGAATTACAATAAAATGATAACGCACATACACACAGTGGGTCATATAAGCATACAGTAATGTAAATACACAGTAATGCATACAAGCACACAGTAACACATCCATCTATACATTATCATATACATGCACACAGTAACGCACATAGAATTTAATACAAAGGTAAGTCTAAATAGTAATATAATTTTTATTATATATTAATAAAGAGTAATAAACAGATATGCAGAATCTATTAATATGCTATTAAGTTTGTTGGGAAAAACGCACCAGGAAAAATGCAAAGCTGATGTTTGTCTTAATCAAGATTATTTTTGATGCACAACTCTAACAACATACACACGTTTATCTCCGGCAATAAATTTGCGGTCTAGGAGGGATGTTCTTAAAGACTCAAGGGGCCCAACATAGTCAATATACAAATCTTCATCTCCAACAATAACTTTGCGGTCTAGACAGGGTCGTTCTTAGGACTTAAGGGGCCCAATACAGTCAACCTTACTAACCTTAATCTCCAACAATAGCTTTGCGTTATAGATAGGGTTGTTCTCAGGGACCCAACGCAGCAGTTTAACTTAACAATAATGTGCACAATAGGAAAAAGAACATTGAATTAATAAAATACATGCATGCATGACTATTAATGCATATAAAGAACCATATCAGATAGCATATTATTCAAGCAATCTTTTACAAAATGTAATAAAATACTGTGGTTCATGGGGTCAGCGGTCGCGTGTGATTACCAAAGTACGGCCCTGGGTCTAGACACGAAAATGCTTAATCGATAAAACGCTGATGCTAGAGATTAATCCTTAATTTGACCTCAGATCTACATTCCTTCTTTCTCCTTTTCACACACACACACACACAGACAAATAAGAATAGCTCTAACTCTATGGTTATATTAATTTACGCCTGTATTAAAAAAGCGTGTCAGGATAAGCAATTGCCTGTGCAATAGATCGTTATCAGTTGCAGTCGTCATGCACTGTTTCCCGATGGTCACGAAAATGTGACTGGTTTGTAGCTACCGGTTAACCAAGGTCAGACTACTTTACAGGCAAACTGCGTCATCCATCGATAATAATAAAAAACAAAACAAGAGATAAAGAAACAATAAACATATGCAATGTGCATATAGTGAATAGAATTCTTGTGAAGGGAGGTTATGACATTTGGGTTTCGCTCAGTGATTTTCATTATGAATTCAAACTTAAAGAAACTAAAATACTTACTTTCTATTATAGTAACTGATATAGTCATAGTCAGAGAGAGAGAGAGAGAGAGAGAGAGAGAGAGAGAGAGAGAGAGAGAGAGAGAGAGAGAGAGATGTAAGTATATATATATTATTTTCACAGAAATACAACAAAAGGCAGCACAAGTACAGTGTTAGCTTGTCAACCAAGCGAGAGTAGTAGCTTAGGCATTGTTAATGCTGGGTATAGTTAAAAATACTACTCCAGTCTACCGCAGACGAGCGTCAGCACTTGAAGGTCATCACAAATGTCGGTTAGCTACTTAACCTTGACACAGAAGTATCATGAAATGTACACTGTTAAAAAAATAAAGGACAATAAGGATTCACAGATTGAAATAAATTCCACACTAAAATGTTAATTTGGACCATGACTAGATGCTACATCTAGGATATTAAATAACTGTTTTGTGAATCTTCATTCATTTATACTAGACTTCTGCAGAATGACAAGAAAGGACCTGTAAAATTTTCTCAATTTCATGGAAAATATTTATAAAACTTTAGATTTAATTAGCTGGAGAGAACAATAATGGTGGGTTGGCAGGGAAGCAGTATGACTGGAAGATTTAAACTTTGTTAGGCACACACAATTTTCTTTTTTGGTGGGTAACAACTTTATGGTAAAATTATTTCATGTAAGTATGCTGATAGTACAAGTTTCAACTATTTTGGTATTATCTTGACAAAATAAATTAATATAAGTCTTTCTTAATAACTTGAAATGGTTCCAAACCCTTTCAAACATGGATGACTTCTCCTTTCTTCCTTCATAACTTAGGCACTAGTATATTTATTATATAGTGGCACTCCTCCTCCCACCCCTCTCTCTCTATATATATATATTCTACATACACACACATTAAAAAAAAAATGTTTTGTGGTTCTTGTCATTTTATGACTTTACTAATTATATACAGATATTAGATGTTTTGACAAGATTGTATCAATATGTATTGCTAGTACTTTAATAATAATGAACTCTCTTGACTTCATAAATTTTATTACATATGAACATTTAAATCAGTGAAACTCTATCAGAATTAAATAATATTCAAACATTTTTATAAAAATTAAACAGATAGCCATAGAGCACACTTGTGATAACAGAACACAAGAAAATAATTATTTTCAAAAATAACTTTTTATTAAATCATTTTTAATGCCATTTCCAATATACTATAGCAATGACAAAAAAAGTTTTTCTTGTAAATGTAGAACATTTTTTATTATGAAGGATAAAATTACTTTAAGAATACAATAAAATACATTTTTGCATTGGGAATTTACACACTTTAATGCAAGGTACAGATTCAGTTTCTTCTCAAATCTCAAACATGAACTTTACACAATACATGAATTGATTAATATCAAATTCTAGCTTGTACTTTGCTCATTTATATACAGCATTAACTTTTAATTTAGCATTCATCCTAAAGAAATTCTGAATATCTGTTTAATTATTGAATTAATGCTTGATGAAGTCTATGAAATAGCATTATCAGTTTACTCTTAGATACAATGCTGCTAAAGGCATACTAGTTAATAAATGTAAATTAAACATATTTATAATTATAACATGACATACAGGAAAATGCTATTCAGAATCATCAAACAGGATAGTAATAATTTACATTTCGAATATTTGTAATGCTTTTGCCTAATTCCCCAGGAAATGTTGGTTTAAGTTAACTGTGCAGACCAATAACTTGAATAAGTCAAAGTACTAATCATAACAAGAATACACATTTTACTTTAGTTAAATAACTGATTACTCACAATTTATAATAATGCTTTCTGAACATTAAAATATTAATTGCAAAATATCCCATACCAGATCATTTACAGAATACAAAACAATTAAATTTTATTTAAAAATTTCGAAATTTTGAACCTAAAATAGCCCCACAAAAAACACAATATTCTTTGCCATTCCTTTCACTTGCAAAAAGTACAGTAGAAACATGAGCCAAAACATTACAAATACATGTTTATGTAAAAACATGCAGACTGAATTTGATCATGGCTCAGTAATATTATCAAGAGACCACGTTTTTTCACTGAAAATAAATACTACATATAAACACATTCACAGGCCGTTTTCAGACATGTGAAGGTCTACAACAGTATAAGGTAAAATTTAAATATACAAACAAGGTCGAAAGTTAAAGAATATTATATTGATGAATTATACACAACACTCACTATCTAATCATAATTTTGTTGTAAATCAATTTTAAAAGAAAAGTCCACACAAAAACAAAATTTAAGGGGAAAAAATAAACCAATTTATCACTGACAAAAGAAAATTAAGCATATGATATATCAAACTTAAATCAGAAACCAAATACTACAGATATTCTGCTTTGTTACACACAGTTCCTTTGAATTTATTCTTTATCTGATTTCATTTGTTTTTAAATGTAAGTTTTCTGGGTCTACTGCAATCTCAGAAGTAAACTGAGTGCTTGCGCCCTCCTAAACAAAATTAAAAAATTATTTTAGAGATGAATTGCATTTAATAAATGCAATACTTATTAATAATAATCAAACCTTTAAATACTTTCACAACTATATGGTCAATCTGGAGACTATACAACAGGGCAATGTAGAACTAAAGAGTATTTAATTTCTTAAGTCAAAAATGTTTACAAAATCTAAATACCCAGTCTCATTAAGTTCTAAATTACCCAATATTTACTTTATCACACACAAAACAGAGCTAACAAAAGTAACGGTATAAAAATACAATCTAATTCTTAAGTTCTCAAACAAGACTTGAATTTTAAAGTGATGAAACGTAATGAAACATAAAGAGTCAGAAAGATATTGATAAAGAGCAACACTCATCTGAATAGTGGATGATTATCACAGTGCTGGAGGAAATGCTTGCCAGAATTAAAAAGCAAACACAAAGAAACATGTCACATGCACATTAATACATAACAATACATTAACTTCCTCAATCAAATGGCATATTTAACAAAAGACCTTTCTCTGGATCAATCACACACTATATCTGTTTATCGTATTGACTCAGTCATACAGTATTAAACTATTATCAATGCCATATGAGTATAAATTACAACCTCTTATGGTTTCACTTGCAACTTGGGCATCTCATAGAGAATTATAAATTTCACTCATCCATCTGACTCTTCATACTCATAGGCAGATCCAAGACACTCATTTCAAATCCAAGGCAACTTTCTGAAATATTTTACATTGCATTGATGGAAAGAAATATCATGACATATGTATTATAAGACCACGCCTGACCAATAGTTGGGCAAACTCAAACACAATGGGAAGTTTTATTTAAGAAGAGAACTGAAATGCATGCCCTGATGGACAATAGACCGGACTACATCTGGTAGAGCAGGCCTTCTTAACCTGGGGTCCATGGATGGGGGCTTCCTGAAAGTCAAACATTCACTATATTTTTATAATCTGCGTTTGTACATTTTTCTAGGAAGAAGGTCCATAGCTTTTAAAGGGGTTCGTGACTCAAAAAAAGAACCACTTTCTAGAGAGACTATCTTTAAACAAATAAATGAGAGCAATAACTATCAAATAACAATATAGTTAAATTGCATCAATCATAAAACTAAAGAAGATAATACAGAAGTAATGCCAGATTTTTAACAGAACATGTTCAAATTTCAAGACTCATCCTTATTATTGTCTGTGTTATATAGCAAAATTGTATTAAATGAGCACCATGCAGTAAGTTCAAAAATACTATAAAACGTGATGATTCAAGCAAAGGACAGGGAATCTTTCATGAGTTAACTTAGACACTTCCCTTTCCTAATTTAAGAAGCATGTCAAGAAACACCCCAAAATGGTCACAAACCCATGTGATGGACATTTTCAGGTATAACACAACACTAAATACCAATGTTTAATACAAAGCAACCAAAAGAGTTGTACGCAACAGAAAATACTGATGTACAAGATGCATGACAATGCAAGAAAAGTAGGCAAATCAAGGAAAACAACAAACATTTATTTACCAAGAAATATGTCCTACACTTCCGTTTTTAATTTTCCATAATATAAATAAACCATTGGTGAATAGCAGAAAGTGAACACCGTCAGTTTAAATTCCATTTACAGGCTCATCTTACCTTTTATGGTGGACATGCCAGTACATGCCCTTCAAACCTAAATTTCTAAATAATACTAAACAGAAAACAGATCAACTATTGTACTTTTTTCAACAGTTGAAACTAATGAAAGCTCTCAGGTAGACACTAGAAAACCAAATAGCAGATGATCATCTGGGGGCATTATTTCTTCCAAAGCAGACACTGGCTATTTGGATCTACCAACATTTGGCGCGTGCTAAAAAAAGACAGACTAAGGCCCAGAAGACAGATGGCAAAGCAGGATGTGTTGACCCAGTTTTTAGGTGGCCGTGTTGACTGTGAATCCTAAAGAAGAAATAAACAAATGTGAATACCATTCAGTTTGGATGAAAAAAGAAATGATAAAATACACACATAAAAAAATCTCAATTTCCCTGTACTTATGTGATTAAAGATCAAATATGAAACATTGAATCACTAATATAAAATGATGTACTACTAACTGTCACAGGATTCTAGCCGTTAAAGGGCTCTTACACAAAAATTTATTTGTCCATTGAAAGTGTGATAAGAAAGAAATGGTTTGGATGGTAGGTGGACAAAAAAGTATTATAAAATTATCCATACAAATTACAATACATATATGTATGTATTGATTTTTATGACCGAAAATATCACAATAATATTCACATAACTATATCAGTAGGAGGGGTACATTGGACCATTGTCTAAATAAGAAAGACAGTGACTTTTTGTGAATCACGCAATTGTGAACACTTGCCAGTGATGACCACCATCAATGAAAAATAAAAAGGTTAAGTACATTGACTTTTAATTATTTCTCTAAAACTCTAATCTCATTCTTTAATGAATGATATCCATGAACTTGAATATATACATGTTGATTGACTGCTGATGTCTATGCTATTTTTTACTAGCATAAACTGAATAACTGTCTAGCATTAATCAAACATTGTTGTGAAGTGATGTAAGTGTCAATGCTTTTTTGATTTATTCATATGTTGTATATTTGATTGCTGATTTAATAAATTCATTGACCTTCTTAGACATACTGATATTGATAACCATATTTTGTAGAGATAGTGGGTGGATAGGGGCTCACTAAATATAGATTAAAAATGGATTGATCTTCTCCTTTGGTAAAAAGTTTTCCACCTACGAAAATATTGTGTGACGGTAAATGTTTGTCTTTATTAATGTTGTGGAAGAGAAAACCTTTACAGCGCCTGCATATCCGCCAAGTGAGAGATACTGAGTGGAGTCTTCTGGAGAATTATTATTATATATATTAATAACATAAATTAAGATTCTCATTACCTGTAATTAGTTATGGATGATTAAATAATAATAATAATAATAATCATAACCAATAACTAGAATGGAGTTGTGTCACAACAAGATATTATTTATTTATTTATCGATGGAACACTGCCTTCTTTTATGTGAATTTGCAATGAATTTCATTTCTTTGGCAAAGTAATTTTGAAACACTATATAAATTATAATACTTTTTAATAGTATAAATATATACTGAAAATGAAATGAAAACCAATCTAAAGATATGACACATAAATGATGAAGCAAGGATTCACAAAGCTTCGAATTTGATATCCCTCTCATCTGACATAATGCAGGTGAGGCTAGAGCTCTATATTTAGAACTTCTCCAAAATCGTGAATTTTCAAGCTGTCAAACAAAAATGGCCAGAACAGCTGGTTTCTTTTAATTTTTTAATACTAATAATAGGCACACATTTTTTAAAAGCAGGGTTTATTCAATTGTTTGCTTTTAACTGGTTACAATACATTACATGGTTCAAAATAGATTGATGAGGGTATCAAGAAAATAATACTGACACTTTAAGTTTAACATGCTCTGGGTATACTTTTAATGTTCATGTTGTGTTTATTCATAAAGACATCTAAGCTGTAAAACAATGTTTATTACAGCTCAGTGTTGAATAATGTTGTTAATTAATTGTGACTTATTTACTCTCCAAGACACATTATTTGTGCACATATATTTGCCATAGTATTAAAATATCTGCAAGATGAAAGATTTCCAATATATATATTTTAATTAAATTATTAAAAAAAAAATATAAATTTACATTTATCTATTTTAGGATGGATGTAGATAGAACACTTCCTAAAGAGAACTCTTTAATAAAGTCTCCATGTGAAAATAGAATTATATTTTGAGAATATGATTCAAAAGTTTAACAACTGATTTGCTTCTTAGTGCTGGCAAAGGGATCTTACTACTAAATACCAGTGATATTGAATTGTTTGGCAAGTGATTTATTTCAATATAATATTCAGATATTCTTACATCTTACAGGTATCAAATTTTGGTAAATATTATGCTTATTAAGACATAACATTTGAATATGAATTTCAATCAGTGGGATGACAAGGTTGTTGTCAAATCAGTCTTATTTTCTTAGCTTTGAAAGTAAACAATATACATGTAGTTTATGTACAGGTCATATTTTGGTTCACTCAGTTAACATTTTATAAGATTTATATAATATCACTTATTAATTTTCCACCCATTCGCTGTCACTGACAGTGTCAGGCGAAATTGCGTCAGCTGATGCCACCATGTCAGACTATTTAATATTTGACACATACCAGTAACTGAATGGGTTAGCGTACTAAAAAATGAAAAGCAACTAATTATCAATGGATTTTTTAAAATTTAAATTACTACCTATTATACTATAGACATACTAAGGAATTTTAAAAGTATTATTTCAAGTCTACTATTTCAAATTCAAAAATAAATAAATAATAACAAGTTTTCTTATCTTTTTGTTGAACTCGTGAATTTCAGCATCGTTTTTATTTTTTAACAAGTCTACTAAAAAAATTAAAAGCGACTGTAATTATCAATGGATTTTAAAAATTTAAATTACGACCTATTATAGACATACTAAGGAATTTTAAAAGTATTAATTATTATTTTAAATTTACTTCTAATTCAAAAACAAAGAAATAATAAAATGTTTCTTATCATTTTGCTGAACTTGTGAATGATTTTATCAGTTTTTTTTTTATTTACAAGTCTACTAAAAAATTAAAAGCGAGTATAATTCTAAAAAAATTTAAAATTAAGTATTATAGACATACTGAGAAATTTTATAAGTGTCATAAATTGCTTTATAATAATCTATATGTGCATTGTTATGTAAAGAAATCTGCATAAGAAAAGGTGTACTTCCTCAAGGAAACAATTATTATAGTTGTCTTGTCATATTCTTAGGCCAAACTGAATGCTAAATATTTATTGTGTAACATTTAAAAAGAAAACTGCATGCATGTTTCTTGCTTAATACTAATGGGCCAAGTCCTAAAATTTCAGTGGTAAAACAAGTAAGTGGAGAAAAAAACAAAAACAGGTTCTTTAGATTTCTAACAGTTCTGACAAAATGTTCTTGAGCTATGAAGTATGATGATGTTGTTATTTACTTTATTTAGAGGGTGGTGGATTCTTTTACATAAATAATTTGCCTGAAATTCAATCTTCTATAGCTATGAAAAGTATGATAGAATACATCTTTAATTAAGCAAAGACTACAATTATGGACTGAATTAAGCATATAGCAGGGACTTTTTATGTCATGTGAATTAATCAGAAATTCAAATTATTCACGACTTGAATTAAATGAATTCCATTACTTGTTATAAATATAATTTATAAGCATTTCCCCACTTTTGTTTAGTTAATTATTTCAGATAATTATTTAAAATATTAGGTTATCTTGAAGGGGTTTTTAAATTCCCCTTCATATACTCGAACTAAACTGCAAAATTGTGGCATAACTTTAGGCAGCAATTACCTGCATGATTCTTAATCCAATATCTGTTCGACTAAAACTGCGCTTCAAGACTAAGGCTAGCAGCCCTGCCTTCTTGACATTGTGAGGACCAAAGTTCATGGCTAGGATTCGCAGAAGGACTTGAGCAGCTTCAGTGAAACTATTAGAGACATATGAATAAATAACTATCAGATTATTATTTTGATATTTATATACAAATGCAATAAATGTTCAACTATTCAGCACTATCTAATGACACTTGCACGAGCAGCATTTACAAATAAGTCCATTACAATTTACATTTCACTACTTTATCCAGTGGCATATTTTTGCGATTATCTAGCATGGTAATATATTGGTATAGATTCTTTGTATCTTGTATAAAAAGTTGAATTGATGTTTAGATAATAATTTGGTAAGTAATGTGCCTAGTTCAGTTAGTTGTAACAATATACTAATATTATATCCCTGCCCTACTGTTATTAGTGTTAATTTCATTTTTCACAACACCACACAGTATTAAGTATAATTGCTGGTTCTGTAGTTCTTGCTCTACAACAGTACAAGCATAAATATAAATTTTATAATTATTTGATCTAAAGCACAACCCAATCCTTCCAAGAATGTCAGATAACTGAATTTACTAGTACACTACACAGTTACATGTGATATAAATAATAATCTAAAAGTAAAACAAGTAAAAAAGTACTTGAGGAGTTAAGGACTACAAAATAGTGTAGCTTGAAATTAAAAAAAAATATATGCTTTACTAACTTAGTAAATACAAGTACTGTGTGTTAAATAGTGAACTGTATTGAAATTTCCAGAAATAGAACAATAACACATATAAAGCATATTTCAGAGAATCTGCTGTGGTGAGTATCTCTTTTTTATTAAGTGTTTGCTTGTTCTATGATGTGTTATTTTACTATATTTTTATGTTAATTATTATATAATCTCATAGTATTTACACAGATAAGGCCATACTATTAAAAGTGCACAATAAATAAAAATAAAACATCTTAAGTACTATTAATAATAATATTATAACTAATATAAGCATAAAGATAAACACACTAATTAGTACAATGGTAATGGTATGTATTCATATGATACATAATACTTAATGTAATTCTCATTCATATTCTGCATGATTTAGCAATAGGCCTACACTTTTTGTTTTTAAATGTAATACTAATATAGTAATACTAAATAAATTAGAGGACTTCAGTAGACAAAATAAATCAAGCTTTAAATAACTAGATTATGTATCATCAGTCATCCGAAACAGGGGTAAGGGCTTACAGATTACAATTTGAATAGCTTATGTAGTAGCAGCACTTGAATTAGTTGGAGTACCAAGTATACAGTATGCTATTAAAGTATTATTAATTAACAGTAACACTAACACTAACAGAGTAACAACAGTAAAACACGGTTGGCCTATTGCCCAGTTGCAGTATGTCAGTTGTCACTTGTCAGAAATAACCTTTCTAAAGAACAATTCTTTAGTTATAAGTCTGAATGAATGCACAAATAATCAGCATATAAAAAATCAGTCTGTCGAACTTTGTAATAATAAATGATTCAGCTTCCAGTTCCACACGTAACGTACAAGTTGCATCAGAGATAGTACAAACGTATCTAATATTATATCTATGCTGACATCAACTGTCACGAATCAGTTATGAAATTTGAATACCAGACTAGTGAGTAGTATTCTAACTTATAGATTAATAACCATTAATAATTTATACAAAATAAAATTTGCTGAAATGTAAACATGTCAGATTTATGTCTAGAGAAATACTTTTTAAAAAAAAACTAACTGTACATTTGTAAACTGAAACCACGATGTCGGTGACCTAGATTTTATACAAATTCTACAAACGGCCGTGAGAAACTACTTATTCATTTAAAATATTTTTGTAAACAATAAATAAAACCGTAGATAAAAAGAAAATAGTGATCATTTAACACTTATCTACAAACCTGTTAAGCAAATGTCAGAAGCACTGAGAACTGAGATACGACCTTCAGCAATCTACCATGATGACGAAAGGCGACTCAAAGTCATTCGGAAAAAAAAATCGTCTTTTTCCGCTGAAGACGGAATTTGCCGATTGTCTCCGGAAAGGACTTAAGTAATGAACAGCTCAAAGAGTAACTGATAGCAAGTTTTGAAAGATATTATATCTTTGGTGAAGAGTTTATATTATACTTATTATCTCACTGGTGAACATAGACGTTTATTACAAAGCTTTGCACTCGAGGATAAATGTATTTGACTAGCACTAGCACTACTGACGCTGTTCACCGACAAGTATTTTTAGTTACATTTAGTTTAACTCCTTCCCAGTAAAAAAAATAAAAAATAATAATAATAAAAAAAATTCCGAGTCATTCATTGCTGAAAATTCAGCTGAGAGTATGAGTATTTACAATCTTTATAACTTTATGAGTTTTGTTGAATTATTAATACGACACTGAGCCTATGCACACTACGTGGACACAAACCACCGGACTGTCTCGTATTTATTATATTCACTAAAAATCTATTTGTATTTAATAAATGCAAATGAACTAGCTGTTAACCGCACTTATTCAAAATTAATATGAAGCACGATATTTGATCCATGATCAAACAAAATTTGTGAAGCACTGATAGTGAGTCAAGCGCCCTAAGAAGTATCTAAAGGGAAGGAACTTATATAATAATAAATCATATATATGTCAATAATGCTCTCCCCTGTTTATAAGATCCAATTTACATGTTAACATGCTTTGTTTATAACACAGTACGGAAAATAAATCAATTGATTAATGTATTTACCACAGATGTATTGTAGAGCATGCAGCGACTAAGTGGCCAACAGCTTAGATTGCCTTAGAAGGTCTAGCTTTTTTATATCAGTCACAGCGGAGTGGATTACCGTAACTTACTGGGCGTAAAAAATCGGTAATGACACTTTCGGATTCAGGAAGATCAGATCTGCATTGTCAAATTCTGTTTGGCGCATTTTGTTATCGTCCAAAAACCAACGACCGAACAAATTTAGCCTTTTATGATATAATACCCACCCATTAGACCTGTCAAAATGACGTTATCTTCACAGATCGACTGGCGGGCCATAATTATGGTGGCAAAGGAATGCATTCCCCTTCATGAATTATAGTCCTGTCGCAAGAGAGGAAATTGAAAGTAGCAATCTCTCCCATCTTTCTATTCTTCCGTCCACCCACCCATCCGTTCGTCCTCCCATCCGTCCATCCATCTAATTGAATTAAAGAATTAAAGATGCTTAAAATTGAAGATTTTACATTCCGTTAAGAAAAAGAAACCAAATACTACTACTACGTATGCAAGCTGGCAAAGATATCAGCCAAATAAGCCAGCCTAGCTATATATCCAGTCCCCAGTTCAAAATATTTCTGACCAGTTTTTGTTGTTGTTGTTTGTCTTAAAGAAACATGGAGCTCTCTTTTCGGAACTGGGGGTTTTTCCCGTGACAAGGAACGCACATATAGCGTAACAGGAGTTGTTTAGGGTTAGTTTCCTTATCAACACATAATGCAGCAAATAGTCTCAAACTAATTTAAGTGTCAACGTTTACCTAGCTCACACTTTATAACTTCGTTTTTCTTTGAAGCAAGATTTTCTTGGTGAATGAAACAAAACATTGACTTATATTCGAGTGCTAGAGCCTATGACTGGACAATAACCACCACTGAATGCCGTCATACCTTAGCCGCAACGCCACCAGAACATACGCCTACACAAAACTTAAAACCAAACCTACAGTAACCAACAATGTAGTCCTTCACAGCCTTGAACACGACAAAACTAGTTGTATTTGTTAGTAGTGAAGCTGAAAACAAATATTCTTCCTTCAAATCACCATCATGTTAAAAAACATATACAATTAGAATGGCCATGTTAGCAACTTCTGCACATCCACCAAGCTGCAAAGTACTGGGCTAATTTAATCTATTGTGTGAGCTTATCTTCCATATTGTAAGCCAGATCGTGAATTGGTCGAACTATAGTGTACTTTGCCCTAGATAGGCTCAGTGACTTTGTTCAGGTTTGTGAGAATGAGTCACATATATATTAATTTTTAAAGTGAGTACAATCAAACATTTTTTGAAAAATCCTTATAATTCCCTTTTATATTAAGTTTCTTAAATCAAGTCAAATACATTCTCTCCTCATTTCATAGTTGGGTAAAAAGTATCAACTGATCATGGGTATCATTCTTCAAAGTTTCACAAATTTAGCAGAAAATTCAATTACGCTATTGATTATCATTATTTTGTATTATAATTAAATAATTATTTTAATTATGTAATACATCCAGCAAGCCTTTCAGGGAAGAGAAGTTCATAAGAACTATGAAACAGTTTAATTGAATAGATAGATAGTCAAAATACTTTAACTGAAAAAAGATAAGAGGAAAAGAAGTCAATTTTTGTCACCTTTGTATTAAATGGAAACCCTAAAGAACGTATGTGTATGTTTATCAATTAGCAGGGAGAATTTAATATAATTCTCGCTTTATAAACACAATGTAGTCAAATAAACTGCAGGCCTACAGGTGATTAGATTTCAGAAAATTACAAAAATAGGCTAAAAGGTTATTACCATCCTGATAGCAGTCAGATGGGATCGAAGACACATGAGTTTAGCAAGTTAAAAGATGGTATTCGGTCCGCAGTGAACGGTTAATCTTTTAATATATTTTATATGAATGAAGCAGTAGCGCAAAGGTTAGGTCCTGTGTTGGGCTGTGATGGGCTGTGTTGGGCTGTGTTGGGCTGTGACACCGCACATTAAAGCGAATATATCACATGTTAGCTTCGTCTTTTTCTTTTTTAAATTTGAAACATTTTGTTGACATCACTGAAGTTCTAGATTATAAACGGGGTCTTACTAGTACAAAGAGTCTTTGAAGTTTGATAATTTTTATTTTTTAAAAAGCGTTCTAAAAAAAATTTGGGATGAAGGGAAAGAACAATTCTGAGTTCTGAATCAGCAGATCAAAACAGAAATGTTTTGTTTTGTGTATGTGCATTTGTGTGCGTGCGTATGTGTATGTGTATGTTTATGAGAGAATTAGCAGATGTAAAAAATAACATTTGCCTTTCAGAGAACATGTCAGCTTGAACTTGTTTTATTCAGAAAATTGACTGCAGATAGTCATTCTAATTAAGTATTGTATGAAAACCCAATCATAGTAAAGTGGAAATAAACTTGGTTTTCTTTTCGCGCTATTACGGAAATAAATTTTACAACATGCAGACTGTTAGAGATGTCCTAAATATGAATCTGAAATCAGATATCAAATATTTCAAACGATTTAGGACACATTTGTTTTAGTACTAAAAAATATGAAGTCTGCTCTGCTGGACATATATATTCAAGGAATGAGGTTAAGAAAATTCCACCGCGAGTCTCTTTTCATAACATGTCATACTTGATTTTTGAAAAGCGTACAGGTATTTTGCGCCTTTCTCTTTCATCTGTCATTTTATCCACAGGCAAGTAAGTGTCTAGAACACGACTCTGAAATGCCTGGTTGGGTTCGGATGTCGCTTTCAAATCTTCTAAACGATAGTTGTAACTTTCAAAGCTTCTAAACGATATTTGTAACGTACAAAGCTTCTAAACGATATTTGTAACGTACAAAGCTTCTAACTGATCATTGTAACTTTCAAAGCTGAAACGATCATTGTAACATTCCCAACTTCTAATCGATCTTGATAACTTTGAAAACTAAAACGATATTTGTAATTTTCGAGCTTATAAATGATCTTGGTAAGTTTCGAAACTTCTAACTGATCATTATCGTTTTGACGGCTTCTAAAATATGTTTATTATAACTAAACGGTCATTGTAACTTTCAAAGCTAAAACGGTCATTGTAACTTTCAATGCTAAAACGGTCATTGTAACTTTCAAAGTTAAAACGGTCATTGTAACTTTCAAAGCTAAAACGGTCATTGTAACTTTCAAAGTTTATAAAAGATCATAACATCTTCAAAATACTTACATTTTGTTAAGTTTGCCATTCACGCTTCTGGGGCATTTAACTCCATATTGATGAAAGAATCACAAGAACTATATATCAAAATATTAAAACATCAGAAAGAAGAAACTCTTTTTTTTTTTTTTTTTTTGGGTGGGTGGGTTGTTTTATCATTCTATACTTCTCTAAAAGATAGAACCAACATTCTAGACTGAATATGTGTTTAGGAAAAACAAAATCATGATTTCTAAAGTGCGTTCAATAGATTAAAAAAATATTTTCCTCTTCTTTAAACATTGTTGACGGATAGTATGCAAGTGAACTCAATTTCTGTCCTGAAAGAGAATGTCAGAAACGTTTCTATACATACGAACTTAATATGTCATGAAACCAAATTTAAGCAGAATTTATCATTATTAAAAAATAAAGCTTTATGAATGAAAACTTATTTTGTCGAATAAATGATAGCATAAATAAAATATCTTAAAGCACATAATGCACCTGAATTAAAACAGAAACATTCCTGCATGGGTACATCCTTGCAAAATACTACTTTAAGCATAAACATATGTTACATTTATATTTGCAGTTCTTTTCAGTTACAGGTAGGTAACTGTTTATTGGGATGAATATATTCATTTGACAATGTCAGTGCCACTGTTATATTTTGTGTGGAGTGGTACTGTTCAGTCATAGGAGATTATCTTTAAAATTATTCAGTTGAAAGGTTCAAAATTGCACACACACACACACACACACACACACACACACACACACACACAAATAAAAACAAAAAACAAACAAACAACTACTTATATATGCATTCATTCTCACACGGGCATATATACACATTGTATAATCAGGTATAATGTATTCAGTCAACATCGAAATAAATGTGAAAGAAATATTAAGTTGTAATAATAACGTTTATTCATTAATTTGCTGCATAAATAATAATAGTATAAAAATACAGCTTAAAGTGTAGGTACTGCAGATTTTTTTTCAAACATGAAACTGTCTGAAACACAACACGGTCTGAGTGTACACAGACAAATATATGCTCGTATTACTGTTATTTCCCCTTCAGTGAAGACAGTCAGGTTATTAATTGACTAAAATATATGTTGGATTGGTTCATCAATAGTATGCCAGTGATTAAGGGATCTATAGAGAGCAGTTGGAGGTATTTGTCAGTTCAATTTTCTAAGCGAGTTTTGTATAGGATCCTTTCCCTCACCCCAAAGAAGTAAATACAGTCGGAAAGGCACCTCTTCAGTCGGACAGGTAAAACATTTCAGACAGATACAACATCAGTTGGAGATATAGCAGCTCAGTCGGACAGGTAAAACACAAATGGGGCGGTAACATCAACCGGGCGGGTAACACCTCAGTTTGAGAGGTAAAACATAAGTCAGACAGAAAAACAATAGTCGAACAGACACCTCAGTCGGACAGGTTATTTCCTGAACTAAACAACTGTCCAAATGAATTTGTTTCGTCTTGATGACATTTACCGACGCCATGTTTACTTACGTTCTTTTTGTATGTGTTGGTACACAGTTATTTAACCTCACCGTATTCAATATATAACATTTCCACATCAACAAGTCTCACACTTGTATACTATGATAGTGATTATCTGTTTGTGTTGGTACACAGTTATTTAACCTCACCGTATTCAATATATAACATTTCCACATCAACAACTCTCATACTTGTATACTATGATAGTGATTATCTGTATGATGTCATATTGTGTAGTGAATTTTATGCTGCATTTGAATCCATGCACTGCAGAATAGCTCGAGTCAAAAAGTCGATTTTACTGTTGCATTTGTTAGAATCTGAAAGGAAAGAAAAGAAAGCTCGTGGAGCGCACATAGTCTTGTTATATTTGTACACTGTATGCTATACTTTAAAATATTTCTTTTATTGTTTCCGCTTTCGTTTTTCGCTTTCGTTTTACTAATAACTAATATCATTGCATATTTCTTTTCAGATTTGATCAGTCAGACTTCCTCCACCTTTTCCTGCTGACTGATAATTAATTAGTTTAGTTTTTTCATGTTAGCATCCCATGCAATCACACCATTTATAATTAACATATATATTCCTTTCATCATTCATCCGCTCTTCTATCCATCCATCTCCTCTTACCCATGCATACACCTACCAATCTTTTCACCTATCCATTTAATTTACACTTATCCATCCATCCATCCATCCATCCATCCATCCATCCATCCATAATCAGTCCAACATTTAATCACCACTTATTCAATGTTCCTTCTTGCATCCAACTATCCACACTCTGTACTAGATGAACAAAATTTAATAAATTCCGATTCCAACAAACTAAAGCTCACAGTGATGGTTGCTAAGCAAAATGGGTCTAGTTCATATTGAGTCCCCGTACCTTTTCGGGCTCCGTGTGTGTTGTGGATATCAGAGGCGTGTTCTTGCAAAGGTCAGTTCTTTGCTCTGTGGCGACCAGAGGCGTTTCCGCACAAGGATCAGCAGTACTTTTCTTTTTGTCAGGAAGATGGGAATGGTGGCAGACGTTTTGTAAGCCTGTGACGTCATACACACAAACTATCGAGACTGTGGTACTGAGCACGAAAGTATTAATGCTACATGTAGAAGAAATCTTTATACAATGAAGAAAAAATCACCAATTTCTTGTTTTACAGATGCAACTTGATATAAGTTATCTATATTTCTTTTAAGTTTTAAAGAAATAAATACAGAAACAAAACTGTAAATGTCTTCATACAAAGTGTACTTATAATTATAATACTTAGTGAGTATTTTGTTGGTATCATGCGCTACACCATTCTACTCACACCCGCACCTAAGGCACGTTTGCAGCCATAGTGCGATGTGATCGGTCACTCACCACACAGATAGCTCGCCCCCCCCCCCAACTCCCATGTCACACGCTTAGACAGGAGTAGATGGCTGAAGAAATGAACAGTCTGATGAACGAACTGGTAGCATGTATCATGCGTGTAGACGGACACATCTGGCTTGCTTGCACATGTTACAACAAAGCTAAACAATGTTGCAGTTGGTACAAGAGCCTTGTCTGTAGAAAATGCTATAACTAAAGTTATAACATAATAAGTTCATTCTATGAAGTGAGCACAACTTGACGAAAGTCAATAAATTTGCACACCCCAAAAGATGATTTGTTTTAAAACACCGTTTGGGAAGGTGCCTCTGAAGTATTGGGAAAATACTTCTAGACCATTTGCAGTCTGATAGAGAAGGTCTTCTCAGATAGTGTTGCTGATTGATGATAGGTGGCTGATAGTTTGTCTGGGGTTAGGTAGTTTGGAAGTCAGTAATGTGAGTGCAGATCAATGATGTAGCACGTTGCAATTAACCAGAACAGCACCTAATCAGAGTTAAGTTTCTCTATACAGTTTTGTAAGAGTATTTTACTAGGAAAACTCTCCAGCACAGAAACTGTTCATGATCAGAAAAATTAATGGCCCAAGGCAATTATGGCCCTTTATACCTTGGCAACAGCCTGTCTAATCAGGAATAAGTATTTATAAGTATTCAGGCATTGATTCGGGAAATTTCTCCTTCTGTGCTGCAATTTCATTTCTTAAACATGAAGTAAACAATTAGTGTATGTACTAAGCCATCAAAATGGCGGCCAGATGGACATGTTTCATCATATCAGAGTCTTTTCAAGATAAAGTATTATGTTTCAAGGCCAAGACTACTACCTTTCACCTCAGCATAAGTAAAGTTAAAAAGGTTAATTAAAATCAAGACAATACCCTCACACAGTAATTACTGATCACACACAAGGGAAATAAATATAGGGGGAAAGGGACAAGAAAACCTCTGGACTCTATTTTTAGATAACTATTTATCTTATTCATAATTTTTCGATGTTAAGTGTTGACTATATCACAACACATTTTGTTCATCCCCTCCCCCAAGTACTTTCTGTATGACCTAACATCTTTTTTTAATTCCAAACTACGAATTTGTTACTATGTAATGTTTTCCTTTTGAAACCATGCAATGGTGTAATGTTTTCTGTTCAAGATATAGTTTAGAAACCATGCAATGTTGTAATGTTTTCTGTTCAAGATATACTTTAGAAACCGTATAATGTTTTCTTTTCAAGTTTTGTAGCTGTGTTATTTTTTCAAGCTTTGGCTTTGTGGCCTGTGCTTTCTCTTAAAGTTACAGCTTTGTGGCCTGTGTTTTCTGTTTAAAGTTACAGCTTTGTGGCCTGTGTTTTCTGTTTAAAGGTACAGCTTTGTGGCCTGTGTTTTCTGTTTAAAGTTACAGCTTTGTGGCCTGTGTTTTCTGTTTAAAGGTACAGCTTTGTGGCCTGTGTTTTCTGTTTAAAGAGCTTTGTGGCCTGTGTTTTCTGTTTAAAGTTACAGCTTTGTGGCCTGTGTTTTCTGTTTAAAGGTACAGCTTTGTGGCCTGTGTTTTCTGTTTAAATTTACAGCTTTGTACCTTGTGGCCTGTGTTTTCTGTTTAAAGGTACAGCTATGTGGCCTGTATTTTGTGTTAAAACTACAGGTTTGTAACCAGTGATTTGTTAAAATTACAGCCTTCTAGTCTTAAATTATTTTCTGTTCATTACGGCTCTGTGGTCTTATATTGTTTAGTGTTCAAGATACATCTTTATGGGCGCATATGTCCATGAATTTCGATTTGTGGCATTATATTGTTCTCTGTTCAAGCTACGGCTTTGTAGCCGTATTGTGTTCTTTTCAAGATATATTTGGGGCCTTATATTTTTTTTCAAGTTACCTCTGATGCTATAAGTTTCTTTTCAAGTTAACGACTTAGTGGTCACGTGTTAGAGTGGTTCTTTTTATTCATGGTTTTGTGCTTTTTATATAATATTATTTTCATGCAAATATTTGCCTTGTAAAATTCATGTTGTTTACAGATTTATAAGATCGAAAAACATATCGGTATATTCACTTACTGTTTATGCATAGACAAAGGCTGAGACTAATTCTTAATAGTAGCATTGGTAATTTTATTTAATAATTCTATTAATTAAATTCAATTTTCATCTTACGTGTAATTGCTATAGTGATAATAATTATGACAATAGCACCACCACCAACGGTCATGCTGATAATTAAATGCACATGAGAGTCCCAGTTCAGTCTGGCACCTGTAAAGAAAAGAGATATTGACTTACCTAAAGTGGTACAAAAATCTTTTAGACGGTTAAGTACAGTATTGCATAAATTCATAAATGAAAAGTGTTGAATGGTAAAAGTAGGGTTCATTTAGCATGCCTTTTGCAAATGCATAAAATTGATAAATTTACAAAAGAGTGAAGCAATGTAACAGAACATTTCAGTGGTTTGCAGATAAAAAAATTAAAGCATTTATATTTACTCGAGAGGCACGTCTTCTCGTCTGGCAACAGCGACTGCCCATTGTAGCAGCTGCAAGTGGTGGTGTTGTACGGCGATGGCGTGCATATGTGGCTGCAGCCGCCGTTGTTGGTCCCGCAGCCGTCCAATTCTGCTGACAAGATTTTGCAGTTTGAATCATAGACCAGTTTCCTTCTTCCATTTTTGTTTCTATGAACGTTCAAATTTTATTCTTTTGTTTGAAATATTAAAATTGGTATTTAAACCAACAACACAAACAAATCCATTCATGACTCTTTATCGGTCCCTACATTTCATTCCTTCACTCCCATTTATTCAAACAACACCAAGGAGCTATGGACAGTATGTTTGCAAATATAAATGTCGATGCATATTTTATGCATGTGTATAGGTGCGTATGTGCGTGTGAATGATGTTATATATGTATACATGTGTAACCTCAGAATGCTGGTGGTAAATTATTGATCTCCTTCGGACTTCGGCACGTAAAGATTACGATTTGTTAAGGGACATCCTAATTATTAAATCACCATAATTCCCGATTTAAAGATTAGCGTACTCCAGGTGTCGGATCTTCCTAAATTTTTAATCCTATGACTCACGACCCCACCCCCACCCCATCCCGGGACTTGGTTCCACTCACTGCATTATGGGTTCCCGACCACACCAGGTGGACCATTCCATAACTGAATTCTCTCCTCCCCACCAGACCAAGGGCGTATCAGATATTGAATTGAATACATGTGTACACACAAACAGACACGTCTACTTGCACAAGCAGACACATCTACACACATAAACAGACACATCTACACACATAAACAGACACATCTACACATAGGCTACTCATACGTGCAATATACACAAAGTGAGTAACGGACGTTGAACAAGATTTAGTACAAGTTATGAGGAACAGACTTTCAGTTGCCCAAGTACCTTCATGGTCACCTTGAAATGCTGATAGCGCAGTAACCAGGAATGTAAAGACGCGTGCGAATCGCTGGCAGGATTCTGAAAACAGTTCATTGTTTAAATTCAACTTTAGTCAACAATTAAAAAAATATACAGTAGTAACACTTTTAAAATTTAATATCGTTATTCATGCTTTGTTGTGCGGTTATCTACGTCATTTGCAGGGTGTCAGTCTTCGTATTATGCAATTTGTTTTGGTATGTGAGGGCCTACTTTTATCATTGTTCATTCACTTGCGCGTGCACGACACACACACACACACACACACACACACACACACACACACACACACACACACACACACACATACACACACATACACACACACACATACACACACTTACACACACACTTACACACACACTTACACACAGACATACATACTTACATATATACACACAGAAGAACACAACAGACAAGTGAATGATAAGTTGATCTTTTTCCCCAGTTAATCGTTTCTGTTTTTGCTCTTTATTCACTCGAGCACGTGACCACTCACGCACGCACGCATATAATAGTCCATGACTATTAGCACTCAGGAAAAGTAACTGAGAGAGGTCACAGTGCACTATATGTACACTACAAAATTTACAACGTCTACTGTTAAAATAAAATGTTAGGAAATGAACTTGATAGAAGGTAAACGCTACGCCTAAACGACAACGCTAAAAAAGCACTGTTATAAATGACAACGCTAAAACAGCACTGTTATAAAACACAACGCTAAAAAAGCACTGTTATAAATGACAACGCTAAAACAGCACTGTTATAAATGACAACGCTAAAAAAGCACTGTTATAATAAATGACAACGCTAAAACAGCACTGTTATAAATGACAACGCTAAAACAGCACTGTTATAAATGACAACGCTAAAAAAAGCACTGTTATAAATGACAACGCTAAAACAGCACTGTTATAAATGACAACGCTAAAAAAGCACTGTTATAAATGACAACGCTAAAACAGCACTGTTATAAATGACAACGCTAAAACAGCACTTTTATAAATGACAACGCTAAAAAAGCACTGTTATAAATGACAACGCTAAAACAGCACTGTTATAAATGACAACGCTAAAAAAGCACTGTTATAAATGACAACGCTAAAACAGCACTGTTATAAATGACAACGCTAAAAAAAGCACTGTTATAAATGACAACGCTAAAACAGCACTGTTATAAATGACAACGCTAAAAAAGCACTGTTATAAATGACAACGCTAAAACAGCACTGTTATAAATGACAACGCTAAAAAAGCACTGTTATAAATGACAACGCTAAAACAGCACTGTTATAAATGCGATGTTCTAATAACACCACAAACGGCTTTGTGGTAAACAAGATGACCATAAATCCTTTGATAGTTCATTATGCTCACACTAATTTCATTGATGTCTCTCTGGAGTTCCACCCAAACTCCTTTACAATGATCACGCTTAAACGCAATTAACACACACGTATTCCACACACACACACACACACACACACACACACACACACACACACACACACACACACACATACACACACATATACAAACAAACACCAACACACACGCGCGCGCGCACACATACACACTTAAAACAATAAGCGAATTACTAATTTTATTAGATTATCAAATTATTTCAAATTATATATAGGAAATTAAGGACACATGATACTTAAAGCGGCGTGCTTTAATATAACAAGAAGAACACCTCAAAGTGACTGAAAACATAAATTACAGTAATTTTCACATGAGAACAAAGATTACAATAATGTTCACCATGAAAACAAAGATTACAATAATGTTCACCATGAAAACAAAGTTACAATAATGTTCACCATGAAAACAAAGATTACAATAATGTTCACCATGAAAACAAAGATTACAATAATGTTCACCATGAAAACAAAGATTACAATAATGTTCACCATGAAAGCAAAGATTACAATAATGTTCACCATGAAATTCAAAGTACAGTATAAGCTACGTATTCTAAGGCTGGATAATTTCATCGTGCACTTGTAAATCTATGTAAAATGGAAGTATTGTAAATCTATGTAAATGTGTAATTTAGCGGCCAATCATTTAGTAATCTTGTAAATAAACATGTTTTATTTCTGTATGGCAATTTCGTCAGTAAAAGTAATCTGTCAACAGAATGCGCTCCAAATGTAACAATTTGGTGTTTTAGCGCTGTTTCATTTACAAACGTTTCAATGAAATATTTAAGTGAAGTACCTAAGTCTGTTAGGTGCCTGCTTTTATCAAAATAAATAATCAACATTTAAAATAAAAATAACAAAGAATGAACAATATCTGCTTACAGATTCTACTCACTCTTGAAAGGTATAACCGTATTGTACATAATACCGTTAAAACGTCGTTGTGCATAAAAAAGTGATTTATTTACCGATAATCGAGACCATTTCAAGAACCAATCCAGGGAGAGTATTTGTCCTCTAATGCAATATTTGCGGTTTACAGACACCACTTCCTGGTGAAGAGGGGGCGTTCCTGTCTAAAGTCTGGTGGTTTGTACACACCATAGTGTTTGCTCGCGCACAGTGACTCACAGATACTCTACTGTACGCACAAACGCACGCTTCGGATATGCACACACACACACACACACTGCACTCGAACCATGCATAAGTTGATTCTCTTCGGATTCCAGGGTTAGAGAGTTAAATAGGGGAACTGCAAGAAACACAGAGAGAATTCTAGCACCCACTCTACTTCTTCCTCAGTTAATATGAGCCACTTTTGCAGTAATTTCCAAGATCTACATGAAACAGTAGGAAAACTCCTGGATTGCTGTGGATTTTATAACTGAGAATTGCCGAAAGAAAAGATCAACCTGGTGTTCCTCTTTTTGTGAATGTGTATTAATACTGTACGTCCTTGACCCGTTAATGGAAGGTGAACATGTGAACAGAAAGGCCGGGTTAACTTCAGAAAATGGAGGAGATAAATAAAGAGAGACTTAATTAGCCTTTTGTCTTTCTCTCCATTCACCTTTCACATACGCAGGCCACATGTAGTTAATGGAACATTATCACTTGTGCATAACTGTTGGGGGAGGGGGGGCATACGAGAAGGCTATAGTTTCACATACACAGGCTACAGTCAATTAAGGGGACATTCTCACTTGTACATAACTGGTGGGCATACGGGATGGCTATTATTTCACATGTAACTGTGGGCAATACATAGCAGTGAACACATGACTATCCTAACAAAATGAATACTATTTAGTGTACTTTATATTAACAAGCTGGCTGCTTTGTTCGATGAGCCCAAATAACGAAATATCCAGATTATACTACTGCGACGACGATCATCACCACCACTATAACTAACACCACCACAACTACTACTATTACTACCACTACTACTACTACCACTACATTAACTACTATAACTTTGTGTTTGGAATAATTCTATAAATATGTTTGATAAAATTATCCATTTATGTACTTATAAACATTTTTTGATAAAGTTAACCATTTATAATCCCTATAGATATTATTGATATATTAACCATTTGTGTCTCTATAAATATTCTGATAAAGTTAACCATTATTTTTCTACTTTTAAATGAGTCAGCATAATTGAAAATCAAATTTGATTATAGTTTTGAAAATAAATTTTAAAACCATTTCCCGCATTCAACAACATTTGAATTGGCACACTGTAATTCTTGCTGCACTATTGATGTACTGTTTTAGTGAACACAAACATATATGAAAATTGAATATTTGACTACACTAGAATTTTAGCATTTAATAGTTTACACCATGTACAGTTTAGTATTAAGAAGCTGACCCCTGAATTTTACCATTATTATCAACAAACCTTTGGCTGGTTTGACACAGACACAGTAACTGAATAGAATGATAGAAAGAAAGTGTGAAGACAGAAAAGAAGCCAGCATAGTAAATAAAAAAAATGAAAGCTGAATGAAGGAATCAGCTTTCATTTTTTTTATTTACTATGCTGGCTTCTTTTCTTTTGAGGAATCAAAGAAGAGGAGAGAAGGGAAATGGAAAAATCTACACACGCACATACACACACAGTGTGCGAGAATCTCAGTTAAAAACGACTTCGCCATAAAATGTAGGTCACGCGAAGTATCCGGATGTTTTGTAACTCATTTGTTTGTGTTTTGTTCTGCATGACACGATTTACTTCCGGCTTACTCAGTTTGACTTTTGCATTCATACTATATATAACAGGGAGTGATACACACACACACACACACACACACACACACACACACACACACACACACACACACACACACACAACTAACTCATCAATCATTTATCGTATACCTCAATATCATGACTGGAAACATTCTTATTTATGGGCTTCGGTGCATAACCTCTATTATGACTTATTTGCTTGACAAAATAATTTTAAAATATTTGCGCAAGGAGGAGTGGTTTAATCTTCGGGACGGACCTAAGGAGGGATGTCAGAGTCCATTCCCTATTCCTGAGGCACCAACATATTTAAGATGGGTTATTTAGATTTAGAAAGCCGACACTTTGCATAAAGACTTGGCTTAACCATGGGATAGGTATGGGTGTGGTTAGGTCAGGGTTCTCTCTCTCTCTCTTCCCACATTTAAGATGGGCTAGTATCTGATTCCAGACTGCAAGAAAATAGCTGCAAATCTGTATAGAAGATTGGTTCCCTGCTCACCCATCCTGCTAGCCCCTTAAGTATATATATATATCCAGAATAATTACAGGTGAATGAAAATCTTAATTTATGTATATTAAAATCCCAGTAGGACGACCCTTCTCCTATTTCACCTGATGGATTCACTGGCATTTTCAGAACTCTGTTTTCAACCTTACCTGTGTCTGTAAACATACTTTCTACTGTGACACAACATTTCGTTTCTTGAAGGGACTTCATGCTTAAGGAGTAACTTGATCCGTCTTTAAATCATTTACCCCCCACACACAACCCACTTATGTATTACCCCAGACACATTATACCCCAGACACCAGGAAGTGGTGATAGTAAATAATAAAATTTATTAAATTAGCAATCACGAGAAAACTTGTATGCATGAATACAATAGACAAAGGATCATTACAAACAACAGATAAATGAAATGTTCAAACGTTTTGTCCAAAGGGCTATGGAGTCTTGTGATGACAATGAAGTCATTAAGAATAATGATAAAGTTCCGAACAGACCAGTAGATTTGAACTCTTATCGTAGAAGTCAGAGTTGAGAGATATAAAAATAGTCAGAACACATAACTTTGAACTCTTATAGTAGAAGTCAGAGTTGAGAGGTATAAAAAGTAGTCAGAACACATAATTTTGAATTATCGTAGAAGTCAGAGTTGAGAGGCATTATAACTTGGATATTCCCAACAACGTCCTTTGCCCACACAACATGAGTCCAGTTTACAGCAGGCAGCCAAACCATTATTTGGGCTGGTTTTAATATGCATCCATAGGTATGACAGAGCCCAACCGGCTCACAAGATTTTCTTGTGGATTCCTCAAAACCAGGAGGATAGACCGGGTACCTCAGTCCTCTAGACACACTGATGCCTGACTCAGAAATTCACCACAGTAAATTGCAGCAATCACACTGCCAGCAAATGTAGCATTTGATGGCAGAACGAAAGAAACCAATGCAATAACAGGAGAATGACTACACACCACTTCCGTAAAAGTTGAGGTCTGTGGTTAAATTGGAAAGGCGTGCTTAAAAAAAAAACAAAACAAACAAACAAGTTACTACACACATTTCTTGTCTTTAAATTCTTACACTCACTTTCTTTCTGCGCTGGCATTCCCAACTTACGTATCTGCAGTAAATGTCATTAGAACCATTCAAACCATATGAGCAAAGAATGCAATCAGAACTAAGTTTAGTTCTTTATCAGTTATTGTAATAAAACATTTATACTCGGAACCTGAAATATAATCAATAGTTCTAATATGTATATTAGAATTAGAAATAGAAGTATGCAAAATATCTCTTAAGTCTAAGTAACAAGCCACGTAGTCAATAATTCTAAGTGTATAAAAGCTATTTCTAAGTCCAATTTCTCTCATCCTCTCTATCAGTCAAACAACTCACCTATAAAGTTCTCGGTTAGCCTGAGATCGGACTCAAATGAAAAATATCATAACAATGAGAAATAAAATTAAATGGATTTATATGTTAACTATGGAATTTGGTTTTTATTGAGTACCCTTGGTACAGCAGGCATTTCTGCTTTACATTGCATTCACGTGTTTACTTTTAAGATACTCTCTTGGACTGTCGGGTCTCCAAATTCATTCTATCCACCAAGTGTCACGGGACATCCGTACCCTCCACCAAGTGTCAGTAGTCACTTTGGGAGGCAGTACTCTTGCTTACCTAATTATCACAGCTTTAGCGTTCCACTACGAGAGATAAAGATATTGACTAAACTTGGTGCATCATACATATAGATTTGAAATATTAATTATGTCCTAAGTATGTACCACCCCACCCCCACTCATCCACCCCCAACATCCACCCATATCCCGAACATATATATAATTATATATAGATTGCAAAATCTATCAAATTCTCAGGATATTACTGCACAACTGGATTGTGGAGAATTAAGTGTGGAAATGATTACGTTTAATAGGGTCTTTGGACTGGCTTGAGAAGTTTGTACCTCTGAGTGTCGCAACAGCTTTCAACTTTTACATGACATTGCAAAGGTTTAGTGAATGATGGCTTAGTTAATACTGAAGATAGTTAACATGGAAATGTTAACCCTAATCCTAACTACCATTAGTTCACGGTGCTTCACCATCTGGTTACTCATTAATGTTATATAATTATTACGCCTAGAAGAAAACATATTGGTGACACAGTATTTCTCAGGATACCGTAGGTGCCAAACTTTCTGACAGAGGTAATTTACTGAATTTCTTTTCTGATATAAAAGTTCATAAATTAATTTCTAACGTTTGAATCTGAAGATGTAGATTTAGTGGGTAACATGTTTTACGAGTCTATACATGTTCATTCCTCTACCTTGATGTTCACCTCTTTGTTCTTGTCTAATTTGGCTATTCCTCTTGGCATCCATTCATCCATGTGTGATTCTTCTTTATTTCTGTTCAGCTTGCTGGTGTGTGACATGAATATGTACTCATAGATGAGTACATATAATTTTCTGATGTACAGATTAAGTGAAATATTTACATATACACTAATCGCATGTAAATGTCTGTGTATTAGTGCATGCATTTTCACGTTTATTTGTCTGGCTAGAAATAAAAAGTGGTCGTAAATTAGCCACAAGGTAACTGAGTATTTGCTTACTAAATACAAGCAAACTGTCACATTAAAGGAAGTGCATTTTGAATTAGAGTCTTTATATTAAAGGTTAACTACTACAGATTCGAAACAGACTGACAAACGTATCATTCATAAAGTTTATTTCATGTATTTCAGTAATTCCAGAGCACAATTAAAAACTAAACATACAAACATACGTATACAGAATTACATTTTGTAATGTTTCACATAGAATGTTATCACTGTTATACAAGCATGATCTAAACTGGAACTGCTAAACATATGTTTAATTAAATAAACAGTATTGTGACATAAGTGTTATACTTATACAAACGTATAATTAGATCAACTGTTTTGCAAGTGTTGTAACATTACTGTTGCATTAATACAAATGTATAATTAGACCATCTGTTCTGCAAGTGTTGTAACATAACTGTTACATTAATACAAATGTATAATTAGATCAACTGTGCTGCAATTGTTATAACATAATTGTTACACTAATACAAATGTATAATTAGATCAACTCTGCTGCAAGTGTTATAACACAATTGTTATATTATTACAAATGTATAATGAAATCAACTCTGCTGCAAGTGTTATAATTGTTATACTAATACAAATATATAATTAGATCAACTGTGCTGTAATTGTTATATCTAATACAAATGTATAATTAGATCAACTGTGCTGCAAGTATTATAACACAATGCTGTAAAATGAAAAGGAAATAGCAAATAAGATAGCTGGAGGAGCAGTTCTAAATGTATCAGAAGTGTTTGATCAGATGCCAAGGTTTTCACAAACATACATTAACATAATTTTCTGATTGAAAATGACTTCAAATGTGAAAATTGTATTGTTCCTTTGACCTTTGTGCTGTAATTTATTATACGCATTGATTTTATTTATTTATTTTTATATTATTATATAAAACGCTTTATTACAAGAACAATAATATTATTACAAATATCGATACTAATGCCGAATAAATGCTTACAAATATTAATAATAATGTAACACCATTTCCCGACAGAGAAAGAAATATGTCAAAATATGAAAATAAAATATAATTAAATAAAAAAGTAAAGGAAACAAAATCTAAACATGTTTAAAAACAATTTTAAACACTTGTAATTTTGACGCTGTTGTTATTTAATAAAGATTTCGTGATTTCGTAATGAAGATAAGACACATATAAGCTCGAGGACTTCTACAAGTGCTAATATAATTGCTGCTAACTCTGGTAATGGTGCTGGTAACATGACTATATAGTAGCTCTATCATTATGCTCAATAAACGTCAACCCATTTATCTTTTTCGTCATTACTAATCTATTCCTTTTCTTGATACTAACCCCATCACAAAGTCCTATAAAAGTAAGCGTTTCGTTCACCATTACGTCTTTCTACTAACTTCATTATTAAGTTCCATAAAAGTAGGCCTGCCTTTCTTCATGAGGTCTTGATAAAACACCTTTAGGTTCTGTAAAAGTAGGTCTGTCTTTCATCAGGAGATTTTGATCAAGCATCATCATTAGGTTCTGTAAAAGTAGGCCCATCAAAACACCATCACTAGGTTCTGTAAAAGTACTCATGTCAAAACACCATCATTAGGTTCTGTAAAAATAGGTCTGTCAAAACACCATCATTAGGTTCTGTAAAAGAAGACCTGTCAAAACACCATCATTAGGTTCTGTAAAAGAAGACCTGTCAAAACACCGTCATTAGATTCTGTAAAGTAGGCTTGTTAAAACACCATCATTAGTTTTTGTAAAAGTAGGCCTGTCAAAACACCATCATTACGTTCTGCATAGTAAGTGATTTTGATAAAGCACCATCATTAGGTTTTATCAAAGGAAGTCTCTCATTTGTCATGAGCTTTTGGTGATTCAGGACTTTTAAGTGAATAATATTTCCCACTCGATGCATGGTCTGCAAAGGCGCCACTGAAGAATGCTTCGTGATTTCGCTGTTGCCCTGTGGCCCAAAAATACGACGCTCCCTTAGAATCGTCTGGTGTATTCACCGTCATTCGATTCGTGACGTTCTTTTCTGATTTAATGTTTATCACCGTGCAAGACTGCGATCTGTAGGTAGTCGATTCTGGAGTCTCTCTTGGAACTTCGTATCCGGGATTTCCTTCAGAAGAACGAGCAGCAGGAGAAAGATCCGGGTGACTATAAGTAGGTTCCAAACACCCATTCTAGGGGCATAAAAAGAGACCAGCTAACTTTACTACACTCATCATTATAATTCTCAGTGCTACTGAGAAATACAGTGAAAGCATACTATGTGATGTATAGATCTTTAACATGTATACTATGTGATGTATAGATCTTTAACATGTATACTATGTGATGCATAGATCTTTAAGATATAATTCAAACAGTCTTGACATTTTTACAAATATGTGCGAATCAGAAGAATTTGATATTTGATATTTCATTCTGATCTATTCAAAGTGAAGTGAAGTAAAATATTACGACATTTTTGCTAACGTAATTGTAATTATTTATTACTGACCATTTATAAATATTTGTATTCTTTCAATATAATGCCTTCTTTAACTTCTTTAGTATATTTAATATTTTCATTTCTAGTTGGAAAAGATAATGATACATTACTAACCTCACCGAAAGTGGCGTCATTTTCTTGACACTTCAAGATGGCGCCTTTCCTGCAACCAATCCACAGCTGGCCCACACAGTCTACACTCAGAGCTGTGGGCGCACGCACAAGCGGACATCCCTCAGCGAGAATCCCCACCATTTCAAAACCGTTTTGGAATTCAAAGACTTTGATGTTGTGGTTGCCCGAGTCTGCGACTAACAGCATTTCTCGGTCGTCGAGAAAAGAGAAGCAGATGTCGCTTGGTCGAAACATTGGCACTGTGGCAGACCACGTGAGGCTTGGCATAGACTGCGGTTTCTTGAATAAGGAAACGCACAAGACCTCATCAGGTACCAGGGACATGCCTACAATGACTCTGGAACCTTTGGAATGGTGGATGACAGCGAAATGCTGGCCAGTGCTGTTGCCGCACACTTTTAAAGGGTTGTTGGCAAAGATATGAAAAACTGGTGACGTGAAAGTCTGCAACGATTTCGTTTCTCTGTAAATAGCGAATCTTCCGGGTGCATCTGTCTTTCGAAAATTGTATGAAATGCGGCTGTTCACAGGAACTGTCGGGTCACGGTAACTGGACATACACCTGCTCAGGTCAAATGTTCTCTGCAGACTTGAACCAATCACCATCAGCCAGTTGGAAAACACGTTCGAAATGGTCACCCGTTCTCGCTCGATGATTCGTTCCTCTTTGAGCAGCACGCCTCCAGGAGTATATATGGAAATTACCGTTCCCTTGACGTTCGTCTGATATGCAATTGCTATGTTATGATCTTCCATGGGGCAGATGTCCAGGACTGTGGTGCTTGAGTCATTACAGCACTGGAACTGTTTCATCACCGTCATGGCTCTATAGCCTCCACTTACTTGTGACATCACAGGGAAGCCGATGAAACAGTCTATAACGCTCTGGTACTGAGCGGTGTCCTCCGTGTTGAGAAGAACCTGCGAGAAGTACCTAGGGAGCTTGACTGGCTCGTCAGTGACTGGATCCTTTCCCGGACCGTACTTCTTCATGTAGTTGTGCACATCCACCGTGTGAAAATAGTCCCCGTACTCCGAAGCGTTTATAGCTCCATCCGCACTGTAAATTAATTCGAATAATCTGTTTTCCTTTTCCAGAAGCCTGTCAGTGACGTCTTGGTTAGTGCTGGCGAGGTCTCGAAGACCTGCAAGTTTCCTTTCACGACATTTATTAACCCAGGCGATTATTTTATCGGCTCTTTCGTGTATCGTCTTTTCGGCTATTTTTTTACTTTTCTGGAAATAAGTCTCGATGTCTGCCATCCTCTGAATCTGCGACTGAACTTGGGAGAGATTGATATCCAGGTCCTCCTTCAACCTTCTGACAATGCCCAGCGCAACACCCGCGACCTTGTGGATGTCTCTAGTGTAGTGACCTTCATGCTCGGTCAGTTTGCAGTCCCGACACAGCATCTCATGGCATTTCAGACATTGAAAGAGCAAATCCTGCTCAGGATGGCTTTCGCACTTTGGTTTCTCCATCTTACGGCTCGTACTTGAGCATCTTACGTCATTCTCCATCTTACGGCTTACATTTTACGTCTCACGTCATTCTCCACCTTACGGCTTACGTTTTACGTCTCACGTCAGTTTCCATCTCACTCTTTGAGCTCTTACACCACCATACAACATTTTCGATGTCACTACACGTATCTTTACGACTGACTGACAACTCACGTTTGCTCGTGAACAGGGAAAAGGCAGGAGGAAAAATCAACGAACAAATGTTGCTTAAGTGTACGGTTTACTACAGTCAGGGAGCCCGCAGATGCCTGGATTCGAACTTTGATGTCATTCCGATTGAAGTCGTATGAAAAATGAATAATGCAGCTGGTGTATTAGTTTCCTGTTTCGTAGTTCATTCTTTCCGGGTGTGACCTATCTTGTTCGAACGACTAAAGGTGTGTTCACATGTTTTATTTTTAATAGTGTATGTGTGTGTGTGTGTGTGTGTGTGTGTGTGTGTGTGAGAGAGAGAGAGAGAGAGAGAGAGAGAGAGAGAGAGACGGAGAGAGAGAGGGACAGGCAGAGAGAGACTTTGTATTAGTTTAAGTGGTTTATCATATTTTCAAAGGAGAAACAGACACTTTATACAATACATACAGTCCGTCAACTATGTATTATTTTATTTTTACATACACATTAGGGGTACTTCTTACCATTATTAGCAGAAAGTCAATCCATCAACATTTCTTATGTATTGTTTTATTTTTATATACACGTGTTAGGGCTACTTCTTAATTTCCCTTTAGAAAAACACGCCATTTTGTCTCAGTTCATGACATTTCACTGTCTGATCGTTTACTGTTTATTGGACTTTGCACTTAAAGGTACATAACAAGCAGAAAGTCTCTTTAGCACCAAAAACACAATAGACCTTAAACTTATGAATTAATAGAGGTTTAACTGCTTCGTACTAAGCAGATTTGAAGGAGAATAAGTAGAACAACTGTTAACCCAGGTTTTCTTGTTTCTTGTAATTTATTTTACTTTTAAGAGGACACTTTCACTGCATACGACTAAGTAACAAACGTTCCTCGTGTAAATTATAACGCACAGTTTGTCTGCCGGCATGTGTTGAAGCAAATCTGATTTACTTTAATTAAATTCACCACATTAGTTTGCTAGATTAAATTAGACAACCTCTGAAAGCTTCAGACATTACTCTTTAAATGAGTTCATTCACCACTCACCACAGAACTCTTGGTGAAGCTTTTATAAGGGAATCATTCCAGAATTTACCAAGTTTCATTTGCAGCACTGTTTTCCACCCCCCACCCCCATCTTACTTATGTCTGCGATCTGTCCCCACACGAACTACAATTTGGAAACGTTCACAGTTTTCCTCTCTGGATATCCGATTTTGACTATTATTTTTTTCTACACGTGAATAATCAAAATCCTAAAAGACAGCTTCAATCCGCTGTGAAAGGCTTATTTATTTTCACACGATCGTACTGAAGTTTTCTTCTGCTTAACGCTCACTTTCAACCTTACTTGAGATCGCGGACTAATGGAGGTTTACGATTTGGAAACAATAGAAAAATTTCCATTGTGTGAATGAGTCTACAGCTATAACATTTTGAAATAAAGTCTAGTTACCCACTTCGGTCATTTGGTCACGTCATGTGCACACTCGTTCTCGGAAATATGCATAGTAACACACACACACACACACACACACACACACACACACACACACACACACACACACACACACACACACACACACACACACACACATTATCGTTCTTTTTTACATTCTCTCTCTCTCTCTAAAGCAAATGTATTAACACACATCCACTCTCGTTCTTTCTGTCCCCATCTCTCTCTCTCTCTCTGAAACACACATACATACTAACACATGTGCATTACGTTTTTACCCATCTCTTTCCCTCTCTCTGAAACACACATACGAAGACACATGCATTCTCTTTCTTTTTCCTCATCTGTCTCCCATTAACACCCATGCATTCTCATTCGTTCTCTCTCTCTCTCTCTCTCTCTCTCTCTCTCTCTCTCTCTCTCTCTCACACACACACACACACACACACACAGAGAACATATACATATATTCACGTTCCTTCTCCCATCTCTCTCTCTGCCAAACATAAATTCTAACCCACATGCATTCTTGTTCTTTCTTTCCATCTCTCTCTCTCCCTCTCTCTGAAACATACACATGCAAACTAACACACATGCATTCTCGTTCTTTCTCCCTCCCTCTCTCTCTCCGAAACAAACACACTAATCCATATGCATTCTCACGCCTTCTCTACATCCTCTTTTTCTCTCTCTCAAACAGACATACTGACATGAATGCATTCTTCCGCCCCCCCCCTCCTCTGAAACACGTACAAATACAAGCACGCACATATTCATCATAAATACAGCAATATTTGCATAATTTTATTTCATGTGGTGCAAGCACACGACTCAGAATATAAGTGATTGTTAACTGGATTTATAAATATGTCGAGCTATCTTACCATGGTTATCACTTGTCTTGACATTGAGTGTAAAATGATTAGAGGGAAGTAGTAGTAAGAATTGTTTTTGCCGTCATTAATTAATTAATTAATATTTAAACTAAGAAGCATAGAAAACGCCATAAGGGTCAGTGTTAGTATTTTACTTGCTCTTCACTTGTTTTTGGAGGCGAAAAAAGAGACGGAAAATTTTTGAGAACGAAATTATTTCAGAGACCCGAGAGAGGCGAAAAGTGAGAAAAGGAGACGAGGTCAGAGAGACCCGAGAGCCCGAGAATAAGACAAAAGAAAGTCCCTGGGACTGAACAAGAATGTGCATAGAGAGGGCGAGAATTATTTTGTAAATACAATTAGAATATTATCGAGAGATCAGGCATGACATTTAAAATAAACAATACTTTAGAACGGCACATGCTTACCGAATTTATATTGAAAAAAAACAGAGATATAATACAACCAATGACTAAGATGAAACATGAAGAGAGGGAGGGCGAGCGACAGACAGAATGAAAGAAAACGTGAGTAAAGAGGAGAGAGAGAGAGAGAGAGAGAGAGAGAGAGAGAGAGAGAGAGAGAGAGAGAGAGAGAGAGAGAGAGAGAGAGAGAGAGAGAGAGAGAGAGAGAGAGAGAGAGAGAGAGAGAGAGAGAGAAGAGAGTGTGTGTGAGAGAGAGAGAGAGAGAGAGAGAGAGAGAGAGAGAGTGTGTGAGAGAGAGAGAGAGAGAGAGAGAGAGAGAAAGAGAGAGAGAGGATATAAAGGAATAAATAAGAGTGGGTATCGGTGAAAAAAACAAAACAAAAAATATCTATGAATTTGTTACAATCTTTGGCTTTATCGAAAGTCAACTATAAGTGCTGTCGTTAATTGTACATCTGCTAATATCTTCCGGGTTTACTTACGACTGATTTGCTTCTGATAACTCGTTTACCTGATAAAAACCACAAGGTAGGTTCATCATTCTCATGCGGACACCAACATGATAAAACACGTTTGTTATCACTATGAAATTACACCTTATATGCACACGTACATATACTAACTGTAAGCTATTTTTCATTATGACAATTTAAAAGGAATATGCAGTCAATATGCCTCTAAGCTTTGTGTTTGAAATTTCAGTTTGAATAGAAATGCCATCTGCAATAGAAAGAATGCATTGACTGCAAATAAATAAATGCATTTACCACCAATAAACCATCAAACCATTCAACCGCCATCCAACCAATCAAACAACCATCCATCCAACCAACAAACCACCCAATCAACCATCCAACTTCTAACAAAGCATCTATCCATCATACCAACTAAGCAACCAAACAAGCAACATATGTTTGTCTTTAATGTTGTAGAAGAGAGAAAACGTTTACTGCGCCCGCATATCCACCAGGCGGGAGAGACGAGTAGTGTCTATCGAAGAATTATTAATAACATAAAGTAAGATTCTCATCACTTGTAATTAATTATGGGTGATTAATTAATAATAATCATAACCATTAACTAGGTGGCGTTAGTATCGATATAAAAAGAACAAACTATAAAAATGAGGTAATCTTTGTATAAAACGTATCTGGCTTCTTAGTGTAGTAATTCTTTGTATTTGTTTGGCATATTGTAGAGATATGTGTACTGTTTCATTTAAAACCACGCCCTCATATTGGTGGTAATTATGTACACACACACACACACACACACACACACACACACACACACACACACACACACACACACACACACACACACATATATAAGAAATGCACACAATTAAGCATTAAGATTTTGAAGAAAATTTCATACAAGTATGTTCAATTATGATCAACAATTCAATTATACAATTACTGTTCAATAAAGCATAATCAAAATCACACCTAGACAGGTGTAGACAGTCGACTAAATAAATAGAAAAATCTGATGATCGAACTAGTATAATTTAATGTGACACAAAAGACAGATTGAGGAATCCTTAAAGCAAAGATAAACACATTATTTCTGTCTAGGGATATATTTGGTGTACAACCAATCACGTTGCTTGGTGACCTCTTATGTGTCTAAGCTGCACGTGCAAACATTAGACATTATACATTTCATGACAATAGATGATATATGTATGAAATAAAATAGTGGGGAATCTTGAAAGAAATTATGAAATACTGCAATGTAATCATATATACAGACAAGGTGTCACTTTGTAGATTGTTCTGTTAGTATACAACGAGAATTGTCCTTTACTCCCGGTTCTTGTTTCTAGAACTATTTATTCGCTTAAGTCAATTATTCAAATATAAATGGGAAATGTTCACAGGAATGCCTCTGTTCAGACAATTAAACTGTTGCAAGCAATGCCATTTAAATTCTGCATTGCATATTAACTTTATCAGCTTAGAATTTTCATGTCAATTAAAACATCACATAATCGTCATGTGTGCTCATGTACCTGACGTCAACTTTCACTAAAGCCATAATGCTGTCCCTGGTTTGCTGTAGGAATAGTAATTTTGGATAATATCATCCCATGTCAGTCGCATTCATTGCTGCAAGTCATTGATCAGAGCTTTGACCATACAGTCACTTTCTTTCAACATGAATTAGGATTTGGAAAGATTAATACTACTATTAACCTATTATACATTAACAGACATCCCTGTAGTAGAACCACCAGTCTTTACATCATGATTTTCTAAGTGTAGGCTCAGTTGACAAAGAGCACACAGAAATCTATCAAAGTGTAGGCTCAGTTGACAAAGAGCACACAGAAATCTATCAAAGTGTAGGCTTACTTGACCAACTGCAAACACACAAATTCATCAAAGCGTTGGCTTGTTTGACCAACTGCAGACACGAATTCATCAAAGAGTTCGTATTTTGACTAACTGCAAACACACAAATTCATCAAAGTGTTGGCTTGTTTGATCAACTGCAATAACACAAATTCATCAAAGAGTTGGTATTTTGACTAACTGCAGACACACATTTATTAAAGAATTGGTATTTTGACTAACTGCAGACACAAATTTGTCAAAGAATTGGTATTTTGACTAACTGTAGACACACAACTTTGTCAAAGAGTTGGTATTTTGACTAACTGAAGACACACAAATTTGTTATAGAGTTGGTATTTTGACTAACTGCAGACACAAATTTGTCAAAGAGTTGGTATTTTGACTAACTGCAGACACACACATTTCTTAAAGAATTGGCATTTTGACTAACTGCAGACACACAAATTTTGTCAGTTGGTATTTTGACTAACTGCAGACACACAAATTCGTCAAAGTGTACGTTTGTTGAATGAGTGCTTGCACAGCAGACCCCTTAAACTGTGTGCTTTTTCAACCAATACAACAAAATAAATCACCAATAACCAGCTTAACATTGACTAAATGCACAACAAACAATGAGCAGAAATATACTTCTGGATACCATCTTGAGCATAAACACTTCATTTGAGTGCTTTAAAGGTACGTTTTCGAGGAAACATCATCTAGAAACCATATGAAATGCATTACACGCAATGGATAAAGGATAAATGGCTTTAATCATCACTTTCTAGTTGCGATGTGTTAGATCAGTTGTTTTCTGCACTTCACGATGTACTTTTACTGTCCTTCAGAAGATGCTTGAGAAATGCCAAACTGTCTTGTTATTTGTCTGTACACGTTTTCTTGTCGTGCTTCGACATTTTGGGGAGATCTAGGCACTGAGCACACATGATGGAGATGCCATAGTTCTGCGCGGAAGATATACTGGGTCAATGGAATTTTCCACTCTAGGTCTCCTTTCGAAAGCGTTGGCCTGTGCACTTCAGTATCTCACTTGTAGTTGCAAAATACTTAGAAATCTTAGGAGAAGAAACAACCACCCCACCACCACCCCTACCCCTACCATCATTATCATCATCACCACCACCACCACCACAACAACCATCAATTAATTATTTACTTATTAAATGTATTCAGACTTCTCTGGTAATAATTAAATTGGTATAATTATATATAACTGAATTGGTGACGCACTTAATAAATACTTAAATACTTCCACATCATTGAGGAAATAATAATTATAAACCAGTCAAACACTCCTGTCTTTCGGTGGTGGTGGGGCAGTCCTGGTGGGTTTTGGAATTGCGAAAGACTTTCGATTTTGAAGGCGAATAGAAGGTCGCGCTTCTGTCAAGTCTTCGTTTGTCGTCGGATGCTTTTTTTGCATCACTGAAAAAGATCTGAACAATTTTGATACTCTAGAATGCGATTGTCCTTCAGGAGAACGCACTGCCTTAATGTCTGCAATAGTTGGGTTGTCATTTTCTATAGGTGAGCTGGACGAACTTAATGTTGTACGTTGTGTATCTCCTTCAGGAGAACAAATTGCTGTAGCATCAGCACAAGAGGCTGGGTTGCCATTAACTGAACTGCAGAACTCGGGCTCCATATATTCCGCCTGCAATACAAAGACAGAAGCAGTAATCTGTTATCACATTATATTATTATGCATAAAACAAGGCTTAGTGCTATTCCTATATTTAAAGATTGCTTGGGGAAGATTTTTAAACAGTTACAAAATAACTAAGTACATTGTTAAACGTTTTGAAAATATGGAAAATTAGATAAGATGCCTGTTTTGTTCAAAACATCTATACTAAGCTGTTATTAATAATCCTATGTATAAAAGCAAATAAAATCCCAAGTTTTAATCGATGTGATTCATAACTTAATCCATGCCTTTATTTTCACTGTACTATTATGGAAAGTCTAATATTAGTTCTGTTGTGCTTGCGAGAACTCAACTGAAACTTGAAAAGATATGCGTGAGAGAAAGAATTTTCTGAGGATTCTCCTAAAGTTTGAATTAATTTTCGAGTGCTTTCGAGCTCACGTTCAAAAATCGTAATCAACATTTCTACCACGAAGTGTGGTAAACAAAATAAAACTTATATTGTGGTGCTCTTCAACATTTCTTATAACAAACCCAAGTATCCAAAGAACCATCCCATCCATCCAACCAAGCAACCAACCAACCAATCAACCAAACACCCCACCAACCCACCAACCCACCAACCCACCAACCAACAACCCACCAACCCACCAACCCACCAACCAACCCAACCGCCACTCACTCACTCACTCACTCACTCACTCACTCACTCACTCACTCACTCACTCACTCACTCACTCACTCACTCACTCACTCACTCACTCACTCACTCACTCACTCACTCACTCACTCACTCACTCACTCAAATTCTACAGAAGGGAAGAGAACATCAACAATTTAAATATTAATCAAAAAAGTATACTTTAAAATATACTGTTATTCTTCACTTATTCTTGAAATGCAATAGTTAAGAATTAAATCAACTGACATAAAATGGATTCCAACTTATAGAAGTGGAATTACATGGAATGTAATGAAACGAAAATAAGACATTTAGGGAACATATAATGCAGCTTAGCTGAAATTAAACTAACTTACATTAAATTCATTACCTGGAATAAATGTTTATTAAAATACATTTAATTGAATGAAATACTAAATTAAGTTAACAATCTATTAAAATAAAATAAATAAATGAATTAAATCAAATATACATTTATTTGTGTTTGTTGTATAGTAAACAAAGTATTTACATTTTGTGTCCATTTATATAGAACTCTCCATTTATAGAGTGCAGTGTTTTCTATTTTCTTATTGGTTTCATGCTTACATACTAAAATCTTCAAAAAAATAAAGACTGACCTCATCATTCGGAAAATAAACTTCTTTGCACGTTAAAATTGCCCCGTCGCTGCAGCCAATCCACAACGTGCCAAAAGTGTCTATACTTAGCGCAGTGGGTGTCTGGATAAGTGGACAACCTTCAGCAAGAAGTCCTACCACACCAAAGCTCTTTTGGAACTCATACATTTTGATCTCGTTGCTGTCTGAGCATGCCACTAGCAACACCTCCTTGCCATTGAGGACACAAAAGCAAATATCACTTGGAAGGAAATTTAGATCCAAAGTTGTCCTAGGCATACTGTCGGGCTTCATGAATAAAGAAACACATTTCTCCGGTAACGACGAGGGTGGTGAAGTCTGGTGATGGATGGCAGCAAAATGTTGACCTGTACTATTACCACATATTTTCAGAGGATTGCTGGCAAAGATATGGAACAGTGGTGTGGAGAAGGTTTGCAATGATTTTGTTTCTTTGTGGATTGCGAACCTGCTAGGTGTTTCAGTCACCCGTATGTGGTAGGTGGTCCTTGCGGTTTTAGACACTACTGAGCGCTCCCTGTTGGTAAGATCTCTGCTTAAATCATATGTTCTTTGAAGACTGGGACCAGTGACCATCAGCCAGTTGGAAACCACGTGCGAAATGGTCACTCGTTGGCGTTCCAGAATTCGTTCCTCTCTCAGCAATGTTCCTCCGGGTGTAAACAAAGCTACAACAGTTTCCTGGGAATTCGTTTGATAAGCTATAGCTACATTCCTATCTTCCAAAGGACAGATGTCTAGAATGGTAAAGCATGTGCCACTGTAGCACTGGAATTGCTTCGCCACTGACACCACGCTAGAGCCTATATTTTCTTGTGACATTACAGGAAAGCCCATGTAGCGTTCTGCAGCACTCTGATACTGAGCAGTGTCCTCAGCGTTGAGGAGAACTTGTGATGTATGTCTTGGAAGTTCTATGTGTTCATCGATAGTCGCATCCTTTCCAGGTCCGTATTTCATCATGTAGTTGTGTACTTCCACCGTGTGAAAATAGTCCCCGACTTCGGCAGCATTCAGGGCTCCATCTGCACTCTGTAGTAGCACGTTCAGCCTGTCTTCTTTTTCACGAAGTCTGGCAATAACATCCTGGAAATCCACAGTTAGTTGGCGAAGGCTAGCGAGTTTTGTTTCGCGGCATTCGTTAATCCAGGCGATGATTTTATCCGCTCTTTCGTTAATTGAATTTTCAGTCGATAGTTTGCTATTGTTGAATTGAACGTCCTTGTTCGTCATGATAAGAATGTCTGCCTGAACGTGGGACAATCCGAAAATAAGATTATTTTTGATTTTTGTTATCTTTCTAGCAGCAATTGGCAGCATTTTAGGAATGTCCCGAGTTTGGTGACCTTCATGGTCGGCCAGTTTACAGTCACGACACAGCATCTCGTCACATTCCACGCACTGAAATATCAGACATTGTTCAGGATGGTGTTCACACATTCGATTTTCCATCTTTCTGTATTGCTGGATGAGTACATGTAGACACAAGGATGATACAAAAATGAAGGTATTGTTATTTGAGAGTTCGGTTTTACTCAGCGTGTTATCAGCGTGCGATAAATTGATTTGCAGTGTCACTTGAAGGCTAACATATCTTGATAAGATTCCTAGATCTTAATTCATAATCGACAGTCAATAGTAGTCGTGAAGAATGAAATAGTACTAGTAGTAATAGTGATAATAATAATCATCATCTCCATCATCATCATCATCATCATCTAGGAGCAGTACATAGTTTTCTCTTAATGTCTTATGTCTTAAAATCCTTTCTTGACTAGTACAGTCTGTGCAGATATGTACGCCTAATTCAATGAGCTATTTCAATATGCTTTCCGACCACGACAAATGATTTTAACGGCAAACTAATAAGATTTTGCATAAATGAACGTTTAAATGATCTACACTGAAAATGGCATCAACTGACCTGTTAAACATTCAAAGCAGAAATAAACCAAGGACCTAGTGCGATGTATACAATGATTTATGAACAATTTCCACCTTTCAAAGGCATCCGTTCAGAGATGTCTCTCATTGGTCGGCTCTTCAGCTTTTGAGAATTATATTCGAACAGAGAACAAAAAGAAGAAGCAGAATAAATCAAATATACAGCAGCTCCCTTCCAGGTAAGTAAGGGCAGTTTAATTATACAGGTCTTTTCCGCTTGTCTTGATTAAGTTTCTCAAAACACATTTATGAATTTTACACTAAGTGACCAAGGTTTTACGGAGGATGTACTTCCGAGGAGCACTGCTTTTAGAAGTGGGGCAATTTTGTGTTGTCCAGGCACTTTATTCAGACAGCGTTCTATTTCAGGTGTTATGTTCCCCAACGATTCTATCATTACAGGCGTTACTCCTGCTTTTCATATTACACAGTCTCTGGATTTCTAAACAAAGATCCTGGTATCTATCTATCTATCTATCTATCTATCTATCTATCTATCTATCTATCTATCTATCTATCTATCTATCTATCTATCTATCTATCTATCTATCTCTCTCTCTCTCTCTCTCTCTCTCTCTCTCTCTCTCTGTCTGTCCGTCCGTCCGTCCGTCTGTCCGTCCGTCTGTCCGTCCGTCCGTTCATCCATCCACCCATCCATCCATCCATCCATCTCTCTCTCTCTCTGTGTCTGTCTGTCTGTCGGTCGGTCTGTCCGTCTGTCCATCCGTCTGTCCGTCCGTCTGTCCGTCCATCCATCCATCCATCCATCGATCCATCCATCCATCTGTCTATCTATCTATCTGTCTGTCTGTCTGTCTGTCTGTCTATCTATCTATCTGTCTGTCTGTCTATCTATCTATCTCAATTAGTGCTTTGTGTTACATTCAAAGTGGAAATGAGAGGTGGAATTTGAAATATCCTACCAGAATTTTGTGCTTGGATGATTGGTCTTGAAAACCCAATTTCACACACACACACACACACACACACACACACACACATACACACACACAGAGAGACACAGACACACACACACACAAACAAACAAACAAACACACACACACACACACACACACACACACACACACACACACACACACTTCGTTTTCATGTTTTTAGGTCTTAATCTTTATTTCTGAATATAGTTTTATGTTTGTATGCACCAAAAGAAGAGACAAAGGAAACAAGAGGATGTCTCGTTAAAAAATGAAAAGCTTAAACAACTTAATGAAACTGTTATAAACTTTGGTTTGATCTAATCTGCACCTGCTATCGTTCATAGGGCAACTGCGACCATCTTCCGGCTTTACTTACGAATGAATCGAATTTGATAGTTCGTTTTCTGATAAAGAAATAGGTACATTTCTCTATTTAATGATATGATAAAACACTCTCTATTATCGCCATAACAGTGCATATTATATACTCATGTATATTTACTGATTTAAGTAATTTGTCATTACTACAACGTTTTAAAATGTGCCATCAATATCAACAATTATTATTTCACTAATATATTCATAATAGATTATGGCAGTAGCACATATACAGCCACTAACAAATCCAAAATAAAACAACTACAATTCCTCCAAAACAATGCACTCTAACTACGCACTCATGTCGTACCCTATACTCAAAATAATGAACTTTACGAACAAACAGGCCAATTAACCCTATTAGAAACGAGACAAACATATACTAAAAAACTCTGAGCCAAAACAGAACACAACATGGAAACAAACTACCGAAAGACACTCTCCTACAGAAAACTGGGACAGAAGAGGTTTCATAATGAAACTAGCGTGGAAACCCCCTTCCCAAACCAAATGGGCTGATGAGCATCTCCCACCAAAACAATTAACAAAAAATACACACAAACTTATCTCCATAAAACCAGAAGAATCGTGCACGAAAACACTACACCCTGGTTAATATTACCCTCCCATATATATATATGAAGCAGCAGACGGTTGGGGATGGAGGGATATAGCTCCATACAACGAAAACTACACTACACCCCAATCCATAGAACTGAATTAGAAGCGCAATTAAAAACATACATATCTCCCCATCCCCCAGTCTTCCTAATATATCTCACAACAGACTTAGCCTTAACTCCGCAAGACACACACACACACACACACACACACACACACACACACACACACACACACACATTAAATCATGAACCAAAATCATGCACATACTTCAGATCAGACAACACTATTTAGCATTTCCTTTACAATACAACCTACACACTGGTGAAACAAACATCACTTCTATAACTCCCATTCACCACCCACATATTACTCTTCCTACAATAACACAATCACAGACTCATTCACTCAACACTAATCACATTTCTTAACCAAACAAATACAATTCACCTCCTGTAACACTTAGGGAAAAGTCACGGACTAAGAACAAATATAATACACCTCCTATAACACCTTAGGAAGAGTCACGGACTAAGAACAAATATAATACACCTCCTATAACACCTAGGGAAAAGTCACGGACTAAGAACAAATATAATACACCTCCTATAACACCTTAGGAAAAGTCACGGACTAAGAACAAAGATACATTCAAGACACTAAAGACGAAGACACATACCCTACTCGGAGCAAGTGAGATGGGGAGGACCCCAGAGGAAGATACCACAACCGAGAACAATATTTGAAGTCGGGAGAGTCCTGCATTTTCCTTGGGAAAGAAGTCAACGAGAGAAAAATAAGTTGTCCTGTGTCACACTCACTCTGTGTCACACTCACTCTCACACGCATCTTAGGCACGCACAAAATCATAAGCAGTTCGATGGTCGTACCAGACAGAGATCCATGTTTCAGATAATGGCTACCCCCATTTCAGATTTAACCACTCACCGACAGATGTACACAGTTGGCTGAGTAAATAGAAAAAAATATACGAAGTAATACGTGGCATTTATGTGTGTAGCAAAATGACAGATTAAGTGCTCTTAAAACAGTAACAAAACAATTATATTTTTTCTATGGATCTATTTGACGTACAACCAGTTACATTGCTTTGTGACTGCATATGTGTATAAGACGTACAACCAGTTACACTGCTTTGTGACTGCATATGTGTGTAAGACGTACAACCAGTTACACTGCTTTGTGACTGCATATGTGTATAAGACGTACAACCAGTTACAATGACTGTATATGTGTGTAAGACGTACAACCAGTTACAATGACTGTATATGTGTATAAGACATACAACCACTTACAATGCTTTGTGACTGTATATGTGTATAAGCTGCAGATGTAAGTAGAGTGAGTGTGCAAGCATTTCATTTTATGTATTGTTATGGCAAGAGATGACAGATGTGTGAAATAAAATTGTGACATCTAAGAAATTATTTCTGAAATATTGTAAATGTAATCATGCTCACAGATATATATCGTATTAAGATCTACTGAAGGAATATAACGAGAATTGTTCTTCAACTGAATTCTTTTATCAATAGCTGATTATTCTCGTAGGTCAATAATCCAACTGAACATGGTGGCCGTTCATAGAAATGTCACTACTCACACAACTAAACTGTTGGAAGCAATTCCATTTGATGTCTTCATTGTATGCTAACGTATATCAGTTTACAGTTTTCATGATGATGAAAACAACAAATATTCGTTAACTACACTAAGGCTTGAACATGGTTATGTGCCCCGGATTTTTACAGGATGAGCATTTGGATTAAGATCGTCCCATATCACTTGAGTTCTTTGCTGCAAATCATCATCGACCAGTTCTACCTTTGACTCATGAACATTTTTGATTATAATAAAATAGGATTTCGTAACACTATTATTATATCCTGCATTAATATACACGCCGGCAATAGGCAACAGTCGTCGTTATGCTCTTCAACGTGTAGATTGATTTGACCAAATGTAACTACATACATTCATCAAAATGCAAGACTTCAAAGTGTAGATTGATTTGACCAAATGTCCATACACATTCATCAAAATGCAAGGCTTCAAAGTGTAGATTGATTTGACCAAATGTCCATACACATTCATCAAAATGCAAGGCTTCAAAGTGTAGATTGATTTGACCAAATGTCCATACACACATTCATCAAAATGCAAGGCTTCAAAGTGTAGATTGATTTGACCAAATGTAACTACATACATTCATCAAAATGCAAGACTTCAACGTGTAGACTGATTTGACCAACTGTCCATATATACATTTATTAAAATTCTAGACTTCACAGTATAGTCTGATTTGACCAACTGTCCATACACACATTCATCAAAATGCAAGACTTCAAATGAGTGCAAACAGATCAGACTCATCATTTTCACCAAGTACGAACACAATAAATCACCAATAACATGCTGAATATTATTGCAGAAATACTTAATAATTGTACAGAAGTCAACACTTTTGTTAACCATCGACTTTCCTGGTAGATCATTGAGTTAAGAAGAATTCCGACGTCACAGGCCTTTGGTAGCAAACGCGTTTGTCAAGTCTTCATTCGTTACAGCTGTTGTCATACGCCGTCTTATTACACGCGGTATGAAGTTTCTCGGTCCTCGAGCATGTGATCTTGCTTCAGGAGAATAAGGTAACATAACGTCCGTGCGAGTTGGGTTGTCGTTTTCAAAATCTGATGTTGGCAATCTTGGCGCTGTAGACTGCGTATCGTCTTTAGGACAAACGTTTGTAGAATCAACAGTAGGTGCTTGGTTTCCATTTTCTGAATGGCAGAACTCGGGCTCTAAATATTCCCCCTGTAATAGAAAGACAGTAGCAGCACTCTTTTATCATTATGTTATGTATATAACAAAACCTGTGCTATTCCTATATTTAAATATTTCTTGGGGAAATCTTTTGTTGGAAATCTTTTCAACACTTACAAAAATTAGAATATTTTATAACGTTTGTATAATGGTATGGTAAATTAGACCACATGCATGTGCTCTTCAGAGCATAACTACTAAACTAAGTAGTATCATAATAATCCTCACTCAAAATCATAAAATCTCACGTATTTATCAACGCGATGCATGGCTTGAGTCATGACTTAAGAAAACTTGAAGAGTATACTTGCCAAAGCACAAGTCATGTCTTGAAGGTCAGTATAAGATGCATTATTTCTGAGCATTTTAATAATGTATGATCGAACTGAACTGTGCTGAAACCCTTAGGAGTTCACGTTTAAAATCGTCTATATTTGTTTTAGCCATATAAAACCCTGTACTTGCATTTACTAAGAACACGGGAGAACGAAGAGCAGTGAACAAAATTAACATATTGTAAGGATCTAGCGACATTTGTTACAACCTTCCAACCATCCCTCCCTCCAACCAACCAACCAACCAACCAACCAACCATCCATCCGACTAACCAACCTACCAGCCAACCAATCGATCAAGCAACAAAGCATGCATCCATGAAACAAATTCTAAGAAACGAAACAGAACATTAACAATTTAAATATTAATCAAGGTAAACGTACATTGAAATGAAATGTTTTTCTGTAAATCTTGTTTTTCAATGGTTCAGAATTAAATCAACTGACATGAAGTCCATGTAGAGGAGTAGAATTCAATGAAAATAAAATAAAGTGAACACAAAACACTTGGAAACACGCAACTCAACTGAAATTAAAATAAAATTCAATACAAGAAATATTTGAAAAAAATAATCGATTAATCTAAATTGAATACACTTTTATTTAAATATAGGAAAATATTTAAAATTAAAATAAAATAAAATTAGTCATGCATTTGTTTACGTAATTTAAAAATAGTAACATAAGCGTTTACTTTTTGCATCCATTTGTTAATATTAAATTTCTTTAATTTCATATTGGTTAATTGTTTACACATTCATGAGTTAAAATCTTCAAAGTTAAAGTCTGACCTCAGAGTTCGGCAGTTTAAAGTTTGAATTAAAAACAAACAAAAGTAAAGACTGACCACAGAGTTCATTTGATGAATTTCTTTGCACGTTAAAATTGTCCCGTCACTACAACCAATCCACAGCGTGCCAAAGGTGTCTACATTTAGCGCAGTGGGTGATTGGATTAGCGGGCAATCTTCGGCGAGAAGTCCAACTAGTCTTGGAACACTGCTTTGGAACTCATACATTTTGATGTCCTTTGTGTCTGCGCACACCACTAGCAACACCTCTGTGCCATTGACAACAAAAAAGCATACGTCACTTGGAGGGGAATCAAGATCCAATGGTACCATGCGACAGCTGCTGATCTTTTTGACTAAGGACACGCACTTCGCCTTTGATGACGAGGATGGTGATTTCTGGTGATGGATGACAGCAAAATACTGTTCTGTTTTATTGGCACATATTTTCAGAGGATTACTGGCACATATACTGAACAGTGGCAGGGCGAAGGATTCCAGTGATTGTGTATCTTTGTGGATTGCAAACTTACCAGGGTTTTCAGTAACCCGTATATGGTAGGTGGAACTTGCGGTTTTAGACACTGCTGAGCTCTCCGTGTTGGAAAGAGCTCTACTTAAGTCATACGTTCTTTGCATGTTGCGGCCGATGGCTATCAGCCAGTCGGACACCACCCGTGAAATGGTCACTCTTTGGCGTTCCAAAATTCGTTCCTCCATAAGCAACGTTCCTACGGGTGTAAACAATGCTATAACCGTTTCTTGGGCATTCCTTTCATATACTATCAGTATATTCCGATCCTCCAATGGATAGATGTCTAAGATGTTACAGAATGTGCCACTGTAGCACTGGAATTGCTTCGCCACTGACATCACGCTAGAGCCTATATTTTCTTGTGACATTACAGGAAAGCCCATGTAGCGTTCTGCAGCACTCTGATACTGAGCCGTGTCTTCAGCGTTGAGGAGAACCTGTGATGTATGTCTTGGAAGTTCTACGTGTTCATCGATAGTCGCATCCTTTCCAGGGCCGTATTTCATCAAGTAGTTGTGCACGTCCACCGTGTGAAAATAGTCCCCGTCTTCGGAAGAACTGAGGGCTCCATCTACACTTTGTAGTAAAACGTGCAGCCTGTCTTCTTTTTCACGAAGTCTGGCAGTAACATCCTGGAAATCCACAGTTAGTTGGCGAAGGCTAGCGAGTTTTCTTTCGCGGTATTCGTTAACCCAGGCGATGATTTTATCTGCTCTTTCATTAATAGAATTTTCAGTCGATCGTTTGCTTAATTGGAATTGAATGTCCTTGTTCGTCATGATCTGAATGTCTGACTGAACGTGGGACAGTTTGAATAAAAGATCATTCTTGACACGATGTATCTTCGTAACCGCAGCGTGGAGCACTTTAGGAATGTCTCGTGTTTGGTGACCTTCATGCTCGGTCAGTTTACAGTCACGACACAGCATTTCGTGACATTTCACACATTGAAACATTAGGTATTGCTCAGGATGGTGTTCGCATGGTCGTCTTTCCATCTTTCCCTTATTGCTGGACGAGTACGTGTAGACGAGATGACGATACACAAATGAAGTTATCGTTATCTGAGTGTTCGGTTTTACTCAGCCATTGAGTGTTATCAACTTGTGATAAAATATGTTTAGAATGCCGGCTTCACTTAAATAATGAACTGTCTTTACATTATGTTGATTGTAGATTGTTTGCCTTTACAGTTACTTGCATTCTTCCTTATAATACTCCCTATGGCCATAGTTATTATAGCACTCATTCAGGATTGTGGAGCTTCACACACATTAATATGGCCATAGTTATTATAGCACTCATTCAGGATTGTGGAGCTTCACACATATTAATATGGCCATAGTTATTATAGCACTCATTCAGGATTGTGGAGCTTCACATACATTAATATGGCCATAGTTATTATAGCACTCATTCAGGATTGTGGAGCTTCACATACATTAATATGGCCATAGTTATTATAGCACTCATGCAAGTATGTGGAGCTTCACACACTTTATATGAACATATTATAACACTCATGGAATTTGTGGAGCTTCACACACATTAATATGGCCATAGGTAGGGCGAATAAAACAAGAAAGCCTGTTTCTAATAGCTTCAATTATAACCTGCAATCTTGGAACATTTGACAGCTTTTACTTGTTCCCTATTTTGTTTCCACTTTTGGTTATGCATCTGTCACATTTGTCTACTATAGGAAAGAAGTTTAATTTACACGGAACAAAACTCTTTCACAACTGTCTTCCACATAAATACAGTTAATTCACTTAGAACACAAATCTTTCGGATCTGACATGTTGATTACCACTTGAAGTGATTGTTTCATACTTTATTATTTGTTTTATTATTATTTTGTCTCATCACTCATTGCTCTCGTCCCCCATCCCATGAATGTGAGAGTGAAAGGACTTGAATGGCTGATTAACAACCGTGAATAAGGAATTCCCCTTTGTTGAAATAAATTCATTATCAGAATTTTAAAACTAAAGTCTTTGGTTTTGGGATGTGAGTTGAGCGCAGTTCATTTATTCATTTTCTGTCCGTACACATATCACATTTCTACCATACACTCATACACACACGCCAACCGACTCACACCCTTCACACAGAATAAAAAAAACTTTATTCCAAAAGATCAACTTGGTTCTGTTATGTGAATGGTCGTCATAACATCTACACGAGACTAAGTGAGTCACTGGCTAACCATCATCCCCTCTTTCAACCCAGAGAGAGGAAGGTGGTGGTGACACAAAGGTACTTAGGTTCACTGGAAGGATGGTATCTTTATTTGTAAACATGAAGGGTCTGACAGCAACCTGTTAGTGGTACCTCTGAGCTATCAAGCAAACAAGCTGTGTTTCACTCATGATCCAGACACTCCTGGTCATCTAGGACCAAGCGAAAGTTTAGCTCGCATGGAGGCTGAGTTTTATTGGCCAGGTATGTTACTCGGTATTGTCAGTCGTGTGATATCTGTAAGTGAGTGAACAGAAAGATGGAACACCTAGTGCCACTAGGTGAAACCCCAACAATTGCTATCCCTTTAAGCGTGTAACTGTTGATCTCATTGGAGAATTTGTGCCCTCATCATGTCAAGGCCACATACAGATTCTCACTGTCAGTGTCATTGATTATGCTATGCGATATCCTGAGGCAGTTGTGCTTAGCCTCATTAGTATCATATCGGTAGCAAATGCGCTGTTCATAATTTTCTTGTATGTAGGACTCCTGGAAGAAATCTTGTCCGATAGCAGTACTCAATTCATAACGAGTTAATGAAAGAGATTAATCCACTATTGAGAGTAAAACAGTTTAAAACCTCTTCTTACCACCCTATGTTGAACGGTTTAGTAAGAAATCTGAATGATACCTTATCAAATCCTTGAGAAAACTGTGTGCAAAGACCACGTGATTGGAGTATGTATTTGCCAGCATATGTGTTTGCATTGCACAAAGTACCACACAATTTAACCCAATTTTCACCCTTTGCACTTTTATATGGTAGAACATTTAGGGGGCCCATGTCTATATTACCATACCTTTGGACAGATAACAGGCTAGGATAATCTGTAAAAAAGAACCGCACTTATCAACATGTGATCAAACTTGCGAACGATATTGACACTTCATGTCAGATAGTGGCCAAGAATGTACACAAACGTACAGCTAGACAAGTACGATGGCACAAGCGTATTTAACGAATGGTTGTGACATTGAAGTCGTCCATTACTTCATAAGAGAAATGTGGTTTTCTTGGTGCAAAGTGCAAAATATCAATGTGAAATACCTCTAAGGAATTTTTGTGCTGAGTTTTGATAAAAACGTTACATCTTTTTGGGGAGTCGTTAGTCTGAAATAAAATTTTTAGGTACTTGTAATCACCACGCTCTGGTGCATGCACTGTGTTCACAGTCAGAAGGGAGCTCACTCCTATTACGTAATATTTTGAACAATCGCCGGTTGTAGGTCATATGAAGCCCAATGCTTGACTGATAGATTTCCCGCATAAATTCATATGCACCTTTATATACCGTGCCCCGGCGCCAGTGTGGGTATTCACGAGGGAGATAAGCCTAATACGCTTGTTGTAGCATTGCATTGTTCCATGAATCATCCAGAAACCGGTTGTGTTAAGGAGAGGTACCGTGGTACTAGGCAAGGTAATGACACATCGATTTCATTAGTGTTAATTGTCAAACTCTGACTATTCCCCGAGTGTGGAACACATTCGATGTCTTGGCCAAATTGAGAAGTTGAGCCCTATTCCACGGCTAAAGGCATAATTCCACATTTATAGTGAAAGCCAGTGAGTGGAGGTGGCTACCGGAGCGAGAAACAAATAAGAGATCTGAGACGAATCCACACTGTGTAACAGAGGAGAGAGATCAGAGGAATCTACGTCTTGTAAGATTGAGATTCGAAAGGATTCAATTGTCTGTGAGATATGAGAGAAGAATCCGTACTGTGTAAGTGAGAGATTTAAGAGGAATCCTTGTTGTAATAGTGTGTGTGTGTGTGTGTGTGTGTGTGTGTGTGTGTGTGTGTGTGTGTGTGTGTGTACAAAGGTAGAGAAGGTCCAACAGTCAAAGCTGATGATTTTTTAAAATTTATTATTTTAAAATTAAAATTCATTGAATTTCGTATGTAGGAGAACTGTGTGAAATAAACTGATCAAATTTACTATTCTAATGTAGTCTTTATAAACAACCAGAATTATAATTAGCTATGAGTTATGATGGTGTTAATACAAACATGCTCCTCCTCTATATTTTGTAAATATTACATTACAACTTTGAAGGTTTACGTGCTTATAACGCGAGCAAAAGATCTCCAAGAATTAAAATCTGCTACAGAGGTAAAGTCCGATGCATTGGAGTGAATTCCCCTGCTTACTGATGTTGGTTTATAAAGAGATTTTCTAAAATTTATAAGTTACAGCGAGACTGCACCTTAACATTTCATTCAATTTACCAATTTCATTGTCTTCTATGTGTGTGTGTGTTATAAAAACAAATTTACAGTCACATAATCCTAAAGGGAATTCACATAAACTAAGATATTTTCATCACATATACTTGCTTCTGAATGTTTGAGTGTGTATTTGTATATTTGTGTGCAGGTCTAAAAAATTTTAAAACTGACATATTGTTAGTAAAGTACCTTACTCTACAATCTCACTTGAGTGTATATCTGTGTATCAGTGCTTTATTGTGTGTGCGAATATGATCATCAATATTAGTGAGAGAATAGTGAGTGTTTGCTTTGGTGTGAATAAGACTACAGGATTGGTTGTTCTCGTGTCTAGTTTGTTTGTGCAGTTAGAAAGAAAGTTTAGCCTCTTATTAAAACTTCTTAGTGTGAGTGTGTCTGTGTGTGTGTGTGTGTGTGTGTGGGTATGTGTGTGTGTGTGTGTGTGTGTGTGTGTGTGTATGTGTGTTGGCATGTAGTAGAAAATATCTTTGTTTAGTTATGTGAATTCCTTTCAGGGTTATGTGATTGTAAATCTGTTTTTATCAGAGAGAGAATAGGTAGTTGAAAGTGATATAATTTGATAATAAGTTAAAAAAGATCCATAAGTGACGTTTGTTCATTATAGTATCTCACTGTATTTACTCCAAACTGACATTTTAATTAAACTTAGCCTAGAGTTTTATGTAAGATGTCTTCCCAAAGTCTTATATCTCTCGTCAAACGTCCGTCTATCTCATGACGTCAATCCGAAGATATCTGCTTATGACATCCGCCTATCCCATGACATCAATCCGAAGATATCTGCTTTCCCAAAGTCGTATATCTCTTCTAGGACATCTGTCAATCTCATGAGGTCAATCCAAAGATGTCTGCCTTCCTAAAGTCCTATATCTCTCCGCTTACATCCGCCTATCTCATGACGTCAACCCCGAAGATGTCTGCCTTCCTAAAGTCGAAAAGACGCCAGAGTCTCTCCCAAACTATCGGCCAAGATGTCCACCCACACCATGACATCACCAATCCCAGAGTCAAGTTCTGTTGTTCCGCTGCTAAGATTTGTTCTTGTTTGGGAAATTGGCATACTTGATTTGAATGCTTCACTCTTTTGGTCTTTCAGAATTTAATGCAGTGTAAATTATACACGTTTTAAAATAAATTATTTATATATTTTCTTATAACTTTTTCGCTGGTGTTTTGAGAAGGGGTGGGGGGAGTTTGGGAAGTTGTGATCCCTTTTTTTCTCTTAGAGTTAGAGTTAGATTTAGGAGTGTTTGATGTAACTGTATTGGGTGGGGTTCTGTTGCGAATGTCATTTCATGCGCGCTATTTTACCTGTGTGCAATTGGACATTTTTCTGCATGTACTGAAAGTGTTGCAATAGAAATTATTATTCTTTAATTTAAGCCAAAGTGGAGAGAGAGAGAGAGAGAGAGAGAGAGAGAGAGAGAGAGAGAGAGAGAGAGAGAGAGAGAGAGAGAGAGAGAGAGAGAGAGAGAGAGAGAGAGAGAGAGAGAGAGAGAGAGAGAGAGTTATTTAATTAAATTAGTTTGCAATACTTTGAAAAACATTTCCACATTTTGTTGTTAGAGTTTCAGTTCGCTTTTGCCTTTGTGTCAGGTGTAAGTGGGCTGGGTGGAGTGTTTTATGTTGGAAGTGTGGTGTAGCTGTGTTGGTGAGTTTGGGTTTGGTGGTGACCATTATGTGTAAATGAATTGTGTAATTGAATGAGAAAATGTGTGGAGAATTTTGTTTTTGTTTTTTTATGTTTGTGTGTGTGTGTGTGTGTGTGCGCGCGCGTGCGTGCGAGCGTGTGTTTTGTGTGTGGTTTTTTGTTTTTTGGGGGGTGGGGGTGGGGGTCTTTTTTTTTGAGGGTTTTTTGGGAGGGGGTTGGGGGGGACTTTTTTTTAAATTTTTTTTTTATAAAACCTTTGTAGAATTCAGAAGATTCTACGTGTCAGAGATTAAAATATACATCACTTCAACGGGCCTATGGAAAATGCAGAAAATCCCGATGGGGAGTTACAATCATTGAGCTCCCCCCCAAAAAAAATAAACAAACTTTGTGCTCCAGAGCAATATTCTACCAACAATATTAGAAACAGAATCTGCTATTAGAAAGGTCTAGTGGCGGAAACTCGAGACTAAAGAAAGTTCAAGCAACGACAAAGAGGAGAGAAGCAATCCCCCAAGCTAAACGAACAAAATCATTGTGCGTACACTTGCTTATAAGGGACGCTTACAAAAAATGTTGCACGTCCTTTTATAGAAGATGCTCGGCGCAGACCGCAATAATAATTGGTGTAAATCTGGTAAACACGATGTTGCATAGTTACATAAGAATGCACGTTTTTTTCACGCATTGCAAGAAGTGCTGCGGAGGCAGTTCTTTTATGACCTAGTATTTTGTAATCACTCCACGATATAAAAAACTAAATTAAAAATTAATTAAAAATTAAGTTACTTATCGTTTCCATGTAGTGCCTAGGAAACATAAACAAATCCTACTTCCGTCCTGTATAGAGACATGTTTCCAAGGTCTAAAAGGGGAAACAAATGACGTCAGAATTCTGACCTATTTAGCATGACGTCACAGTAAACGTAAGCACAAAGAGAAATTATTCGTAGTTACTGGTAAGAAGTTATTTATAGAGACCAGTGCATCAGAAAGTCCTCCACCGTCCAGACACGCCGACATGCAGCACAGCGATCATCACCAACGGCACACAACTACCCCTCGCCCTCTCCAGAAGAAAGTCCATCCCTTATGAAGAACGACTACACATTTTGATAAAACAATTTAAATACAATCAAATAGAAACTCCATCCTATATGAACAATGACTTAACATTTTGATGAAACAAAGTATGCAATCAAATAGAAACTCCATCCTATATGAACAATGACTTAACATTTTGATGAAACAATGTATGCAATCAAAATGAACAATGACTTAAGGTAGGGTAAGGGCGGAAAGGGATAAATGAAAGTTTGGCTAAATTTATTTCAGTAAGAACAAAGACATTTAGTTCAAATATACAACATGCTACATATGTTACCGCAGTGTATTGTCTCTAAGCATCGAAAAACGTTACATATTATAGATTTTCATTTCACAAGAATTAATTTATTTCATGTCGCACAACTGTTAGTATATTAACCCTCTTCATGCTCAATCTTAGTAGAAGGTATGATCAGGATCTTGCATGTGGTGTTGACGTGGATAGGGTCACAAAAACATTTCAATGGGTGCAAGTAATCACACTTGCCTGACGTGTGTAAGTGAAAAATCTGGCGAAGAAGTGACCGGACGTAATGAATCACTTTCGTTGGAAGTGTCCATGTTGATGGATCTAGCCAGGTGTAAGTATTGAGACAATTTCATGTGTAGCCGAAATCTTGCGACAATTTTACCGGGTGCAAGTAGTCACACTGGTTAGACGAGCTTGAATGGTCAAAGTCTTTTGAGGATTTTGGCCGGGTGCAAGTAATCAAACTGGTCAGCTGTGAAGTGGCCGAAATCTTGTGAGGATTTGGCCGGGTGTAAGTAGTCACCCTGGTCAGCTGTGTGTAAAGTGGCCGAAATCTTGTGACGATTTGGACGGGTGCAAGTAGTCGCACTGGTAAGCTGTGCGTAAGTGGCCGAAATCTTGTGAGGATATGGTCGGGTGCAAGTAGTCACACTGGTCAGCTGTGTGTAAGTGGCCAAAATCTTGTGACGATTTGGACGGGTGCAAGTAGTCGCACTGGTAAGCTGTGCGTAAGTGGCCGAAATCTTGTGAGGATATGGTCGGGTGCAAGTAGTCACACTGGTCATCTGTGTGTAAGTGGCCGAAATCTTGTGACGATTTGGACGGGTGCAAGTAGTCGCACTGGTCAGTTGTGTGTAAGTGGCCGAAATCTTGTGACGATTTGGACGGGTGCAAGTAGTCGCACTGGTCAGTTGTGTGTAAGTGGCCGAAATCTTGTGACGATTTGGACGGGTGCAAGTAGTCGCACTGGTAAGCTGTGCGTAAGTGGCCGAAATCTTGTGAGGATATGGTCGGGTGCAAGTAGTCACGCTGGTCATCTGTGTGTAAGTGGCCGAAATCTTGTGACGATTTGGACGGGTGCAAGTAGTCGCACTGGGTCAGTTGTGTGTAAGTGGCCGAAATCTTGTGACGATTTGGACGGGTGCAAGTAGTCGCACTGGTCAGTTGTGTGTAAGTGGCCGAAATCTTGTGACGATTTGGACGGGTGCAAGTAGTCGCACTGGTAAGCTGTGCGTAAGTGGCCGAAATCTTGTGAGGATATGGTCGGGTGCAAGTAGTCACGCTGGTCATCTGTGTGTAAGTGGCCGAAATCTTGTGACGATTTGGACGGGTGCAAGTAGTCGCACTGGTCAGTTGTGTGTAAGTGGCCGAAATCTTGTGAGGATTTGGACGGGTGCAAGTAGTCACCTTGGTTTGAGTTGTCTCTGTATACGAAATCTGGAGAAGAATTGACTGGTTGCATGTAGTCATGGGGGTTAAAGACATCTATGAACATAAAAACGATTCATACATGAATGGAATACATACAATTCTTGTAAAGTGCTACACCAAATAATATATTGAAGAGAAAAGCAGCAGGCAGAAACACATATAATAATGCATTTTGTGTTTAATAAAATTATTGGTAACTTGGTAATTTTATTATTCGAATTTAGCAGTACATATTTATATCTAATTATTGCTTGAGAATATTATCCTTCAAGAGATATACTATTTGTATGCCACCTCTGAATTGCCAACAACAGTTTACAAACGTTGGGACGAAACATTAATAACAAACAAGATTTTACGATAAGCTACACACTGAAAAATCTAATTGAAAAGAACATTAAACATCGCTGCTTTTTCTTTCGGAATCAAAGACAGTGCCTGTTGATGAATTTGGATGCATGTTGGATGCAGATAATCCCCTTTGTTAGCATAATTGTAAAGAAAATAAGGAACATTTCTGCAAAAGCTCTGAAAGTATATCTCATGAAATAACACACATACTCACATGTACGCCCGAATATTTTATTTTTACTTTTACGTATTTTTGAGTTAAATTATGCCTGCTATTTTGGAAACCAGAAAAATATACGGATATTATATAATGCATAGAGCCTTATTCAAGTGGTTACAAAGGCAAGGAAACTACCTGATGAAAACATATTCCATTATCTATTTGGTTATATTTATCAGTACTATCACCACCACCATCAATGCTGCTATTGTTTCCAAAACTTTCTGTAAGTGCGTTTACTGCAATACTATTTTATCACTTCTACGAATATTATCACTGCTACCTGTTATCACTACTATTCCTCTCTAAATTAATTATTACTATCACTTCTCCACTCTTACCACTAGTATCATCACTGCCTCTACCCGAACCTTACCACTACTTTCATCAATACTACTGCTACTCCACCATGATTATTACTATCATCACTACCACCTACCCCAACCTTACCACTACTATCATCATCACTACTACTATTACTCTACCTTTATCACTACTATCATAACAACTCTACCCTTACCACTAATGTCATCACTACTACTACTTCCACTTTTATCACTACTATCATCATTACCACTCTCTCACTCTTACTACTTCTACCATCAGTACTACTATTCCACCGCTACCACTACTATCATCATACCACTACCCCACTCTTACCACGACTATCATCACTACCCCACTCTTACCACTACTATCATCAATACAACTACTGCACGCGTACAACTGTTATCGTCAATACCACTACTACACCCGTACCACTACTATCATCAATACCACTACTACACCCGTACCACTACTATCATCAATACCACTACTACACCCGTACCACTACTATCATCAATACCACTACTACACCCGTACCACTACTATCATCAATACCACTACTACACCCGTACCACTACTATCATCAATACCACTACTACACCCGTACCACTACTATCATCAATACCACTACTACACCCGTACCACTACTATCATCAATACCACTACTACACCCGTACCACTACTATCATCAATACCACTATATCAATCCACTCGTACCACTATTGCTACTAGCATTCCTTCTATTACTACAACTCGAACTTCTACTGTTATTCAATAAAGTGCTACATATGTACCATTATCGGCTAAATTGACGACAGCTGTGTGTGTCGAAGTTTACAGGATGAAGATAGTCCTCTGTTACTAGAGCGACTTAAAATCAATCGTCAGAAATGTTTGAGAGTAGATGATATGTTAAAAGCATTGTACATAAGAAGTGGAATACACATATAAATATTTATTAGATGACAAAAGAATATGAACATTCCGCCCTTCTGTTTAAAGCAAAATCTACTGACTGTACTATGCAAACATCGTACAAAGTTATTTAGAGAAAAAGTATTCCGAAGGAAATGACGCTACGTGAATGACAAGTTTAAAAAGTGAGATAAAGTATTCCGAAGGAAATGACGCTATGTGAATGACAAGTTTAAAAAGTGAGATAAAGTATTCCGAAGGAAATGACGCTATGTGAATGACAAATTGAAAAAGTGAAATAAAGAAATGACATTAATAAACCATAAAATGCCGCATTATCAGTATAGTACAGAATAGAGCTGCTTGCATAAAAATAACCGCATTTGGCTAAAATCTCTAAAAATAAAAATTAAAATGTAACATTTGCAAATTATTTCTAATTAGCGTCTCAGATAAAGTCAATGCAGCGATTGTAATTAAATAAAGAAAATGAATATATTAATAACGACTAGAGAGAATTCAGAATGGATGAAACTCATTAGGTTATTAATTAAAATAATTGATCAATCGTTGTTGTGAATGATGCATTAAAAAAAAATAAAAACCTGTGACGAAAGTAGCATTACCACGTGGCGGAAGTGTTGGAATGGGTCTGGCACTTGACTGCCAATGATCTCCATTCAGCAAATTGTCTGCAACTGTGTAAGAATAAATGCAACATAACTTACAGTAAATATCTGATGTCCACAAAATCTGAGAAAAAATCAACTATCAAAATTATGTATATCGGTGAATGTGTGAGTGTGTGTGTGTGTGTGTGTGTGTGTGTGTGAGAGAGAGAGACAGACAGAGAGAGAGAGAGAGAGAGACATATAAAGAAGGAACTTATAGCATTCTGGTGTGACGATTGACGTGAATCATTTTAGTAATTCTGAAAAAGTCAGATTTTAAATTTAAATTTATCACAATAGGATGAACACATCTTTATTCTATCTTTGCACATATTAAATTGAACGAGACACCCTGATTATACAGCACTCTTTGCTTACCGACATCTTTGATCTCACTGTAAACAGCAAAATCTTGATTGACATCACCAGTAAAAACCTCACGTGAATGACAAATTTCGTTATAAACAGAGCTCGCTTTTTTGCCTTTCTTAAAGTGGGGGTGATCGTATTTGGAGTATCTGCCTGCAATTTGATACAACAGTAAACTTTCAGACGAAAGTCAGTTTGCTTTAGTAATAAAGAGTACTGAGAAATCTTACAAACATTACAATATATGTTCTGGCCCTGGGACTGATAATTTATGTACACTTCCTTCCTTCCCTATTCTTCCTTCCTTCCAAACTTTCATCCTTGTTAAATTTATTGAGCTTCTTACACATAAGTAGGAGAAAATGGGTGGATGGGGTCTGTGTACATACAGAATAAAAGACGGATATATATTTTCCTTTGGTAAGATGCTTTCTATCTACGGAAATATTATGTGACGGTAATCGTTTGTCTTTAATGCTCTGGAAGAGAGTAACATTTTACAGCACTCGCAAACCCACCAAGTTAGAGAGACGAGCGGTGTCTTCTTATAGAATTATTAATAACATAAATTAAGAGTCTAAAAACTTGTAATTAGTTAAGGGTGATTAAATAATAATATTAATTATAACCAATAACTAGTGTGGCATAGGCGTCAAACTTTGTAAATATCTGTTTTAGTTATTAATTAGTTAAATTGTAATTTGATATAGTTTGCATTATGCAAGACTTTAATTATTTTTCTTATTAGTGATTACATTGTTGAGTTATATAAGTCATTATTATTATTATTTATTCAGCATTAGTAATTAGCCTTTGGATATAGCTACATGTTGCTATATGTTACAGGGTCTCGAGGATCTTAATATAAGGAGATATCCACTTACGTATTTTAATGAAAATAATGATGCTAACCACAACGATGATTATAAATGCAGCAGTACCACCAATGGACACACCGACAGTCAAAAAGGGCCCAGACTCATGGATGCTTGGAGTACCTGAAGAATACAGGACATTGCTGTATTGCAGAATTACTTTATTTAAACATACTAAACGCACAATAGTCATATAAATAATTCATGGTCGAAAGTCTTTTGTAACAATTATTGCATTGATTTGAATGCAATCACTGGAACAATTTATAACAGTTTTGACAGTTTGTTAATACAAGATTTATTCTATTTAACTAAACTGTATTGGTATAAAAAGCATCTTGTTCATTTCACCCATTTATCAGTAATAGAAATAGGGGTATGGGTAGGGGACGGGGGGCTTAAACAAGCTAACAGGATTCACAAATAAGTCTTGTTAAATTCATGCCTTTACTATGTGTCAATGACACCTCTCTTCTTTGTTTCTGTTTGTCAGTATTTACTGTGGGATGGGAGTGTTGTTTATTTTTTGCGTTAAGCTTGCAAGCTAGTAAATCATTGTTGTTAGGATGTGGCGGTGATGGTGGTGGTGATGTGTTGGAGTTAGTTGCTTAGCATGAACATTTCAAATCCAGCGTGAGACAATTCAAACTTTCGATGGCAGGATTGATGGCAGGCCCGCAATTGATCACCTTTTGTCTCTCAGTCGACCATTCAGTCTGCGATCCAATTATCTTCTATCGTCTCTTGTGGGTGGCATCTTACTTACCTTTAACCCAATGAGGCAAGACCCCGACTAACTGTAAAAGTCATCTACCTTCCATTCGTCCGGAGCTATATAAAAACGTCTTTACTGTTGATGAAATGCGTGACGGGATCAGAATCCTAAAACGGGAATGGGAATGGTCATTTTTTTCGTGGTCTGATTGAAACAGTATCTAGTGCATATGACTTCAGCTGATATTTTTAATCTGAAGTTTCAAGACTTGAAACACTTCACGTGTCACATCGTATTTCATGAACACTTTGGTACTCTCTCTCTCTCTCCCATCCACCCCAACAAACACACTATTCTCAGCGTAACAGGACTGACGCATTTACTACAAGCGAGACAATCACACTCTAGGAAACTTCACTTAATTTTGCCTGGTATGACAATTTGCCTTAAACGCACAAGGAATGAAAGAAGCTTTAATTTTATCGCACTGGGCACTGGTGGAGCAGTAATAAAATCTTTGAAATTTGGTGTTTTAAGTGTGTTTGTAACTAACGATATTGTACACTATAATTTATAGTCTCTCGTTTTCGTCATAGATTTAATTAGGGTTTATTATTGTGGGTGTATGATTGTGAATTAGGTCTTGTTATTCAGTTTGTTGTTTATTAGTAAAATGTCCGTGTTAATATCAACTCTTACCCCTTGTTTCACTGTTTGGATAGGCCGATATCCGTCTTTTACCTTCTGCATTCATTCTTCTGTTCTGCTGCATGTGTGCCTGTGTTTGCTTGTGTTAGGAATCAAAGAATTATGATAATACATGCATATACATACCTGTAAGTGATGTAATGTTTGGACAATACAACCACGCAACGTCGGATAATATGATGAAACAACGTTCATATAATGTAAACATAGCTTGCAATTAATTTGGATAACTTGCACCTAAATCCTATTTCTGCTTTAATGCTGAAAGAAAGAAATCGGGAATGGTTGACGCAAATATTAAGTGCTTTTCATTTCAAATCTATCTCCCATTCGTATTCAGAGTGAAGATGATGATGAATGTAGGGGGCGCTTCCGGCTTCCGTCGCTTTCGCGCAAAAGAGTGAAGGATTAGCATAGACGTATGCCACATATAAATTATAGCTTTTTATTTTGTAAATTACATTTCTGTTTTACGTAAAACTGGAACAAACTGTGAAATATCGATATGCTTTCTAAACTGAAATAAACTATGAAAATGCTGTAGACACGCGAATGCAGTGGTGTTCCCGGATTTGGCTCCTAAATAAATTTGAAAGGTGGACTCAAGAGAGCCTAAAAACTGCCAGGAGAGGGGGCGGGGGGCGCAAGACAGAAACAAGAACGTGAATGATCAAATGGAGTTCATATAAGACTTGAGTTAATTTAAAATGCCTCTGACACTCATAACCACTTCCTTCATATAAAGCTTGTGAACAGTTTAGATTAAATCAATAAGGCATGTGAACATTAGGCAACAATATTGTTCAACTGAGCAGCAGCAACGCAGCGACAGCAGGGGTGGCAGCGCAGCATGATGTTTGAGCAGAGCGTACATACACACACGTTAAGAATGCCATATGCGTTAAATGTCTTGATTCATTCTTCTCATAAAAAATAAAAACAAGAGCAAAATTATAATAGGCAAATGAAATTAGAGCTGAAATGTCCAAGCATGGAGAAAACACTGAATTTTCATTATTTACAATTATGAACAGTAATATTCAAATTTACAAATCGAGATTGCATTTATTATTTAAATATTGTTGGTCATACAGATCTTTTTCTAAAACACCATTGTATGCATATAATCTGTCATTCAATAGCTGCGAAAGCATCAGTGTATTAAAACAGTCAATTAAGCAAGCAATCTACATATATTAAACAATCAATTAAGCAGGCAATCTGCATATTAAATAAATAATTTAATTGACATTTAGTAGATGAAAATTTACTGTTGCTGACTTAAACATGTTTCTGTAATTTAGTAATTTATATCATGGAAAATGCAATATGTACCTGTCTGATAATTGATATTATGGAAAATTCAATAAATAACCTGACTGGCAACTCATATCATAGAAAATGAAATACGAACCTGTCTGGTAATTCATATAATAGGAAATTCTATATATACCTCTTTGGAAATTAATATAATAGAAAATGCAGTAAGTTCCTGTCTGGTAATTCATGCCCTGGAAAATACAATTTATATACCTGTCTGGTAATTCATGCCATGTGTTTCTGTCTTGTCATTCTTACCCTGGAAAATATAAATGTCGTTCATGCGTCCTGCAACTGAAAGAATTGTTGTCACTTCCGTTCCATCCGTTTTTAGTCTGATGAGATGGCTCAATGTTGTCTGATACCTGTGCACAAGACATTATATTATTTCGATATAATAGTCTTTTACGAAATTAAATCTATACATTTTTATTTTGTACCTGTGACAATAATTATGCTCAATTATGCCAATAATTATGCTCAATTATGCTCACCATTTTGCTGTCATTTCTTAAAATTGTTAAGCAGCAAACTGAAACAAACCATGATTTAATTTTACTCTTAGCAATGTTTGAATATATATTTGTGTATGTGTGTGTGTGTGTGTGTGTGTGTTCAGATCTGTATTCGAGCGTCGTACACATTGATCGTTTCACAGCTTTACCTCCTTGGATATTGAGTGAATTTATCATTTCGAGGTTTTCACAGCTTTACCTCCTTTGAGTGAATTTATCATTTCGAGGTCTTCACAGCTTTACCTCCTTTGAGTGAATTTATCATTTCGAGGTCTTCACAGCTTTACCTCCTTTGAGTGAATTTATCATTTCGAGGTCTTCACAGCTTTACCTCCTTTGAGTGAATTTATCATTTCGGGGTCTTCACAGCTTTACCTCTTTTGTGAATTTATCATTTCGAGGTCTTCACTCGACATTGGTTATTATGTTACATACATTTAAGAACAAAAACAAAGCAATATCTTAAATGTGATCTTTTAATTTATGACTCAGATATCCTGTCAATTTAACAAGAAACCAACAAACAATAATTTTATATTACTTAGCTGAAGTCCAGTCAGTTAAATAGAGATGATTTCCGACGAGACCCAGACCATAAAAGGCTGCCAGCTCCTTTGCATAAAGGACTTTGCGGTCACCACCTTCCAGGTTTGAGCGCTCCACTATGCTTGTACTAATTACACCGAGGCCCTTATTAGTACCATATACCGTCCAATATAAGTGATTGTCTGCACACCCACAAACTCATTCCATTCTAGATTATCATTATTCACTTTTTACTTTGACATATATGCATTTGCATTAGGATCTTTAGCATGTGTAATTTCCACTTTGTTTATAATAATAGTGTTTTGTTATAGACTGTTGTTGTCTGTGTATTGTTTGCTACATGTTTCCTTGTCGTTTATCTATTTTATCCTTTGCTTGTATGTCAAGATCTGAAATTTCTTTCCTGTCAAGTGTAAGTTCAAACTTCATATGTTGAACAAATTTTTAATTTTTTATTGTTTTATTGCAGACATAGTGCAGGGAAGATTCAACAAATCGTACACTCATACAGAAAAAAACAGAGAGAGAGAGAGAGAGAGAGAGAGAGAGAGAGAGAGAGAGAGAGAGAGAGACAGAGAGAGACAGAGACAGAGACAGAGACAGAGAGAGAGAGAGAGAGTGTGAAAGATGGTTAGACGAGAGTTAACGAAAGTGAAAGAGAGAATTGGAAAGTGAGGAAGAGAGTAAGATTTAAAGAGTGAGACGAGAGACAGATTGCAAGAGAGAGAGAGAGAGAGAATATGTGTGTGTGTGTGTGTGTGTGTGTGTAACATTTTGCTGGGAGATGGGCAAGATTTTAATTCTCCACCACCTGGGAGGCCTGTAAAATTAGATTAATCCCCAAACACACCTTATGGATGATTATACGTGTTAGAAAGATGAATGATAGTAATGTAGAATAGAAGAGTGATAGTTCTAGAAGATCGCTCGAGCACCCTGACACATACAGCCAGATATAGTAAGTAAATACAGGTGACAGACTACAACATATAACATGCAAGTGAATCACGCTAACACGAGTTGTCTATGTATCAGCAATATTATATTCAACAAGAAATAACGTAAGATAGCATGGTTACACATAGCGAATATGTCAACAGTAACATTTATAATTTATAAACGTATTAGTTCATAATCACGACCATGTGATGTCATAAGAGAATGTCTGGTTTGAGTAGTACACCACTGTAGTAGTTATTTGGCTCGTTCGTATTAGCAAACTATAAATGAATTTATAAGAGAACACTGAATGTTTCTGAGTGAACTCTGAAATACGACTGAGAGAAGTTGACTAAAGCTGTGCAGTTGTTGACTTTATAGTTACATAATGGCATGTTGTTTGTGTCCCAGTGAATGCCATAGTAGACATGTACATGGTCTGTTGAACTGGTCTTTGACCCGTGGGTCATTCTGCTCTGGTGTTGCTTTGCAGTTCAATACTCATCAAATGCAACATCCAAGATAAAGTGTTTCCATTCTGGTGTTGTTTCATGGCTCAGAAATCATCGAATCAATGTCTCAGATAAGGTGCCGATCTGTCAGTAGAATACACATGAGCAAAGAATTTGTTTTCATTTGTTCTCTGACTAATAACACTCTTACTTACATGGCTATCATATATTTTAATATAATAAGCAAAACACAATATAAAATATAGTTAATGTCAAGAGATAAACATGAATATATTAGTTAGGCAAGCGAAACCACATACTTGTAGTAGTAATATATACAGGGGATGGTTTTCTGCTGTGTTTATAACTGGCAATAAGCATTGGTAATATGATTCTAACTTAGTAAGGATGGGCGACAAAACAATGTGTTGCCTCAATTTTTTTCCTGAAACTGCTGACTTAAGATGCTATAAGAAATGAATATCGGCACATTGAACCATCTCAATTCACAGCCTGTGTTTGAAACCATATTGTGTTGTAATTCTATTCAAATAAACAAATATCTAGCTATGAATGCACAACATATGTTTGAAATCATATTGTGTTGTATTTCTATACAAATTAAACAAATACATGTCACTGTAAACAAACCTGCCTAACTTTCCCTATCCTCTCATGGTGTAACATTGTCATAGTCTTTATGTCTTTTTGAGATACAGAATATTTTCAGGGGCACCGTAAGGGGACTGAAGAACTATTTGAAACATTATCGATAGTTAAGCTGTGGAAACAACCAGCAATGTGCAATGGATGAAGAACTATTAGATGCTGAAATATATTTTGACTCATATATACATATTTTTATTCCCGGCTATCTCTGTATGAGTAAGTTGTGTGCGTATTTGTATTTGACCTAATGTTGAATTGCTTTGTGTAGTGTGTAGAAAATTGGTATTGTTAATAAAGTTTACTATTTCTTCATTAACACCCACTCTCTCTGAGTGGCATGCTTTGGAGAGAAAGATCTGTAGCAGGGATTGGGGCATAATACAAAAAAATAATAAGTCAGAGGTCGGATCTTTGAATGTTAGTGCCATTGCTAGTTATTTAGATATGCCAGATAATTGCTGTTCTATCTACCTATAACACTGAGATTAAGCGCTGAAATGGTTACAGGGAGATTACCCCTTCATTAAATGTCCGAAATAGAGAGGTGTTAAATTATCGAAGGTGGAGAAATGATAATATTCTGATAATTTAAGAGATCAACTCTTTGATGTAAAATGCCTGTTGCAGACAGATAGATAGATAGACAGATATATGGGTAGATAGATGGGCAATGAAGAGTTATTGAGACTAGGGAGATCTAAATAGACAAAGATAAACAAAACGGAATAGATAATAGACTGTGATACAGACAGGTGTGCAGAATGAAACAGTGATATAGAGTTGATAAAGATAAAGAAAGTAGATTAGAAATAGTGATATATATATATAAGTGCCAAAGAAGAGATGTTTGTCTCTATTTTTACTATTTAATTATATATTTTGTTTTGATGATATTTTCTAACGACCAAGTCGTTTTGCTCCCTGATATAATCCGAACCAGTAACAAGTTGATGAGTAGATTTTCTGACTAATATTTTCATAATGGCACATAATAATTTCATCCAATGGGGGCAGAACAAAAGTTATATTGTGGAGAAATGAGTTATTCTAATCATTGAAAAATTACTTATCACTGCCGGGTCATAAAAGTGATATTTACCTTATGGTAAGTAAACTGACTGATAAAGAAAGAATGGATTTAGAAATATTTCGTACATGCTTGCTATTGATCAATGATTTGAACTGGAGAATGCTTTACGTAATTGAACCGTTATTTCTATGTTCACTAATTTAATTAAAATGTACATTATACTTGTGAATGTCGATCAATGTTATATTTCTTATGTTGTGTATGTGTATCGGGCTAATGAATATTGTTGCAGGATTTGTAAGTTGATAATGTAAGAAAGAAAGGAGTTTGGAGATGAAATATGCCTGAAACTTAGCGCTGCCCTTTGTTTCACTTTTGTACAAAGGAGTAGGCCTTTCCCCCTCTTTTTCTGGATCTAATTTTCTTTTACTTGGATTTCCTTTTTGGATGTCTGGTACCCACTTTAGACTATAGTGATAGCATTATTTAATCAGGCTGTGATTGGTGTGTATCCAGCATTGTCGTCGAACTTACCAGTAAACGTGCTGCTGTGAGTTGGTTCCAGTGACTTCTGTTCAAGTCCCAACATGATGGAAATTGAGGCTTGAGTTTGGTCTTAAGAATTCACGAAGATCTTAGAACATTCCTTGTGGTGTGCTTTGATGCAGGCTACACAATTCCAGATGATTCTCTATAGTGTGCATTGTGAGTGCATTAAAGAATCTGGAACAGTTGTGTAATGTGCCTAGAAGGGGTATGTTGGAACCATCATCTAATAAGAAAGAAAGTGATTTGTTGCAGACCACGTGATTGTGAACACATGCCATGGACAGCTATCACCATTGAAAAGGTTATGTACATTGACTCTAATTATGTCTCTAAAACTACACTCTAATTTCTATGATGAAACCATATCTATGAACTTGACTACACACACACACACACACACACACACACACACACACACACACACACACACACACACACACACACACACACACACACACACACACACACACACACACACGCACACACACACACACACACACACACACACACACATATATATATATATACATATATTAATTTGACTATGCTAGGTTAAACTGAATTAGTTTTTAACATTTAATCAAACGCTCAACTGATTATATATTCATATGTTGTATTATACTTGATTGTTGATTTAATAAATTTATTATCCTTGCAAATATATTAAAACCTTATGTTGGAGTAATAGTGGGTGGATGGGGGCTCATTAAATATAAATAAAAGACGGATTTTTATTACTCCTTTAGTAAGAAGCATCCTGCAGGACATTATGTGACAGTGAACGTCTATCTTATTATTGTGTAAAGAGTAGAGTTTTACGACATCCTTATAATCCGCCAAGTGAGACATGTTGGTCTTTAGGAGAGTTGTTAATAAATATAAATTAAGATTACAAATACACATGCATAGAGAGACTGAGAGAAACAGAAACGGTTAGAAATAAAATATGAATGAGGTTAAATCTGTTGGTCCTTGAACAGATAAACGGATTGCTTCGATGTTCCAATAATTGTCTATGAATATTTAGTCACTTACTTTTGATATCTAAAGCCAGACCACACGGGGAATCAGTACGTATTAGGAGCATGCGATTACTGCCGTCGAAGTTTGCTTTTTCAATTTTCCCAATATTTCCCCAGTCTGTCCAGTAGACAACACTGACAATAGAACACCATGTTCATTAAAGCAAATAAAGTTCTAAACTGCAACAGTTTTGTGTGTTGCAGAGCTAATAGTTGATACTGCATTTATTCATTAGACATGTAAATATAAATGCCACCATAAAGGACCACACTCACAACATTTTAATTCACAAAGTTAGAGTTATGGAAACTGAATATGTTTATTGAACAAGCTTTGCTACATTTAACATAGATTATCATCCGCCCGACAATCGACTATATATATATATATACACACACATACACAAACACACACAAACACACACACACACACACACACACACACACACACACACACACATACACATCAATTATGTACTTGTAAGTGACAATGTCACTCAGATAAGCATTCCATTGTCAGTATCTTATATTATTTCAATAAATCTGGGTATTGATAAGTAAATTGAAATAATATTTATTGGATTAAATTAGAAATCTACAGCAGAATGAATTTGGAGCCATTGATACGCAGACAATATTCTGAAAATCTACAACATCACATTCTAAATTAAAACGTAAAAGAAATGATTTGAAAGGCTGTCTTTATGGTATGAATTTAAATAAGACACGCATGCAACCTACCGTTTACTTGTATCAAGAGCGATTGATCGCGGTTCGTCCAGATATGTGTTCACGATGACGCTAGGGTTCAAGGTAGTTAAATTCAAGACGGCAATGTGGTCTAGAAAATCATCAGTATAAAATAGCTGACGAGTAAACGGGTCAACTGCAATGCCACTAACATAGGATTCTGCAAATAAGGATTGTTCGTTTACAATTAATTATAATTATTTACATCGTTAAATTAGTATTAAAGGCAAAATGTTTCCCAATGTAAGACACAATTTAAGACATATTTAAATTGCTTACCTATCAAGAAATCCAAATTACAGAAGAATTTTCTTTTAGAATAAGAACTAGCATGTATACTTGAAAAGTGATTTTCTAATCATATAATCATAATAATAAATTATCTCTCCATCCATCAATCTATCTATCCATTCATCCATCCATCTGTCCGTCTGTCTGTATGTCTATCCATCTATCAGTCTCTTTCTTTCTTTCTTTCTTTCTTTCTTTCTTTCTTTTTCTTATTTTCTCTCTCTCTTTCTTTCATTTATTTTCTGTTTCCTGTTAACTGAAATCCTATTCAGATACATTTATACATTATTCTGAAATACCTCTTACTTCTCGGTTTCTATGTAATTAAAAATATATCATGCAGCTGAGAATATAACAACATCTAGTCTTTGAAATGATTTGTTCCTTACGAATAGCACGTGGTGCAGTGGGCTAGAAATCATTTGTTTATTGGTCTGTGGGCTAGAGATTAATTGTCAGTTGGTCTGTGGGCTAGAGATTAATTGTCAGTTGGTCTGTGGGCTAGAGATTAATTGTCGGTTGGTCAGCAGGCTACATATTGCCAATTGGTCAGTGGGCTACACATCAATTGTCAGTTTGTTCAGCGTGCTAGAGATTAATTGTCTCTTGTTCAGTGGGCTAGAGATCAATTGTCAATTGGTCAGTGGACTATAAGTCAATTATCAATCGGTGAGTTGACTTCAGATCTATTGTCAATTGTTCAATAGGGTAGAGTTCAATTGTCAATCGGTCAGTGGTCTAGAGAGTCAATCGAGAAAACAGCGCACAACTGTCATTATTTGGTGTCTTCTGTATCATAGTTTGCCAATCCAGTTAAAGAGCATATATTCAGATCATTGGCTGATATTTATGCATGTAACTGCTGAAAACCTATCTGCAATTCTATAGTAAAAAATAACGCTTATGCGTGTCTCTTTGTCTCATTTGAGCGATTTGGAAACGTGGTATGGAGGGAAAGATTTTACAAACTTTAAATAGCGACAAGATCGTAATGTTCATAGTATGAATGCGCAAGTGGGTAGTTATTATCATCGTCGTCATATTAGTCGTCGTCATCGTCATCATCAACAGCAGCAGCATCGTCGTCGTCATCAGTAATAGCAGAGACGTGTTTTAAAATTGAATTTTGTTTATAATAAGACTATATTATTGCCATCTCAACATCAAAATAATCAAAGTTATCATCATGATTGTTCACTGCAGCAACAACACTGATAACACTGGCAGTAGTAGTAATATTGTTGTAATTTTAATTCTGAAGTCAGTTATTGACAGTAATGTCAATGCTAAATACGTCACTTATACTTGATATAGGCTGACTAGTAGAGACTGCCGAGTCAGCTCTAAACATAGAGTTGATAATATTATTTATAACTATTTATCACAGCAAGAATGCCAATTTTAAGTAAATCGCTCTCGAAATGTAGGATTTGAAAAATATTCAATGGTGAGAATTAGACTTGAGCAGTTTTCTAATTTTTGATTTGTGAGAGTCGTTATACTATCTTGTCATACTAAGAACGAGCGCCAGAAAGAGGAAAACAACAATTCTGAAATTCACCACTAGGTATCAAGTGCATTTTTAATTTACATATCGCATTTTCGCTTCTAACAAGCATCGCCCAATAATAGTCTTTTAATAGGTACTTTTTCTTCCAACTTCCTCTAGTGCTTTATGAATGCCTTTGTATTTTAAAATATAAACTTTGATTTCGTTTACTAAAATTAATATGCCATAAAATCACTTTATATGCATGCAGGTGCAGGTGTGATGTTGGACTAGGTTATGTTTGTTATGTGTGTAAAATATGTTGTTTTTGTTTACTTTCTATTTATAAATTCTATACATGTGTGTGTGTGTGCACTTACACAATAGCATGATATTTTTCTTTCTGTGTGTTGATTACAAAGAAATTATAATGGCTAATAAATGAAGGGATTTGTTTTACTATTACATTTAAAGCTCATAAGAATTCTAAAGACATTGGACCGTAATAAAGCTTTTTACAATAAATGTTTCATGATAATGGTGCATATAATGCGATTAATAAAGGAGAATTATTATTACCAATCTATCATAAAGTAGAAAAATATAATGCATTGTTTTTTGTTTTGAATCAGTTTCTCTAGATTGTTTACGGTGTTGCTGATAGTTATGATAATTAAAATACAGGACACCAGAAATTAAAACTATATAAGTTACTTCTAGAGTTTAAAACTGCATAAAAGTACAAACAGTAAGAACATTTTCAGAAGTGTAGAAAGAGAGATTCTAGATAGAAATACATATATTTCTTTTAAAATAAAAAGACAAAAGAAGTGAGTACTCTGTCCTAGTCCACGAATTATTTTCAAATCTGTGCCATTGAGATACGAGCTGTAGATTTCACTGTCCGTGATTTTTCCTCCTGTCCAGAAAATACTTGTCCAGTATATACGATCTTCTGTAGCATCATAGTCTATGGACCTAGGATAATGTACGTCGCGGACAGGAATTGTGACGTAAGTATGATTTTCTAGTTCAAATCGATATATGTTGTCCGGCTTCCAAGAAGTAATGAGCATGAATGGACTAGAACCATTGCCTGCAGAAAATAGGAAAATGATTGAATTTGTAGTTACGAAACAGACCGTGGTCGACTCGCATACCAGTCAACGTAATGACATACTTCACAAACAATATCACTTTATTGCATGTTAAAATAGTTAAACAGACTCACGAGAAAAATATTACTGTTTTTGCATGTTAAAATAGTTAAAGAGACTCACGAGAAAAAATATTACTGTTTTTGCATGTTAAAATAGTTAAACAGACTCACGAGAAAAAAATATTGTTTTTGCATGTTAAAATAGTGAAATGATTCACGATAAAATATTACTATTTGCATGTTAAAACAGTTAAACATACTCCCGGGAAAATATTATTGTTTTGCATGTTAAAATAGTGAAGTAGATTCACAAATTATTCATTTTTTGCATTTTAATGTTGTTAAACGAGAAAAATATTACTGTTTTGTATATTAAAATAGTTAAACAGATTCATGAGAAAAATATTACTGCTTTGTATGTTAAAACAGTTAAACAGATTCACGAGAAAAATATTACTGCTTTGTATGTTAAATGAGTTAAACAGATTCGCGAGAAAAATATTACTGTTTTGTATGTTAAAACAGTTAAACAGATTCACGAGAAAAATATTACTGCTTTGTATGTTAAAACAGTTAAACAGATTCACGAGAAAAATATTACTGTTTTGTATGTTAAATGAGTTAAACAGATTCGCGAGAAAAATATTACTGCTTTGTATGTTAAAACAGTTAAACAGATTCGCGAGAAAAATATTACTGTTTTGTATGTGAAAACAGTTAAACAGATTCACGAGAAAAATATTACTGTTTTGTATGTTAAATGAGTTAAACAGATTCGCGAGAAAAATATCTACACACTTGCCGAGAGCTTTTGCTGCCAACGGTTTACTTAGAGGCACACCACGAACAACTTAGAAATACATAGATGGTGCATGACATATTCACGTAATATTTACTATTCAACGAAAACCTATTTAAACAATGATTAACTGATCATGATGATTTTATTCTTTGCAATAATATCTCGGATATAATGTAAACAAATTTAGAGCTTTCCAATTGAAAACAATCTTGTCTTTCCGTTGCATGCGAAAGAACTCGTCTGTCTGCGTGCATGCGACAAAATTCGTCTATCTGTTGTAAGAGACAAATCTCGCTTGTCTGTATGCATGCAACAAATCTCGTCTGTGTGCGTGCATGAGACAGAACTCGCCTATCTGTTGCATGAGACAAAACTCGATTGATTGTGTGCTTGAGACAGACCTCGCCTATCTGTTACATGAGACAAAACTCGATTGATTGTGTGCTTGAGACAGAACTCGTCTGTCCATTGTATGAGACAAAACTCTTCTGTGTGCAAAAGACAGAACTCGTCTGTCTGGGTTCTCTTTGCAGATCAACAGTACAACTCCGTGCCACCCAAAACACAGGCGAAATTCCATTTTCCATGCCAGTTCATGTAAGGTGTAAAATCACATTTTATTCAGATTGAAGTGTTTAATTAATAAAGGTATCACAAACACATGCAGGCTCACGTACACACTTGCACACTATGACTGTGACAAATAATACAAGACATGTCAATATTTTAGACAGGTGTGGGCATTGTATGATTATATATATAGCATAATTATTCATTTGTAAGTGTTATTGATGCATTAACACTTTAGATGCGGGTTTCAGTTTAGAGGGTAACATATTAAATTCTGATTGCACTTCAGACTGGTTTCAGTTGAGAGAAGAAATCTATTATTATAAGTTGTGATCACACTGTAGACACAGTTGAGAAAGGAAATATATTATTACATGAACTGTAGACACAGATTTCAGGGTAAAGGAGAAAATATCGAATACATACCCTGTAGACAGATTTCAGGGTAAAGGAGAAAATATCGAATACATACCCTGTTGGGCAGCCTGCGCTATTGCTAGTGCAGCACTCAGCAACGTGAACACTCTAACGAAAGACATTCTTGACACTGAAACATTTGTTCAACAGGAAATCATTTACATAACATGGATCAATTCCTGATTCCTTACTTTATGACATCATAGTCTTACTATGCCGCGTCTGAAATAACATGGAAATCTAGACCAGTCCTTTAAACCACTGAAAATGCTAAAACATCACCTTGTGAACTCTCGGGATGGCAAGGTATCTTAGATCTAGACCACTCCTTTAAACCACTGAAAATGCTAAAACACCACCTTGTGAACATATAGATTATAGACCATAACTCTCGGGAACATGTTTAGAGCAACCCATCCCCCCTTTTTTAAAAATCTTATTTCATATAAAGTACGACAGAAGTTGATGCATAATGAAATAAGTAATTATAAACTCACATATTCATAAAATTTCATGTACATAATAACTGCAAAAATATAACTTCTTGCGACAGTAAAATTAAGCAAATGTCTGAGTTATTTAACCGTTTATAAATAAATGCCGCCTTTTCTATCTATTAACTGCAGGGGATATTAAGTATATATACATTTTTAAGTTCAATATCAGCCTACAATTTAGATATATATCGCTAACTCTTTAAACACACATCAACCACACACACACACATACACTCGCTCTCTCCAGAAGACACATCGAAAAACGCTGGGATGCAGTTATGATGGCTGATTACTATTGGACTCTAAAGAGAGACATTCCTACTGCTGAACATTCTAGAAGTTCAAAGAGAGGGAAGTTCATGTCCTGAATTTTGAACAATGATGATCTATTGAATTTATATGTGCTTACCGTTATCAATGTCTACTACTCAATATACACTAATAAACTTTTGTAAAATTTAATAAATGAATTGTGTTAGAAAACATTTTTGTTTTAAATTAAAATTATTTTTTTTTAATTTAAAAACCTATTTTGGAAGAGAAATATTAACAAGAACTGCCTAATAATGTTACACAAATGTAATCGATTTAGCTATAAGATCAGATTTTTAAAAATCGAATTAGATAAAAAAACCGGACATGATTAAAAAAAACGGATGTCACGTTCATATTTAGCAGTGCAAAATTAGTTGAAAAATCAGAAATCTAAATCAGTTGAAAAATCTTAGACAACTTTCAAAAAATAATTTTTTGTAACCCAGGGGGAGAGAGAGAGAGAGAGAGAGAGAGAGAGAGAGAGAGAGAGAGAGAGAGAGAGAGAGAGAGAGAGAGAGAGAGAGAGAGAGAGAGAGAGAGAGAGAGAGAGAGAGAGAGAGAGAGAGAGAGAGAGAGAGAGAGAAGAGAGAGAGACGCATGCATTAACATTTACAATCTTATTCCTACATTTCATCACTCTTGAAAGCAGTTTCCTGCATCAAAGGAAGCCAGCTACAGAAACCGAATGTCAACACTACGCAGTTATCACCATTTTATAATTATATCTTTAATGACACCATGACTTATGTACTATGATCTGTGCGCTATGACACTTCTTTATTATATTGTCCAATTATTTCCATTAATTACTGACTGACAGAGTGTTAAAATGAAAATGTTAACTTGAGACAAAGAATATGTAGAAGAAAACGAAAATGAATATTGGCGCCTCATATAAAATATGTCAGTGCTTTGATATTCCAGAGCCAAGGATTGGTTATACGGGTTTTAAAAAAATAACTGCAATTACTTTACTGTGTTGGATGGGGCTCGAACACATACATTGGTTTCAAATAGTCATTTGTAATTAAAATATGCTCGGATAAATAAGTAAAAAAGATAGAAATTAGAAAGAAAGGTATACATAAAAATTAGGGAAAGAAAGAACGAATTGATAGAAAGGAGGGAAAGCAACAGGAAAGAAAGAACAAATTAAAAGAAAAGATAAAGAAAGTGTAAAGAAGAACAGAAAGAAAGAAAGAAAGAAAGGAAGGAAAGAAGAACGAATGAAAATTTAGATAAAGAGTTTTCAATGAAACGAACGATAACCATATTGTTCACTAATATTTATAATGAACTGTATCAGAGATAAACTTACTTTGCTACTGCGCCATTATGTTAGATGTCCGCAGATGGGCTGTTCACCGTGTAGTTAGTTGTATGCTATTTGACCGGCTGTGTGCTGATTGGCCGTTCACCGTGTAGTTAGTTGTATGCTATTTGACCGGGTGTGCGCTGATTGGCCGTTCGCGCTATTCGGCTGTCTTTCGCCAGATTGAAACCCGCTTCACTTCCTGCTGTACGAAAGGAAACATATCAAACCTTGCTATATTTAGCATAGTTTTGGTGCATGCATGCACACACATACATGCTGATAGGTTACTGACCTCACTTGTCTAGCTATGGCTCCAGTGTTTCTCTTTGTCCACAACGTTAAACCGATTTTAATTCCTTCGAACTAGGTCTGAAAATATTTTCAGTTATATCTGCAAACATACTAACACTAGCGTTCCAAACGTTGTTCAACACGAACTCACGTGAACGTACTTGAAACTCATAATCAAACTATGTTAAAGTCACTCAATAATTGAAACCTGTAATCAAACTACAGTAATGCCTCCACACCTCTTGAACCTATAAACAAGGCACGTTAAAGTCAGACACATATCGAAATCTGTAATGTAACCCATGAAAACCACACAAATAATGTAAAAACCCTACGTTAAAGCCATGAACATCTCAAATGATTCCTAATGTAGTCTCTGCAAATCCATGGGATGAGACAACAGAGCACATACTATCTGGATGTTGTTGCGAACAGGCTACAGTAAAGCCACACTTATGTTAGGTAAAACTCTAAACAAGCTACGTTAAAGCCACGCAAATCTTGACTTTACGCCACGCTAAAGTTACACAGATTTTGAACCTATAACAAGCCATGTTAGAGCTGCACACATCTTTAAAACTGTAGCAGGTCACTTTAAAGAGACACATCTTTAAGCCTGTAAACAAGCTACGTTAAAGTTACACACATCTTCAAACCTGTAAACAAGCTACGCTAAAGACAGACACGATCATGGAAAACCATATAAACAAATACAAATGCTTCTTCTACACACGTGATAACACAACTAAAGAAGAGTTTTATCATCTTTCGCATGTTTGTCTTGATACCTAGATGAAACGATGTAAAGATGTAACATTGTGTCCATCATGATGTTTCAGAAGTTTACGACAGAATCGAATGCGTAATAATGTTTCAGATTCCAGAAATCAGTGTCAGGTCTACTGCAGAAGGTAGTGACTGTTGTATGACATTCATCGCACAAGTCATTTTAGTTAACTTTGTAACTTTAGACCAGACATTATTTCAGTAAATAAGTTACAGAAATATGCATTTATTTAAAACGGACGACATTTTCAAGTAGTATGACATCTATACCAAAAGATTAAATGCATGGAACGTTACCAAAAGATTAAATGCATGGAACGTTACCAAAAGATTAAATGCATGTAACGTTACCAAAAGATTAAATGCATGTAACGTTACCAAAAGATTAAATGCATGTAACGTTACCAAAAGATTATAATCATGGAACGTTACCAAAAGATTATAATCATGGAACGTTCCTATTTTATAAACTCAATGCAGTATTTATTGTTTAATATTATTCTTTAAGTGGGATACTGACTGTTCTGTGATCGGTTGTAGAGTCGTTATGAATATAGATTGGCTTTCTGTTTTCAGAGATTTTGACATTGCCCAATCTCCTTATAAAGTGTTCTGGTGGAAAGCAGAACAAGGAATATGCTGGGACGAAAAGCGTTATATTTAATACAAAGTAACCAATCAGTGCAAACATAAACTATATATACATTTAGTCTGATTACAGGACCACAATTATAACAAGAACAAAGATGTACACTATTCGCATCGATCTGTAAAAGTTCTGCCAGTAATCAGAGAACAAAATGCACTTAACTCAGTAAAGAGGTGTAACCACGCCCGGGAAATTATAGGCACTGCCAGGTTTGTATTTCATTAGGTCCGAGTTTTGCAAGCAATACCCGCAGGTGGAATCAAGAAATTGAGAAATTTTAATTTTCTTTAATTTTACGTTGCTTAATTGGCACGAAGATGCCATCGTAGGTCGAGTTGGTGAATTAATAGGTAGACGGCGTCATAATTTTTAATAAGTACTACGTCACATATTTTATAAATTGAATCGAGCCACAGATTAGCTATAACGAGTCGACGATTGAATTTTTTCTTCATAACGATTATAACAATTAAAGTGCTAGCTCAAAATAATTAAAGAAGACAATTTCTTCCCGGATTAACCATGGCTAATCTAGACCAAAGAAAGTAAGGAATAAATGAAGAAATGCAGTAGCCTCGTCTGGATAGCAATACTTGTCAGCGCTCGGATTTATTATGAATCCAGAAAGGAGTAACACGGCAGTCTCGTGCTTGGAAACATCGGATGACACAGATTCTGCATCAAATTAAAATACTAGAAAGCGAGTCAATCCGCCGCCATCAGACATCGGCGTCGTTACAAACTCACAAGATGAATGGAATAAATAATCACAACCTCTACAAAAGTTTCCAGAGGACATTTCCAAAGGAGAACTACATAGCCCTGTTCAACCTAATTACATATATACCCATGGAAATATTTTGGAGCGACTAAATCAGTCAAACGTGGATTACTGAAGCAAATTCAAAATTTTAAGTTTATTTTATCATTGGAACTGTTTCACTCGCCATTTCATCTAACTACCACTTTTGCAGAAACACTTTAAAATTGGTCGGTTTTGATAGGCATGGCACAGAAACTAGTTTCTGCTGTTTGCATTCAACTGCAAGATTTCAGAGACAAACCTGATGTGGGATGGCATTTGGGCTGCGTCTATGGCAGTGTGCAAAACTCATGCAATTCCCGTAGAATGCGAAGTTTGCAAAGGGACAGTTTTAGGCCACGGCGCAAATTACATGAAGCTCTTGAGTGAATTTTCAATAGGTGGTTGAGACACCCATCGAACAGCAAACAGATATTCTCGCAACATCACATCAGTACTAGACGCAACCTTCCCCTTTCCAATTGCGGACAGAATGCTACAGGAGTTACAGAGCCGTTTCGCGCTAGTCAATGATTTTGTCTAAGGTGGAGTTGATGCGTTATCACCAATATCAGAAACGTTTCTCGAAGAGTCAGTACTTGAACCATTTACCATCACTGCAAAGCAGTTGGCATTGATTCGCTAGATACTAATTTGTCATGTGTGACACAACGACCCCCTATTATTATTATTATTATTATTATTATTATTATTATTATGCCTCTTTCCACGACTTCTGTTTGACTGTCGGTTGTGATCCAAGGTCTCGGAATCTTACCAAGATTCTGGGAGATCCAAGGTTTTACGGAGGATGTGGGCACTTCCGAGGAGCGCTGCTTTGAGTAGTGGAGCAAGTCTGTGGTTTCCAGGGAGTTTATTCAGGTACCCTTCCAATTCAGATGTTATGTTCCCCAAGGCTCCTATCACTATAGGTATCACTTCACAATGTTTGATTAGTGTTGGACAATCATTCATTTATTCTAGCATAGACATCAGCAGTTAAATTAAAATTTATATGTAATCAATTTCATAGATATAAGTCATCATAGAAATGAGAGTGGAGTTTCAGAGAGATAATTATTGTCAATGTACATAATCTTTTCAACGATGGTGGCTGGCATTGGCACGTGTTCACAATCATGCAGTTTGCAGCAATTAAAAAAAAATATTAAGTGATGGTCTAACGTACCCCTTCTAGGCACTTCACACAACTGTTCCTGAACACTCGATGCATTCACAAAGTGCACCATGGAGAATCGTCCAAATCTTTGCATGCGCTATCAAGCATATCATGCAGAGTGTTCTAGAATCTTCATGTGCACTGCACCAGAAATAATGTTCAAGAAACCTTTATGAATTCTTTAGACCAAACTTAAACCCCACCTTTCGCCAAATTGGCTTTCGAACGGAATTCATAGGAATCAACTTACAGAAATGCATCACGGATAAGTTGAACGACGATGCTGGATACAATCACCAACGTTATCAAGTAGACTGCAGTAGGAACTGGATACAATCACCAACGTTATCAAGTAGACTACAGTAGTCACTGCAGTAGGAACTGGATCAAAAGCATCAAAGAAAAAAAATGCGCACTCCTTTCATAAGCTAATGATTGCCTTTATGACTGGATTCGAGTTAAGTCAAAATCAAAGTGATTAGAGTAGAGAATTTCTTCAACAAAGTAATTTCGGTCCACCCTTTTTGAATGAAATTGTTATGGACAAGAATGAGACTATTAGTCAAAAAACTATTTATCTTATTGGAACTGGTTTGGAATTTATATTATTAGTCAGAAAAGTCTATTATCTCATTGGAACTGGTTTGGATTTTATCAGAATGTTCTAGCATATTATTTACCTGAGTTGTTTACTCCAAATCTGACACTTAAAAATAGCATAAGTAGTACCCAAGGTCGGGTCATCGTCGTCAATGTAGGTGGCGCTTCCAGCTTTCGCACTGGGAGATTGGGGTTGTGGGGGAAGGTGAGGGGTGGTGGTTTGACCTTCTGGCTATGCCATTCTGGTCGTTGATGTATGTATCATTGCCCGACTGTCATTGTGCTGTTGTTATGCTTGTTTCTCTTTCGTTGTCTGCTTCATGTCTGGCTGGTTGGTTAAGCTGGTGTTGGTATTTCTTTGGTAGCTCCTCCCCCCCCACCATATAATAATTCTTATATATGTTTATAAGCATTCTTTTTCCTTTTCTTTTCACTTAATGTTTATTCTATTTTTATTGTTTTATTTACAGTATATATATAATTTATAATTTTTAGTTTCCTATCTATTATTACGTTTGTTTGGTTATAATATTATTATTAATTTTATTTTGTTTATATATTTATTTCTCTATTAATTTATCGAGGTGTCCTGTGTTTTCTTTGGAGGTGGGTATTTTGGTGTTTTTATTTAGGTGGTCGTCCCAATCATTACTTTAATCGACTAGTCCTATGGGCTTGTCCTGGACGTGTTGGGGGCGGTAGGGGCATCACTGGGGTGCAGACAGAATTTAAAAAATAAATAGACCTCCTGGGTGCAATGGCGTTGGGATGAAATAAAATATACATATTTACATTACAGTACCAACACTCCAGACTGAGGACAACACACATTACACAGACACATACACATACACACACACCACAAAAAATTATCATCATCATATAGGTCCCATCACGAAGAAAAGCAATTGGTTTATAATCCGACACTAGCTCCCCACTCTTACCCAGTGAGTGACTAAGTGGCGGCAGATTACCAGCACCGGTTGTTGGGGGTTACAGGACCAGGAACAAAGAATAAGTCAGTGTTTGGGGTGGTGGTGGTGGTTAAGTTTCACACTGGAACCAGAGCATCTCTTTAGTCTACGAACTGAACTGTGTGTCTGAGGGTCTGAGGTATCCAGTGTAATACCAAGGTCATGTCATTTTTTCATTTAACATTTCACATAACAAATAAGTTTAGATATAGGGATAGGCAAATTTACTCCCGCCACATCATTAGTCAGAGGAGAAATAACGATAGCAAAGTTTCTATTGGATGACATAATGAAATGTAAACATTATCCGGGAAGTTGTTTTCGATTCTTGACATGTAGGCCCTACGAAGAGAATCAAAAGTACTGCGCATTCAAAATGCTGATGAGCTTACTACAAATAAATATGAAGCTTCCTGTTTCAACAGCGTTTAGTGACCAATCATTTTCGTACTTGAAGTACTTGAACAAATATTTGCGCAGCACCGTGGGTCACGAACGTCTCACGTCTCGCGTCTCACGTCTCGCGCTTTAATTTCACCGAGCGAGATTTGCTAGGGATTGATAGTCTCGACAGTGTTGTTGATAAATTCAAACACAGTAGTGATCAGACACGGCGCAGGTTGCTGTAACTTTATCGATCCAGAACTACTTAAATTCATCTGTGTCATGATTCTTATCATTGTTTCAAACTTGAACAAATAATATTATTAATTGATGCGGTGTCATTTGTATCAGTTGATACTCAGTTACAGCTGCTAACACTCCATATATGGCATTTTCTTAGTTTATTTTGTTAATCATTGATGTCGCTTAGTAGTCTTTATGGCCCATAAGTTTGCACTATCTTAACTGGTTGCAGATCGATTACAGTTTGCGTATTGTTAAGTTTCTAAGGTAACAATGCTAATATTTTTTTATCTGGTAGCAAATGTTGAATGCTATAGTCAGTGAATTATTATAATTAAAATAACATTATAATAGTTACTATCTTGCCACTTTCGAATTAATAAAAAATATGTCTTCCAATTCCTACTTACAATTATGATTACTGTAGAGTTGGTCTGCTGCCCGGGTTCCATTTTGACTCTAGTTACGCCACTGATGTGTGTTTTGTATTATATTATTTCAGAGTGCGTCTTACATTTACACTTAGCTTATATTCTCTCGTATGCATCCACGCATGTACATCTGAATGAATGCTTGTTGCCGTAGTATATATATCCATTCATGCATCTATCTATCTATCTATCTATCTATCTATCTATCTATCTATCTATCTATCTATCTATCTATCTATCTATCTATCTATCTATCTATCTATCTATCTATCTATCTATCTATCTATCTATCTATCTATCTATCCATTTATCTACCTACCTACCTATCTATCTATCTATCTATCTATCTGCCTACCTATCTATCTATCTATCTATCTATCTATCTATCTACATAATCGTATCTTATCTTATCTTATCTATCTATCTATCTATCTATCTATCTATCTATCTATCTATCTATCTATCTATCTATCTATCTATCTATCTATCTATCTATCTATCTATCTATCTATCTATCTATCTATCTATCTATCTATCTATCTATCTATCTATTATTCATGTTGGATGAATGCAAGTAAAGCCGCTAGTATCGTGTGCTTCCTAGCAAGTAAGTGACAAAGTGGCATGATTTGTCACTCACCAGACAGATGGATAGATTATATAGCCTCTATTTCTCACCCAATCACACCTAGACAGGTTTAGACAAATGATAATATCAGAGAAGTCTGATGAATTGAACTGGTGACATTGCATATGTAACAAAATGGTAGTTTGAAACGATACGCTGCTTAAAGATATGATGACAAAGCAGTATTATGGTTGACACAGAAGACAAATGAGATTTATTATAAATAAAATTTCAGCTTGCTTAAAGTATTTGAAATTAATTTCACCTTATTAAGTGAGAACACGTTCTTGAGAGTCAATATGTTAACACTCTCCAAATAGTCCTATATTATCTCCACTAGAAATTATAGTCCAAATAGTCCTATATTATCTCCACTAGAAATTATAGTCCAAATAGTCCTATATTATCTCCACTAGAAATTATAGTCCAAATAGTCCTATATTATCTCCACTAGAAATTATAGTCCTATATTATCTCCACTAGAAATTATATTCCAAATAGTCCTATATTATCTCCACTAGAAATTATATTCCAAATAGTCCTATATTATCTCCACTAGAAATTATAGTCCTATATTATCTCCACTAGAAATTATATTCCAAATAGTCCTATATTATCTCCACTAGAAATTATATTCCTGAGGCATATTGTCTCCACTGGCGGGTGGGGATATTTCTCCACCCACTGTAATCATAGAATATCTTCCCATATACGATAGTTGACTGGCTGACAGCTAGTGTAGGATGAGGTAGGCAAAATAGCAGCACATATTTGAAATGTAGCATATTAACATTCGCCCAAACTGAGGCACGTAGGAGCCAATCTGAGTACACACTTGTTGAGTACAATACAAAATTCTCCAGCTTAGTCACTGTTGTAAATTATTTATTGTATCCTATTAAATGATTTTTAATGCTTTAATCAATTGCTTTACTATACAATCACCACTGTTTTTTAATGACGTCACCTGAAATAGTAGGTTTACTATACAATCACCACTGTTTTTTTAATGACGTCACCTGAAATAGTAGGTTTACTATACAATCACCACTGTTTTTTTAATGACGTCACCTGAAATAGTAGGTTTATACATCGTCTTATTCGTACATGATACAGTGGCTGATGTACTAGAATTATCTAACACACGTGTCTAATAATATCAATTTAAACAACAATACACATTCATTGTGCATAGAAGTACTCAGAGAGAATATTTCACATTTACTCGTCAACAAACCACTTTATAATTTCAACTCATGAGATTGACAATCATATGTAAATGCAAAAGCCTTCTCTTCATTTCTGGGCTTTCCTGGTGTAATTTTTTGTGTACATAATTTGGTCGGTGGAATGAAGTAAATATGCAGCACTCCAATGACGACAATGGTCGGCCGATAAAGTTGTCGACATTCTACTTGCACTTTCGGAAATCTAAGTGTACCAAATGCCCTGCCTAATGACGTCACTTCCCATTCCTAAGTGTAACAAATGTCCTGCCTAGTGACGTCAGTTCCCATTCCTAAGTGTTAACTACACAAGGGAGAGGTTGAAAGGAGAAATAAGCATTTGATGCTATATTAGTACTAAATCTCAGGTTTAGAAAAAACAACACTCTAGGAAATATTTCACATTGAATATTTGGAGTTGTGTTTGTTATATGACACCATTTATATATCTCACTATTATTGCTAGCTGTTCTACTTGTGTTCCTTTCAACATCTTAACTGCCCGGGTGCAGATGTGTAACGGTCAGTTGTGTAAACACAACAAAGTGCTCACTAAGTACGTGGTTACATATTTTCCCCAACATATCCGTTTACTTCATACATATATACTTGCATATATATACTAATACATGTATACATGCATTCATACCCTCCATAATATATACAAATGTACATTTATACGTAAAAACACTCTTGCATACCATACAAGTACAAAATCAAATATACATAAGCAAATATATATATACTGTTATCTGCTTAGTCGCCTCAAAGTTGTATTGATTTATTTAAAGTATATGAATATTCTATTTTTAAATGAAACATTATCTGACTGCAAAATACAAATGGCTAGCACCAAACATTATGAATATTTAACTTCTACAAACTTGTTTGCGTAGTCGGTTCTACAAAGCAAAACACTATATATAACTATTGACTATGGAAACATATAGCTTTCAACCCACTGCACGTGATACAGTTCTACAAAGCAAAACACTATACATAACTATTGACTATGGAAACATATAGCTTTCAACCCACTGCACGTGATACAGTACTACTAAGCAAAACCCATTCACTAATGTTTATGGAAACAATAAGTTAGAAGTCAACTACACATGATACAGTACTCCAAAGCAATATTAATGAATGTTTCTCCTCCTTCGGTAAGTGTGTGTGTGTGTGTGTGTGTGTGTGTGTGTGTGTGTGTGTGTGTGTGTGTGTGTGTGTGTGTGTGTTTGTGTTTGTGTTTGTGTGTGTGTGTGTGTGTGTGTGTGTGTGTGTGTGTGTGTGTGTGTGTGTGTGTTAGGAGTACAACAAAACAATAAACTAATTAAAATGTTTAAAGCTATGCACATTATGATTCATCTTGTGTAGGCATGAATTAGAAATTCATAAATATTCGAACATCTTATCTAAATGAAAGCGCACATAATATATACATTCACAAAGTTTGTCCACCTATATGCCATGTTCAAGCTTTCAAATATATACATTCACAAAGTTTGTCCACCTATATGCCATGTTCAAGCTTTCAAATCGAATAGTTCTATTATAAAAAAAATAATTGCGTACATGCTATTATTAGTACTGCCTTGGATAATTATTAAATCCAAGTTAGAAGAATGGTATACCATAATTACGTGGAAACATTCAGTAGACTTGTTCGCTGGTGGCTTAGCAACGCCTGTTTGCCAGGCTTAGAGAATGCTCCAACTTTTAATGCGTGTGGTGATGTAATTAAAGTTTAAATTCTATTTGCTCCACTACAGTCTTCCACTAGATTATTTAGCAAATCGCACATGTTAAAGACGTGACTTTATCTGAATTATAACATTATTTAATGCATGACTATATATCACTTATAAAAGTCTTAACATGTGACTTTATCTCAGTTATATAGAAGACTTAAGGTGCGACATCTAAGTAATAAGTTTTAAAATGTGACTTTATCTGAATTACTAAAGAGAATTAAGTTGTGACTATATCTAAAGTAGAAAAGTCCTAAGACGTAACATTATCCCAGATGTAAACAAGAATTAAGGGCTGGCTAAAAGTGAGTTATAAAAGTCAGAAGATGTGATTACATCTGAGTTACATAAGTCTTAAGATGTGATTATATCTGAGTTACACAACAATCGTAAGATGTGATTACATCTGAATTAGACAAAGGTCTTAAGGTATGACTATTTCTGTGTTAAACAACAGTCTTAAGGTGTGATTACATCTGAGTTACACGACAGTCTTAAAATGTTATTGCATCTGAGTCACACAGAGTCTTAAGGTGTGATTATATTTGAATTACACAACAGTCTTAAGATGCAATTACATATACCATTACCATTATTCATTCCGGACAGCAAATCATTTATATAAAGTGACCTTCATGTCTTGGTTTATATAATTGGAGTAGTAGGGATGCTAAGTTCACAAATACAACAGATGTCAAGATGAAATTAGAACATGAACATAGGTCAAGTAATTCGAATATTTTCTATTGGAATCGTAAGTTAGTACAGTATCAAAATGAAATACATTTGTTGAACACCATCACAATTAACTATCCAAGTAACAATAAGCTACATTAGAACGTGTAACGCATTCAGTTCGATTCCAAACCCTCCTTGGTGTTCCAATAGTTTGATTGTATTTTGTTTTTGTTTTGGACTGCTTCGTACATCATTGCAATGGATGTGACGTCATCACGCAAATTTTTACTTTCAAGAAAACAACTTTTGCCCTCACTTATTGAAGCACGAGGACAACACAGACCACACCCATAGTGCCTGTAAACCAGGCTTTGATCGTGTCTGAACGGCTTGCCTTTTCATCACCTGCAGTTTGAGTAAATATATTTCAATTTCCGCAGACATACACATTACACAATGCGTTTATTTAAATGCATACCGTTTCGGTGTGTGTGTGTGTGTGTGTGCGTGTATGAGATAGTGTGTGTTATGGTAAATGTAGTGAACATGACTTTATTTTAAAACGTACACTTGATAGCCGCCATATCTTTAAAGAATGATTTCAACCAGAACAGATAGGTAGAAATATAATCGCTAGATGGGGACATTTTCCTCCCAAATGTAAAGTTAAGAGAATTTCCTGAAAATGGAGAATAAAAATATACAAAAATACTTAACACATTTTAATTACTATACGATTCTTAGAGCATCACAGTTACAAAATAAAGTTCTTTAATTTCTAAGTATATAAAAATATTAACTTTTCAAAACATCCCCAAATGGGCTTTTTATTGATCTAAACCACAAAAGAATGACGTGCTATCAGACAGTATCTCTTCACAAATTTGGACTAGTTTATATACCTACATGCACTAACTCCCATTGTTAAACCAAGAATAAAAGATTGATTGACCAGCTGACATAAGGCCCTTGAGACATATTTCTATTATTTCAAATTCTTAAGTGGGAAGTTCTTTTGAAAGGATATTCTTTCAAACTGATAGTCCTAACAATTCTCATGAACAATAGCGGATAGCCCTGGCCCTGCGTTTTTAGGTTTCAGTTACGTATGAAAATGTATTTCTATTTATGAGACATGGTTGCAGGCAATTAGTGTCTGCTCATGCATGACTAAGGCGCACATCTGGTGACCTGCAAAATAATGTGATTATAAGTCTCATAGATATCACTACACTGGGCTGTCCAACTCTTGATTAATACTCTAAAATTTATTTTGTATCCTTACAAGAAATCTCCAAAAATGAGAGTAACGCACATTTAATTAAATTAGAGAAATTAAATAAATTTAAGAAAAATACAATAATTAATTATTACTCAGGCTATTTGCATTTTGGGTGTTACACTTATGTACCTGTCTGATAATTGATAGCCCTTATTTACATGTCTGATAATTGATAGCCCTTATTTACATGTCTGATAATTGTAATACATATATACCTGTCTGATAATTGTAATACATATATACCTTTCTGATAATTGATAGCCCTTATTTACATGTCTGATAATTGTAATACATATATACCTGTCTGATAATTGATAGCCCTTATTTACATGTCTGATAATTGTAATACATATATACCTGTCTGATAATTGATAGCCCTTATTTACATGTCTGATAATTGTAATACATATATACCTGTCTGATAATTGATAGCCCTTATTTACATGTCTGATAATTGTAATACATATATACCTGTCTGATAATTGATAGCCCTTATTTACATGTCTGATAATTGTAATACATATATACCTGTCTGATAATTGATAGCCCTTATTTACATGTCTGATAATTGTAATACATATATACCTGTCTGATAATTGATAGCCCTTATTTACATGTCTGATAATTGTAATACATATATACCTGTCTGATAATTGATAGCCCTTATTTACATGTCTGATAATTGTAATACATATATACCTGTCTGATAATTGAAAATGCACATCTCGTTCATGCGTCCTGATATTGAGAGAAGAGTAGTTACATTGAATCCATTGGTGCTGATTCTGTGCAGATGACTTACTGTCGTACGATATCTTCAAGTGGAATGAAAATAATAATATAAATAATATATTATATAACGAATGTGTTCGAAAGTAACCAAAATTCATATGCACTGATTTGATTTGTTTATGTTTTATTTTTTCTTGCAGTCAATTTTCTTTTTCTTTCTTTCTTTCTTTCTTTCTTTCTTTCTTTCTTTCTTTCTTTCTTTCTTTCTTTCTTTCTTTCTTTCTTTCTTTCTTTCTTTCTTTCTAAATTTCCAAATTTTTAAGCGGACATAAAGGCTGTTATGAATTGTTGAATTGTTTGTAGCCTATACTATTGA